>CM077519.1:25723503-26305760 GCA_039654895.1 Mongoloraphidia duomilia
ATAACTAGGGTCAGGATTCAATTATTTAATATATTTAACCTTTAAACGCTCTCGCTTCTGATTACAGCTTTTTAACCCTGTACTATGACTTTATATCTATGTCGAAAAAGCCGTATCAAAATATTTTCGTATTAAAATATTGCTAGTCTTTTGAAAGTTGGATCGTGATAATATAATCTAAGCATGGCAAAAACTTTTTTTAAGTAAAATTATAGAAAAATATAAAAAATACAATCGACTAGGCCCTGCAGTCAGGGTTCATTCTGATTGGTCGAATACCCCATCTTGATGTCGTTTGACACACGCACGCACACCTAAACAAACGTAACAACTAACTAGTGAACTCTGTATATACTAATATGATAGTTGATATAGCGATTAAAAAATGGCTTTTGTATGTGGAGAATGTTCAAATACATTTTCTTCAAGTCAGGCATTAATGTTCACAAAATTAGAATGAAAACTTCAGGTAAGGCTTGTAATCTAATTCTTTCTATAAAAGTCATCATTTTTTTGACATTTCAAAATAAAACCTAATTTAATATTATTATTTGAGATATTATAGGATGTCCAAAATTTATACAGTAACAATGTTCTTGAGAATTTGGAATGGAAAAATAAATTTTAATTAAGTTTTATTTAGAAATGTCAGAAAATTTTTCGACTTTTATAGAAAGAATTAGATTACAAGCCTGACCTGAAGTTTTCATTTTAATTTTGTGAACATTAATGTCTTCTAATGTTGTAGGTTACAGTACAAATTTTATTAATTACAACCTCTTATTTACATGGCGGTCGACGTTTCGACAAATTATATTGTCCTATTCATGACCTAACAAACAAATTAAAAAGAAAATACATAATAGGTATGGTGCAAACAATATGTGCACCATATTATGTATTATCTTTTTAATTTGTTTGTTAGGTCATGAATAGGACAATATAATTTGTCGAAACGTCGACCGCCATGTAAATAAGAGGTTGTAATTAATAAAATTTGTACTGTAACCTACAACATTAGTATTCATAATAACATAGTACATAACCGTAAGCAATTAATGTCTTTTTTGAAGAATATGTGTTTGAACATTCTCCGCATACAAAACCCATTTTTTAATCGCTATCAACTATTCATATTGGTATACAGAGTTCACTAGTTAGTAGTTACGTTCGTTTAGGTGTGTGTTCGTGTGTCAAACGACATCAAGATGGGGTATTCGACCAATCAGAATGGATCATGACTGCAGGGCCTAGTCGCTGGTATAAAAAATTGTCAATAATTTATTTAACAAATATAGACCTATAATAATAGTGATTGATTTAAAATTTAGGATTACTCATACATGATGTACCTACGTCTAACGAACTTAAAATGCCGACATTCGTTGTCAAAGATAAAATGTTTAATGCACAGACAAAAATGTTAAATGAAACCAAAAAGGATGTTGTGGGATAAGAACGAAAAATAAACAAATGTTTAGTTTCTAGTTCTGAAACGTTTCATTACAATTTCATCAGGCATCTTAGATGTATCACATATTTTGTATTGTTGCATTTTGTCAAACTAGCAACATTACTAACATTCTTTTAAAGTAACTGTTAAAAGTTTTAAAACAGACAAAAACTGTAAG
Organism: Mongoloraphidia duomilia; assembly: GCA_039654895.1. Taxonomy (NCBI): domain Eukaryota; kingdom Metazoa; phylum Arthropoda; class Insecta; order Raphidioptera; family Raphidiidae; genus Mongoloraphidia; species Mongoloraphidia duomilia. Next base: position 25,725,135 of record CM077519.1, read on the forward strand.
GGCATTGAAAAAATTAAAAACACAAGTTGTCATTAAAATAAAACAACACTATCACAACACACAACTTGTGTTTTCAATTTTTCAATGCCCTTACAGTTTTTGTCTGTTTTGATTCTTGTAACAGTTATAGACTAAGAGCTGATTCTGATAACACTTTTTCTATGTGTTTATATAGACTTGGAACTTTTTTTAAAATATGACTTTTATATATCTCTACAAGGGGTAAATAATCTGTCATTCCAAACGCAGGGTAAAACCATTCCATATTATTTTTTTTTTGTTCACTCTTGCGAAAACATAGACTTATGTGTGTTTATAAGACAATTTGGACAGCTTTTTCTCTATCATTAGTAAAGTCTAGAAAAAACTGACATACTCTTTGGACGGGGATAATTCCCTGACAGACGAACATTGTCTGTCAGGGAGTTAGCCCCGTCCAAACAGTCTGTCAGTTTTTTCTAGACTTTACTAGTAATAAAGAAAAAGCTGTCCAAATTTCAAGTCTTATAAACACACATAAGTCTATTTTTTTCGCAAGAGTGAACAAAAAAAAATATGGGGTGGTTTTGCCCCGCGTTTGGCATGGCAGACTATTTACCCATTGTATAGAGATATATAAAAGTCATCTTTTTAAAAAAGTTCCAAGTCTTATATATAAACACATAAAAAAGTGTTATCAGCTCTTAGTCTATTACTTTAAAAGAATGTCAGTATACTCAGTCATGTTTTTGGTTTGATATTTTAAGAAACTCAATCATACAAATGTGATACTCTAAGATGCTTGATAAAATTGTCATTGAACAATGAAACGTTGCAGAACTAGAAACTAAACATTTGTTTATATTTCGTCCTTATCCCACAACATCCTTTTTGACTTCATGAATATTATGGACACTAAAAATCTATACGATAAATAAAACTATTCATGAATAAAAATAGACCAAAAATTAATTACACGTCATCTTTTAAAGAATCGATTTAATTTCAAACTTTTAAACTCTTTACCATTCTGTTTATAGTCGGTGATCCAAAAGAGGAATAAGTATACTTTATTTAAATCATATTAACATATTTTTTCTTTTTAATTTATTATCAAAATTCTGCTGCATTTTAGAAAAAAATGCTATACAGTAATATCTTCATCTATTACAGCAACAAATAATTATTATATTGCAGAAATTTATAGTTAAGTATATGTGTAAATCATCTTTTTGTGATGCCAGTGATTAAGTAAATACTTACTATCGAATATCGATAATAGTTGTTTTTTTTTTGTAAACTAAATGGAAATACATACCTATTGGTTGGTAAAATGATTTTTTCCTATATGTTTCGAAACAATTATATAATTGGCTGCTCTCCAACGAAAAAATCTTTCAATTGCATACAGCCGTATAAAAAAACTATTATTATCTTAAAGAAAATAAACTCGTTGGTTGATTTCTATATCGTGTTTTATGTATATATCTAACATGTAGATTATCTTATGATGTCTACAAGATATGATTGTTTCTAGAATATTATGTGATAATACCGTTTATAGCATTGATATATCTAGGTATGTATTTATTAATATTTCCCATTAAAGGGAATTCGAAATAATTTTCACTTTCATGTTGAGCTCTCGCTGGTTCGAGGATTCACTTCATATTATAGCTATTGAATTAGCAGATATGAATTGACACTCGCATGTAGTGAAAATCTATTGATTCTGAAGCATATAAAGAGAATATTAATTTAGCAATCATGTCACAGTTGAGTATTGTAAGCTCATTCCGACGCGAAATTGGAAAGGTTCAGGTTAGAATCCTGACTGTGACCACTGGTTGGTAAAATGATTTTTTCCTATATGTTTCGAAACAATTATATAATTGGCTGCTCTCCAACGAAAAAATCTTTCAATTGCATACAGCCGTATATAAAAAAACTATTATTAACATACCTATAATGTTTGGCCATCATAATTTCGCACTTTTCCGATATAATATTATATTCATCTTATACTAAAAAGTAATAGGTAATGCATTATTTTTTTCATAATATATAGTGAATAATAGTACCAAATGACCTAAATGTGTTACAGACGGACTCAGCCCTATATTATACGCATAGCTAAAAAATGTATGTATAGGTAAACATATTTTTAAATAGGGTTTCAGTCTCACACACATCGCAAATATTCATGAATGATGTGAAATTGAGAACTTGTATAATTTGTATCGTGTTAAACCTTTTCCTGTTGGTTGTTGGTAAAGTTGTGGCGAATTAAAGAAAAATTCAATTCATTCCTTGCAATCAATTCTCATGACATAAAATATCATCACTACTCACTAGTGAGGAAGATAAACGAGTAGGTACCTAATAAAGAGAGTGGAGTTTTTTTATTTGATTACATCAATTGAAATCGGATGTGAAAAAGTATCGGATTAACCGTAGTTTTGAAACCGTAAAGGGAGCTCCGTAATGTCTGTGGTTTTTGCAGTATAATTAGCATCCCAGAGCGGTGCCGAAGTTCTGCAGTCGTACTAATACGTATAATTGAGCGTTTTAACTTAGGCCTAATATTATGAACCAATTTGTATACGCTTGTATAAGTTAGCTGTCAATCAAACGTGTTTTTAAATTCAAATGATTTTCTTACAGATGCAATTACGTGTTATTAGAAGACGCTGGCTTTTGTATAGTTTAATACTCGCCTGTATCGCTCAAGGGGATATTTTACCCAGATTTTTTATATATACACTTAAAACACAATACCTATTTGAATCAGCTAACTGTATGTAAATGTGAAAACTGTACACAAATAATTATTATCTATCAGATTTATTGATTGTTAAAAACAACTGAAATTGCTTCATTTTAAATTTTAAACATTTCATAACAGATCTACTTGTTTTGCCAGAGTAGAAATGAATATAGCTTATTATTTTTTACACTGAGCTAAAATCGCCAGAACAAAACAAATCTCATGATGTGCACGCTGAATAAACTTATAAGCTGAACTCGTTTTAACATACTGTCACTACTAGTCAGTATTATAACTCATTACGACACTAGAGTAACAATTTACTATTATCGAATGCATTATGCATACTAGGTATGACAGTTTTTAGTTGTCATTATACATAGGTAGTCAATATTTGAGGTTTTATTAGAATTTTAGGGCTGCCCGGGTACAAATCTTTATTTTTACTCCCTGATTATCCCCGTTTGTCGTTGAATAATAATATATTATAGCCCATGTTACTCGCTAAGAGTAGGCTTTTAAACAGTGAAAGACATTTTCATATCGATCCACCGGTTCTCGAGTTTATCGCGTTCTTACCACATCAATTTTACTTTTTAGTGTATTTGCCATATGGCACATACACTATTGGCGTCGGTCGGATGGCGGGACCTAGGGGTCGGACCAAAATTTCTCGACGTTTCATAGCCGCCTGAACACTTTGGCACCATTTTTGGAAATGCATGTTTATATATGCTATAGCAATTGCTTTTGCTTCAAAAGACCCGAATTGAATCGGTTGCGCGGCTAGCTACCGACGGCGCGGGGTCATGGGTCGAAAAACAAAAATTATTTTCTAGTTACGATCGCACTTGTTTTGGGAAGCAAGCCTCTAAAATTTAAATACAAGAAAAGCCCTTAATGGGCAATAAAAAACCCAACCACCTACCACTCGACACTTAGGACAACACAAAAAGTGAACGCACACAATGAATCGTGCGTCAAAATAATTTAATTTAAATTTGAAGTCACCTCTACACTAGCATCACCTAACCAGAGACGGACCTCGTTGGAAGATTACTTAGTGGGCCAGATACCGACCGAGAGATCGAAGAGCGCCAGAACTTATAGGGCCACACTGCGTAAGTCTCAGGTCGTCCAAACTGAGACGCGAGAGTGGTCACAGTTAGGGATAATTCAAAAAAGGATAACCACGTTGGCCAAAAGAGATCCGAAAAATATTCCGGAACAGAATCCAGAACCACAATCACAGTTATATTAAATCCCAGGCCTAACGCTGTTACTTCTTTAGCAAGATAAACAGAAAAAAATCAGAGGTGATTTCTAAGGCCAAAACCACACGATAAGTTAACATAAAATACTAACAAACGATAGATTCCGAACACAATATCGGGACACACAGTATTCGAGATACCAAAAAAATAAAAGCGGCACTGTAATCACAGGCCTCACGGAACTTCCAACAATCGAGACAAAAATCCTAATTCAATAGGCCTCGAAGCCTCACAACAATCTACTTATTCAATCGCAAAACGTAGCGTGACGTTAGCGAGCGATAGTGAAACGATAACCTAACAATAGCGAAATTCTCAACAAAAACTCTTCATAAATAATGAATCGATACGGAACGATAACGAATTTCACATAATTAATTTTTAACAATTATTTCACACTTAATCCGGGCCTGTACAGAAATTCCGGAGCCTGAAAAGAAAATACATAGCATACGAGAGACATAAACACTTTAAAATCGAGACCGGCGACGTGGAATTCAAACTTAATTCATAATAAGATTCAAAATATTCCATAAAATTCCCAATGTAGTGCAAGAAATCCTACAGGAATACAATCGACGCAACATTAATCATTTTAATTCTGACGTAAATATCTAAAATTTACCCAGTACTACTCAAAGTGGTCGACATTCAGAAATGTAAAATGTTCATAAAATATTAGATTTGATCCTTTAATATTTTCGGGATATATTGTAGTACCATATCTATCACACTGGGATAAACACTTGATAATATTCTGGGATACTTTATGCGTCGTCACTTATGATAGCGAATATTAAAAATTTCGGAATAATTGCACAATCTTCAAAATTTCTGGAATAAATTAAATTATTCCCGTATTCCAGAATCAACACAACCACACGGAAATCCAAAAGCAGCAACCTATAATCCCTACTAGGAGAAGCGCTTGGCGCCTTTATGGTTAATGTTGCACGGTAAGCTAACTAAATCGAATACAATAATCCAACAATGGAAATACGGAAAATAAATCAATTTTCGGGAATTAGGAAAACTAGGAAGGTCGATCAATACAGGAATCGAAGCAGGAAACAACGCCGAATCCAAAATCCAAGACTAAACAAATACAGCTCCAAAACGAAAGGTACTAATCCAAATCCAAAATCCCAAAATAAAAAGTATTTTATTCGCCAGATATTCAATCATTTTATTTTAATTGTTTTACAGACCGATGTGCCTGATACGGTCGCCAGACCTCGTCTGTCGACGTACAAAAGTCTACCATATCTGACGAAATCAAAACGACAAGTACGTACGTTCGCTCACCTCTATCAACCGACGACCGTAGCCTTATCTCACTCATAAGCATCCATCCTACATGGTGTCTCGCGCTCTCTCCGACACATCGAGTGTCTTTTTTTTGAATATTTATTAATTTCATTTATTCAAATAATATTTTCTACTAGCGGTACCCGCGTATAATATGGTACTTTTTACGTGAATAAAATTTTCAAATATTTTTTTTTTTAAATAATGCCGCTATTTACTGGATGTGCCAGAGGGCTAATTGCCCCCCTAACTACGACTAAAATTAGCCCCCTATAATGTATATATATATTTATGTATTAAGTATTTATATATTTATATATATATGTGTGTGTGTGTGTGTGTGTGCGGGCTATAACTTTCGAAAGAGTTAATTGATTTTGACGAAATTTGGTAGGCACGTTGAAATCTATCACCGCACGAAGCCTATTTAAAATGGGCCCAATCGGACTATTTTAAGGGTAGTTTTTAGGGGTTGAAAAATGTTTTTGGGCTTAAAAATGCCGAAAAAATTCTCAGATTCGTTTCAAAATTGAAGTTTAACCCTTTAGAAACGATTAAAATGTTCTACTAAAATTTTAATAAAATCGGCCCGACAGGCCCGGAGTTACAAATTTTATAAAAACACTAGTTTGCGGATAGTGCTTTACTTACTAAAGGGTGTATTTAATTTGGTACCGAGGTTGCATTGATAAAAATATTGAAATTAAGAAAAACAAGCCGTGAGGTGGATCGTTTATTAGGACTAAAGTGCGACCCTTGAGGTCCACACGACGAACTTCCCAGTTTGATAAATATTTAATAATAATAATTAAATTAGATATTACACAGAAAAGTAATCATTTTAATCATTAAAACATAATTATTATTTATTTTTAACAATAATTAAAAAAAAAAAAAAAAAGTCTGAACCAATTTTTATAAAATTTATGTCGGATCAAAATGACGTTAACACGCCTCGATTGACATCCTTACGAAGTCGATATAATTTTTTATTCGCGAGATATTGTATAAAATCTACTTTTTTGGAGGTTATTTGGTTAAGACAAAAGAACGGCTGAACCGATTTTGAAAAAATTTCTTTCAGATCATATCTACGTTAATATGCGTCGATTGGCACCCTAACGTAATCGATATCATTTTTCATTCTCGAGATTTCGTCTTAGAAAGAAATGGACACATACATACGTACATACGTACGTACGTACGTACGCACACATACACACACGGAGACATCTTTCTAAAAGTAGTGTAAAAATAGTGTAGTGACCTTGAAACATAAAATTTTTTTTTCCTTTTTGATTTCGATTTTCGGACCCATTACAATAACTTCCAATGGGAAGTTAAAAATATTATTTTAAGGGATGTATTAAGGGGTTAAATTTTTTATTTTGTCCAAAAACAAACTTAAGTTCACATAATAAAGCCACAATGCCAGTATTAGCAAATACACTATATTGTCGGCAGGGTTTTGGCACTGCGACCCGAGTTTTTTTTATTTTATTTTATTAGTAGAGAAGAAAATAATACAATTAATACTTTTTAACTTTCCATTGGAAGTTATTGTAATGGGTCCGAAAATCGAAATCAAAATGAAGAAAAATTTTTTATGTTTCAAGGTCACTACACTATTTTTAGAAAGATGTCTATGTGTGTGTGTACGTATGTACTGTAGCCTATGCTATTCCTCAACCTGACCCGAATTTAATCGGCTGCGCGGCTAGCTACCGACGGCGCGGGATCATGGGTCGGAAAACAAAAATTACTATCTTGTGAAATAATCTCACTTGTTTTTGAGACGCAGCCTCAAAATTCAAACACAAGAAAAGCCCTTAATGGGCAATAAAAAACCCAACCACCTACCACTCGACACTTAGGACAACACAAAAAGGGAACGCACACCATAAATCGTGCACCATAATAATATAATTTAAATCTGAAATCACCTCTACACTCAGGATCACCTAACTATAGCCGAACACTCGACTGATAATAAATTAGTGGGCCAGATACCGACCGAAAGATCGAAGGGCGCCAGAACTTATAGGGCCACACTGTGTAAGTCTCAGGTCGTCCAAACTGAGACAGAGAGAGTGGCCACAGTTAGGGATAATTCGTTGAAGATAACCACGTTGGCCAAAAGAGATCCGAAAAATATTCCGGAACAGAGTCCAGAACCACAATCACAGTTATATTAATCCCAGGCCTAACGCTGTTACTTCCTTAGCAAGATAAACGGAAAAAAAATCAGAGGTGATTTCAAAGGCCAATACCACACGATAACTTAATCTAAAATACCAATAAAACAATAGATTACGAACACAAAATCTGGACACACAGCATTCGAGATACGAAAAAATAAAAGCGACACTGCAATCACAGGCCCCACGGAAACTTCCAACACTCGAGCAAAAATCCCAATTCAACAGGCCTCGAAGCCTCACAAGAACCTACTCATTCTATAGCAAAACGCTAGTTCCACAACACAAAATGATTCTCAACACATTTCTTCATAAATAATTAAGCGATGACGGGCGATAACGGAATTCACAATAATTAATCGTTAACATTTATTTCACACTTAATCCGGGCCTGTCCGGAAATTCCTGTGCCTGAAAAAATACATTGCATAGGATTCGGGACATAAATAATTTAAAATCGGCGAAACTGGCGACGGGGAACCTAAACTTAATTCATAATAAGATTCAAAATATTCCAGGAAATTCCCAATGTAGTGCAAGAAATCCTACAGGAATATAATCGACGCAACATTAATCCTTTTAATTCTGACGTAAATATCTAAATTAACCCAGTACTATGCAGCGTGGTCGACATTCAGAAATGTAAAATGTTCATAAAATATTAGATTTTATCCCTTAATATTTTCGGGATATCTTGTAGTACCATATTTATCCCACTGGGCTAGACACTTGATAATATTCTGGGATACTTGATGCGTCGTTACTTATGATAGCGAATATTAAAAATTTCGGAATAATTGCAAAATCTTCAAAATTTCTAGAATAAAATTAAATTATTCCCGTATTCCAGAAGCAACACAACCACACGGAAATCCAACAGCAGCAACCTAGAATCCCTAAACGTGGAGAAGCGCTTGACTTCTTTATGGTTTATTGTTTACACGGTATGCTAGCTATATCATATAACAACAATCCAACAATGGAAATACGGAAAATAAATCAATTTTCGGGAATTAGGAAAACTAGGAAGGTCGACCAATACAGGAATCGAAGCAGAAAACAACGCCGAATCCAAAATCCAAGACTAAATCAATACAGCTCCAAAACGAAAAGCACAAATCAAAATTCAAAATCTCCAAAATAAAAGTATTTTATTCGCCAGATATTCAATCATTTCATTTTGATTGTTATTCAGCCGATCCGTCTGACACGGTCCCCGTATCTAGTCTGTCGACGTACAAAAGTGTACCAAAAAATCAGAATCTTTCTTCGCAGAACTATTTGCGTTCTCTCTTTTATACATCAAAAAATACACTCTCATCTCACGCACTTATAGAGATCATATCCACAGAGTCTTGTTAATTTCTGTTCAAGTTTGTAAGACTCGTGTCCTCAGTTGCTGGTCAGTATGCCTTGACGTCATCTATCGTCGCAAAGGTCTACATGTTAAAATCCTATAAATGAAATAATACTCCATAGGCTCGAAATAATTTTATTTTTAGGGGCACGCAATAGCAAATTGCTACAGTACATACGTACGTACGTATGTGACCATTTCTTTCTAAGACGAAATCTCGTGAATGAAAAATGATATCGACTACGTTAGGGTGCCAATCGACGCGTATTAACGTAAATATGATCTGAAAGAAATATTTTCAAAATCGGTTCAGCCGTTCTTTTTTCTTAACCAAATAGACTCTAAAAAAGTAGATTTTACACAATATCTCGCGAATAAAAAATTATATCGCCTTCGTAAGGGTGTCAATCGAGGCGTGTTAACGTCATTTTGATCCGACATAAATTTTATAAAAATCGGTTCAGCCGTTTTTTTTTTAAATTATTGTTAAAAATAAATAATAATTATGTTTTAATGATTAAAATGATTACTTTTCTGTGTAATTAAATATCTAATTTAATTATTATTATTAAATATTTATCAAACTGGGAAGTTCGTCGGGTGGACCTCAGGGGTCGCACTTTAGTCCTAATAAACGACCCACCTCACGGCTTGTTTAATTTTTTTTTAATCAGTGAAACTCGGAAAATGCTGTTTACAATAACAAATAAAAAGAACTCATTTTCTGATAATAAAAAAAAATGTATCTTGAAATCAGAAAGTGTTTACAATTGTAATACTCAAGAAACATTTGCTGAAAATTTAATTCATCATCAATGATTTCGGAGGTTGTTTTTCTCCATTATTGCATTTCAAAATGTTATTTTTTTTTAGTTTTCTGACTTTTGAAGCTTTTGTGGCGTCATCGGTAAGTTAAATAAATAGCCTAATCTATGTTGAGGCAATTTTCAAAACAATTCAAACTTTTTAGGCTGATGATATTGCTAGTATTTCAGGCTTATTGACGTTTTGTATCCATTTATTGGCAGTGCAAATAAATAAATATTATTATTATTATTAATATAGGGTGTCCGGAAACTAAACCGACAAACGAAGACAGCAAATTCTAGAGATAATTTCATGTCGATTTGACATAAATCGTCTTATCCAGAAATGCTTCCTAAGGGAGGTAGGGCTCTTTGAAGATGGCCCTTTGACATTGTTTTTTTTTTATTGTTCAGATTACTGTTTATCTAAAAGGATCAAACTTAAGTTAGTGTTAACTCTTATAAGTACAGTCTTTTGATGTAAAAATGATTATTTAATTGTAACCATAGGCGTCACATTTGGGAAGATCAACTGATATTAAAAATTCCAAAAATACCCTCCCAAATGTGACGCCTATGGTTACAATTAAATAATCATTTTTACGTCAAAAGACTGTACTTATAATAAGAGTTAACACATAAGGTTTGATCCTTAAACAGTAACCTGAACAATAAAAAAAAACAATGTCAAAGGGCCATCTTCAAAGAGCCCTACCTCCCTTAGGAAGCATTTTTATATCTGCGACAATTTTTGAGTTAAATTATTTTTAACATATACTGGGCAATATGCTGTCAAGCTCGACTAAACTATTTAGTTGTTTATAGAGGTGCGCACTGCGCATACAATTAATCAATTGTGCCTCAACTTCACTATTAAACTATAATGGCGCCGTTGAACAACTGTTTAATGCGGAGTGTATGCGCGAGTCAATACACAGCTGTAGACATAAGCTGTCGACGATAGTTGTTCGACAGAAAAGTCAAAAGACTATCGATGCGGTTTTATGATTTTTTGTTGTACACCTATCGTGTCGATAGTACGCGCAGTCCCATCTGCTCCCATACCCATAACCTTTTGTCAAACAACTTAACTAGACAGTGCGCAACTTGGCAGTTGCACTGCCGTGCACCCAGAAAAATAATTGAATCCACATTGATTTGGTTTCATGGTAGTTCATCACTTTGACGAAATATAATAGTAAGTCTATTTTTATTTTTAAACGGTTTTATTTAGCTTAACCTCGTATATTTGTTTGTAGCTATGTTTGTTTATATATTTGTTTTAAATCTTGCGACCGATTTTTCACCCAGTTCCCGTTATCCGATTGAGTTGAAATTTTGCACACATGTGTAGTTCCGGTGACAATACAATATTATGGTAACTAGCTGACCGACCCGGCTTTCGTCCGGGTGCAAATCGCATTTTTGAATTTTCACAGGCAAAAGGTCTTGCTCCGGTTACGTTTCAGTGGATCGGATAAATGTAATAAAATCAGACTAAGCAAATAAAGCACACTAAAAAATTAAAAATAAAAATAGGTAAAAAACTTTTAAGTTAAACGGTTTTATAAATGTAGGTACTGAAAAGAAAAAAATAATATTTAATTTAGGTTCATAAGTATAAAAGCGTGGGTCGGAAACTCTATGGTAATTTATTACAGTCACGACCCACGCTTCTATACTTATGAACCTAAATTAAATATTATTTTTTTCTTTTTAGTACATTTATAAAACCGTTTAACTTAAAAGTTTTTTATTTAAATATTGAACGCTTCATATTCCTATTCTACATTCATGCGTCAGATGTAGACAGAAAATGCAGAATAAAACAAAATTTTATCTCACTAATAATTATAATGCAAATGTAGTTAAATCTTATGCTTATTTATATTGAACCATGTTTAGTTGTGAATAGCGAAAAACTAGGGTATCTCGAACTGCAAATAAAGTACAGAGAGATATCGGCTTCAGAAAGGCATGAGTTATGTTTTGTCTGTTTACTCGAATGGTTTAAGGTTTTGGTGAATAAATCAGCTTTAATAAAGACTGTTTTGACATGACTTAGCTAAGTACACCCACGTGCCTTGCAGATATTGGCATCTATTGAATTATTGTGTTGTCCTTTGAATCCTTTACCAATTCGCGCACGCAGCATGGACGTGTTTAATGTACCGTGCACGAACAATTGTCCTGTGCACCTATTTATATTGACTGACCAAAGCACACTAACCAAATCCATTGAAAATAAACATTGTACAAATATAGAATATTGTAAAGTAATGAACGCAATTCTTTTCCAAATTATAGTAGATGTTACTGACATTGAGGGAAATAGTAGATTGTATATCTAGTGTCGTAATGGGGTATATTACTGACGAGTTAGTGAAGTGAAGTTGGCGACACAAGTGAAATGTCAAAATTTTTGTGCTCGTTTTAAAAGTCACACGAGTCTGCATATTAATATTATTACGCACGAGATATGTATGGTATTTTTTGCCATACCCACTATAAAAAAGCTGTTCTTTTACTTCATTTTCAGTATTTACAAAAAAAATTTGACATTTCACTTGCGTCGCCAACTTCACTTTTATAGTAGGTCGAGGCACGCACAGGAGTATATAATAGCGGACGGATCAGGGCGAATAAACATAAATAACCATGGAAATGATTACTTTTCACACTAGTGTGGAATATTTATATACGTGTTAATTAGTGACCCATTACAGGCCAGTATACATGCATGCAAATTGCAAAGTTTTAAGCCGCTATTTTTCAGTGGATATTATGACAAAAAATACTCTTGTATTTTTTACCTTGTAAACGACTGTTGAGTAAAAACTAGTATAAAATTATAGCTGTGAACTGTACAGTATTTTTTTAATATTAAATACATCCTTAAATAATTTTTGAATTCTTGAAGACGAGTCCTTTTCCAGTAACAGTTCTAAAATAACTGTTACTGTTAATTCATCCCATCACTAAGCACTAAGTTACTTGCCCTACTAAACTCAGAGGGAGTAACTGCCTAGTTTACATCAATTCGAGTTATGGAACTTTTATGTTATTATTAATGCCATCGTCACTTTTACTAAAAATTTTTAAACATGAGTGTGATTAATTATGTAATTTTTCTTGTTGATTGTCATTTTTAACTCTATGAAAGCGAAAAAAATCATTTTTTTTTAAAGAAATTGCAGTTTGATTTTTAGATTATATGACATTGAATGACTAGACTAAAAAGGAGTAACTACAAGCAGCAGTAAGTGTAATACTAAGCATATCTTGCCGTAACTGATATCAGATACCACGTTTTCCGCCTAGTATATTTAGTTACCACCAAAATGCTTAGTATAGCGGGCTCTTTAGTCTTTCTGTAGTTACCCCCAACTCACTATTCAAATTTAATATAGTTACTATGTAGAGTATAGATATGGTCAAATTAGCTTAGCATAAGATTAGAAACATGCAGCTCGTTTGTGAAAAAAAATGTATTTATCCCTTTTATGCTTAGTAGGGTCTGTCTGTACTATATATAATATTGTAAAGTAGAATTTATACGCTTTTTTTCTCGACGTTCGATGTAATTTACGTCTGTATCAAGAAGTAGGAAACATTTTTTTCCGATATGGCGCATAATTAATGGTTTATCAGCCCACTATTTGACGTTTAAGTTGTAAATTGCTAAAATTTTCATATTTGTTTTTGTAGTAATTAATATTCTCAGTGATATACAAAGAAAATCATACATGCCGAAGCCATTGTTACACTAGAATTATATTAATACAACATACGCATTGCACTGACTGACCGGATCATTAGCAACGTACTTTGGTATCGGTAAATTGACCACACATAATAGGAATTTATTTGGATTTTGTGCGGTTTCAATAGCCCACCCTTTCTGCTAGATAAACCATGTATGCTTCGCTTTGTCATTTGATTAATAGACTTGTACCTACATCAATAAATATATCTATATTTGAAAATTAGTAAAATAATTAATTAATTGTTTATAATGCAGTGTAATTCTGGGATTAATAAATTTCAGCCGATATATTTCAGAGCCTTCAATAATTACACAATTAGTATAATATTAGTCAGTTCAAAATTTCGCAATTAATAAAAAAAAGTCGTACAACCATGACATTTGGTATAGGTACATATTATAGTATTTGCTCACCCGTCTAAGATACTAAAACTTTTCAAAGAAAAAAAATGTTTTAAAGAAGAAATGTTTGCCATAAAATCTAATGTAATCTAATCTAACTAATATTATAAATGTGAAAGTTTGGATGTAAAGATGTATGGATGTTTGTTACTCAATCACGCCAGAACGGCTGAACGGATCTAGATGAAATTTGGCACAGAGATAGATTATAGTCTGGAATAGCACATAGGCTACTTTTTATCCCGGAAAAATGTACGGTTCCCGTGGGATAGTTTTAATTTTTGTTTTTCACAGAGCAAGGGATCAACATGATTTTTTGTATAGTGGTAGTTTAGGGGTCAGAGAATGTTATAGACCACTTTTTATCCCCGAAAAATTTGCGGTTCCCGTGGGATAGATTTGTTTTTGTTTTATCTCTGGAACTACTAAACCGATTCTAAGAATTCTTTCACTAATAGATTCTCGCGGGGGATAACAATTTAGGGGGGAAGATTCTCGCGGGGGGATAACAAATTAAGGGGGAAGATTCTCGCGGGGGGATAACAAATTAGGGGGGAAGATTCTCGCGGGGGGATAACAAATTAGAGGGGAAGATTCTCGCGGAGGGATAACAAATTAGGGGGGAAGATTCTCGCGGGGGATAAAAAATTAGGGGGGAAGATTCTCGCGCGGGGATAACAAATTAGGTGGGAAGATTCCCGCGGAGGAATAACAAATTAGGGGGGAAGATTCTCGCGGGGGGATAACAAATTAGGGGGGAAGATTCTCGCGGGGGAATAACAAATTAGGGGGGAAGATTCTCGCGGGGGGATAACAAATTAGGGAGGAAGATTCTCGCGAAGGGATAACAAATTAGGGGGGAAGATTCTCGCGGGGGGATATCAAATTAGGGGTGGAGATTCTCGCGGAGGGATAACAAATTAGGGGGGTAGATTCTCCCGGGGTGATAACAAATTAGGGGGGTAGATTCTCCCAGGGTGATAACAAATTAGAGGGGATATTCTCGCGGGGAGATAACAAGTTAGGGGGGGAGATTCTCGCGGTGGGATAACAAATTAGGGGGGAGAGATTCTCGCGGGGGGATAACAAATTTTGCACAGGAGTTCCTTATACCTATATAATAGGTATCGTAGATGAGCAATAATCTATAAATAAAATTCGAGCGAACGAGCGAAGCGAGTGAGTAATGTATTATTAATATTCGAGTGAAGCGAGTGAGTAATATATTAATAATATTCAAGCGAACGAGCGAAGCGAGTGAGTAATGTATTAATAACATTCGAGCGAACGAGCGAAGCGAGTGAGTAATATATTAATAATATGCAAGCGAACTAGCGAAGCAAGTGAGTAATGTATTATTAATATTCGAGCGAACGAGCGAGGCGAGTGAGTAATATATTAATAATATTCAAGCGAACGAGCGATGCGAGTGAGTAATGTATTAATAAAATCCGAGCGCAGCGAGTGAATTATGTATTATAAAATTCGAGCGAATAAACACTACCAGCCCGGCTTCGTTTCGCAGGAGAAGAATTTCTCGTAAAATACGTGGGCGAAGCCACGGGTAACGGCTAGTTATCTATATATTTAGGAAAGCAATTCTTACAAGCAAGAGATTTGGTGTACATATTAGGTCACCTGAGTAACATACTAAAAGTCCTAGATAAAAAACTTGTGCTACGGCCGCTACTTGGGAAAGTGGCTGCCAAAATCATTTTTTGCACTTATTGATAGGCGAAATGTATGAAACTGAACTATATGTTTGAATAATTGAAATTTACTAAACAATTTGATAGAGATTTACAAGGACACAGGATTGTTTTGGTTCAAAAAGTTAAATCCTGTGTGCATTCCTGAGGATGAAATTTATTCGAAACGTCGACTAACAATAAATAACTAGAATATTTTAAACACATCTTACTACTAATAGCTTTCCTATAATATTGACATCTATTTCAAGTCGGAATATTATGTCAAGATCGAATTGTTCATAAATTAGGTTGATAGATCAGAATAATGAGATTTAAATACTCTGTCAAACAATACACTACACAATACCTATTATAAATTATAATAATAATCTCTCCATGACATGCAAAAATTACTTTTACGCATAAACAAATAAAATATGTAAAAGAAATGATTAATGAAACATTAGTCCAGTCACGAGAGGAAGTCCACCTTGCGTTTGGTGCAGCAAATGATTTTATTTTTTTGTGTCCTCAAGCATGTTTAGGAGATGTCAAATCCAAGTTTGCGACCTCTAAAACAGGGCGGGGGAGTTTTGGTGGGCTAAAAACCACGATTTTTTTGCACTTTTTTCGATTTCTTGCTTATAATATGGAAACGGCTGGTTCTATCGAAAAAAGGTCCTATTCAAAATTAAAGGGCACAAAATTTACCTCAAAATGCACTAGTCAAATATGTTTATGTTCCCATTTTTACCGGCTCTACAGAACTGCCAAAATTTACCAAAATGAAAAAAAAGCATTTTTTCAAGCTTTTAACTATTGAAAAACTCGAATAGCCTATAACCTTCCTTAATAAACGGGCTATCTAACAAAAAAAAATTTTTCAAATCGGACTGGTAGTTCCTGAGATTAGCGCGTTCAAACAAAAAAAAATAAATTCTTTTTTTGTTTGAACGCGCTAATCTCAGGAACTACAAGTCCGATTAAAAAAAATTTTTTTTTGTTACATAGCCCGTTTATTAAGAAAGGTTTTAGGTAATTCGAGTTTTTTTAAATTCAATCCCAAAGGGGGTAAAACGGGGGTATAAGATTTTTTGTTATTACAAAAAATCTTAATCCCACGTTTTACCCCCTTCGGGGTTAAATTTAAAATAAACTCGTATATCCTATAACCTTCCTCAATAAACGGGCTATCTAACAAAAAAATTTTTTTTTTAAATCGGACTTGTAGTTCCTGAGATTAGCGCGTTCAAACAAAAAAAGAGTTTATTTTTTTTTTGTTTGAACGCGCTAATCTCAGGAACTACCAGTCCGATTTGAAAAAAATTTTTTTTGTTAGATAGCCCGTTTATTAAGGAAGGTTATAGGCTATTCGATTATTTTTTTAATTCAATCCCACAGGGAGTAAAACGTGGATGTAGGATTTTTTGTTATTACAATAAATCCTACACTCCCGTTTTCACTCTTTGGGATTGAATTTTTAAAAAACTCGTATAGGGTCTCATTGATTAGTACTTTGCTTCTTTTACAGACTGGTAGTTCCTGAGATTAGCGCCTTCAAACAAAAAAAGAGTTTATTTTTTTTTTTGTTTTTCTAAGTTCTGTAGAGTCGGTAAAATCAGCACAAATTTGACTAGTGCATTTTGAAGTAAATTTTGTGCTCTTTAATTTTGAATAGAACCATTTTTTCGACAGGATAAGCCGTTTTTATGTTATAAGCAAAAAACGTAAAAAAGTGCAAAAAAATCATGGTTTTTAGCCCACCAAAATTACACCGCTCTGTTTTAGAGGTCGCAAACTTGGATTTGACATCTCCTAAACATGCTTGAGGACACAAAAAAATAAAATCATTTGCTGCGCAAAACGCAAGGTGGACCTACCTTTTTAAGCTCTCGTGACTGGACTACATGTAGCTTTGAAATATAACCTGAGTAATTATTACGGTATAGGTATATAATGTAGGATATATCTTTTTCCATGTTTTAAAACGAACCATAATGCTATTTTTACTAATTTTTCACAGCTGCCTCTAGACTTAAAAAAACGTTAGTTTAGAATTTAAATCTTGCGACATAAAAAAATTCGCACTGTATAATATTGTATCGATAAAAATTAAATCAAATACGCTGCAGGCGAGAATCGAACCCAGCAATCTATATTACGGTTGATTTGAGAATAATGATCGAGATCATGTCTTGGCCAGGCGGCACTAAAAATGAGACATAGTGAATTTTTGCCTATATTGTTATTACAGAAAACCGCTTTTGTTTGATTGACATGATCCCTATTTATAAGGCGCCATTGAGAAATGGCTCTGCATAGACTTATACCGTAGTTATTAAATCGACATTCGACAGTTACCTAATAAGCAAAATAAAAGGAATAAGCGAAATTGTTTATTGTATTAAGTTATATTTTGATTTGTAACCTCTTTCCTTTACGTTCTTGTGAAATAAAATCATTATAAAACCTTTTTGAGTGAAAATTTTACATAACTAGCAAACTTAAATTAAGTATTTAAGTTTTATAGTAAATAAATAAGTTTTACAGAAAATAAATAATAATAAACTGCCAACGTTTCGAGAAAACTATTGACATAAATCAATGCTTATAATCAGCTGTATTGTATCGTTGTGTATTAAAATAACCACTTTTTTTAAGTCTGTTAAAAATTAAAAATAAGTAGGTACTAATTTTCTGTTAAATTCAATAATTTTTTCAATATTAAACATTCAGACTATCCAGACATGTATTAAATATTTGGGTGGTCCCTGAGAAATTTATGTCAAAAACATGAAATATGAAACGTTGTGATATCCTTCCAATTAATAAATTATTGGCTTATTAAGCGTGCGTTTGTTTAATTATTTATGCATTAGTTAAACTTTTTTACGCTAATGAACGTAAAACAATTCAGGTTTCGTTGATAAAAATCTAATGTACTGACATACAGTGTGTCCACGTTAATGACTTGCCACCCTTGTAAAATCTTTATTTTTTTATCGATTTTGATAAACTTTTTTTGTTAGGTAAGTATTCAAAATGCGCATTCGACGAGTGGGTAACTATTTTCTTTTTTACTATAATCATGGCCAACTACGTCCGCTTTTATAAGCTCAAATTTCAAAAAGACCTATTTGGGATTTTTTTAGAAAAAAGCTGATGACGGATTCTTATTAGGATCACTTGCTATAACAAAACTGTACCTAATTTCAGTCTTCCAAAATACAGGGTGCACGAGGAAAAATTGTAATAATAAAATTTTTTTTTATTGTGAAGAATTTATTAAATATTTGTCACATTTTTGGTTTTGTTGGTTATCAAAATTACAATTTTTTACAGCTAATTTATAACATTAATTTAAAAAAAGTCGAAACGTCGACCAATCAAACGTTTTTTACTTTTTCTTGCAACTTACAGTATTTAATTTGATTGATGTTTTAGTTTTATCATTTTATATCAAATTAAAATTTTGGTATCAAAACCAAAAATAATTTAAAAAAAAATAAAATTTTATTATTACCTACCCATAATTTTTTTCTCGGACACCCTGTATTTTGGAACATTGAAATTAGGTACAAGTATGTTTTAAGTAGTCCCTAATAAGGATCTGTTAACAGCTTTTTTCTAAAAAAATCCCTAATATAATAAATAGTAAACTTTTGAAAATTGAAACAGCTGCCCATGATTACAGCCAAAAAAAAAAAAATGTTGCCCACTTATAGTCGAATGCGCATTTTGAATACCTACCTAACAAAAAAAGGTTTTTCAAAATCTATAAAAAATAAAACACTGTAGGTGACGCTTCAATTTCAACAAAACAGACTAAAAGGAAATTATTATTCTAAAAATGTAATAAAAAATGTAGTACGGCTGTAACTTTTTTTTGTACGACCACAGCATAGAATATTGTGTGGTATCATAATATTGTCTGTGAGTTTGTGGAGGTGTATAATATAATATTATAATCCTTAGTCCTTACTAATATTATAAATTCGAAAGTAACTCTGTATGTTTGTCTGTTACCTTTTGACGCCTAAACCGCTGAACAGATTTCGATAAAATTTGGCAAGAAAATAGATTGCATCCTGACGAAGGAGATAGGCTACCTAAAAAAAAACTGAAGGCGTGAAATAGGGGATGAAAGTTTGTATGGGGAACCCATCATTTCTCAAGTTAGGGATATGAAAATACACTATAAGATTAAGTAGGTACCAATATTATAAACTGTAGGTAAGTACGCGAAGCAAGGACAACGACTGGCGACTTCGCTTCGCAGGGGTAGAATTTCTTGTGGGGGTGGTAATAAATTATAAATTTTTAACTCTGGAACTACTGGACCGATTCTAAAAATTCTTTCACTAATAGAAAGCTACATTATCCTTGAGTAATATAGGCTATATTTTATTTTGATTATCGCGGAAGGAGGGGGGGTTATAAATCATAAATTCTTAAGTCAGGAACTACTGAACTGATTCTAAATATTCTTTCACTAATAGAAAACTGCACTATCCCTAAGTGATATAGGCAATATTTTAATTTGACTTTCGTGGGGGGGGTAATAAATCATAAATCCTTATCTCTGAAACTACTGAACCGATTCTAAGAATTCTTTCACTAATAGAAAGCTACGCGGGGGGAGAGTTCTCGCAGGGGGGCAGGAGGAGAAATTCTTGCGGTGGGCTAATAAATCATAAATTTTTATCTCTGGACCTACAGCAAAACCTCGACTAAACCGATTCTAAAAATTTTTTCACTAATAGAAAGTTACGCAGGGGAGAGATTCTCGCGGGGGGGGAACTAATAAATCATAAATTCTTATCTCTGGAACTACTAAACCGATTCTAAAAAATTTTTCACTAACAGAAAGTTACGCAGGGGAGAGATTCTGTGTCGGCACCGACCTGTCCCCGACTTAAATAAAATAAAAGAAAAAATGATTCATTTAAATTCAAATAATATACTTAATGTAACACGACATCTGACTCACGCTTTATCACATATGGTCTTCATTACGCGCAGCGTGTCAGGGACAAATCAAGCCGCACAAAATTTCATTTAAATAATAAGCAAAATAGCTTCATTAACGTTTTTAATTCAATGAACAACAAGCCGTGAGGTGGGTCGTTTATTAGGACTAAAGTGCGACCCTTGAGGTCCACACGACGAACTTCCCAGTTTGATAAATATTTAATAATAATAATTAAATTAGATATTACACAGAAAAGTAATCATTTTAATCATTAAAACATCAATAATTAAAAAAAAAAAAAAAAAAAAAAAAAAAACGGCTGAACCGATTTTTATAAAATTTATGTCGGATCAAAATGACATTAACACGCCTCGATTGACACCCTTACGAAGTCGATATAATTTTTTATTCGCGAGATATTGTGTAAAATCTACTTTTTTGGAGGTTATTTGGTTAAGAAAAAAGAACGGCTGAACCGATTTTAAAAAAATTCCTTTCAGATCATATTTACGTTCATACGCGTCGATTGGCACCCCAACGTAGTCGATATCATTTTTCGTTCTCGAGATTTCGTCTTAGAAAGAAATGGACACATACATACGTACGTACGTACGTACGTACATACGTACACACACACACACACACACACACAGAGACATCTTTCTAAAAGTAGTGTAAAAATAGTGTAGTGACCTTGAAACATAAAAATTTTTTTTAACTTCCCACTGGAAGTTATTGTAATGGGTCCGAAAATCGAAATCAAAAAGGAAAAAAAATTTTAATGTTTCAAGGTCACTACACTATTTTTACACTACTTTTAGAAAGATGTCTGTGTGTGTGTGTGTGTGTGTGTGTGTGTGTACGTACGTACGTACGTACGTACGTACGTACGTACGTACGTATGTGTCCATTTCTTTCTAAGACGAAATCTCGAGAACGAAAAATGATATCGACTACGTTGGGGTGCCAATCGACGCGTATTAACGTAAATATGATCTGAAAGGAATTTTTTTAAAATCGGTTCAGCCGTTCTTTTTTCTTAACCAAATAACCTCCAAAAAAGTAGATTTTACACAATATCTCGCGAATAAAAAATTATATCGACTTCGTAAGGGTGTCAATCGAGGCGTGTTAACGTCATTTTGATCCGACATAAATTTTATAAAAATCGGTTCAGCCGTTTTTTTTTTTTTTTTTTTTTTTTAATTATTGATGTTTTAATGATTAAAATGATTACTTTTCTGTGTAATATCTAATTTAATTATTATTATTAAATATTTATCAAACTGGGAAGTTCGTCGTGTGGACCTCAAGGGTCGCACTTTAGTCCTAATAAACGACCCACCTCACGGCTTGTTCCTTTTTGATTTCGATTTTCGGACCCATTACAATAACTTCCAATGGGAAGTTAAAAATAAACAAAAGATCTTCATAAACATCGTACAGTAGTCAATACATATATCAATAATTGCTCTCCTTACATTAAGAATGATTTTAATTTTATCAAAACAACAAAATAATTATCAAAGAAATATATTTTCATCGATATCGATTTTGGGAATTGGAATAAGTCTAGGAAAATTGTTAAGATCTTATCTGTGTTCGGTGTCCTGTATTCGAGTGGTGCTTTCTTCCGGTCCACTGTGGCTCGTGTTCAAACGCTGTGTATGCCGTTTGTTCAGTACAATTTACTTAAGATTTTAACTTTCACTATACAACTCAACTTGTTTTTAATTTAATTCACATTATTTTAGTTTTACAAAATTTTAAATTTTAAACCAATATTTAGTGAATTGATATTTTTAATATAAACTCTTGTCAGTTAAAAACTCTCTTTAAAAAACCTCTGCCAAAAAACTCAAAAAAAACTGTCTTGAAAAAGACTGTCAAACAAGTCAAATTAAAAAAATCTGTCCCTCAAAAAAAACTGTCTTGAAAAAGACTGTCAAACAAGTCAAATTTAAAAAATCTGTCTCCTGGAGTTCTGCGACTTCGCTTTTTATATCTCCCAAAATTTCCCCCAGTTTCACGCCACGCCACAAGTCAGTTAAAATCGTTGCCTGTTGCCATAGCTTCCTTTCTCCCTTTCGCACATCTTTCTCCAATTCCTCCATCTCTATTTAATATCACGGGAATGAGGTAAGGGAGGAAAATTCAAGCACAAAACTGCACTACACTCATTACTTTATCAAAATCAAAATGTCAAGACCACTCCTATCAAATCGACATTTAAACAATAAAATCAGCAATACTCATTATTTTATAAAAATCAAAATGTCAAGACCACTTCTATTAAATCAAAATTTAAAACAATAAAATTAGCAATATCAAGCGACATGTAGGCACCATTCGATTAGTTCATGACTTCCACGAAACAAATCTAATTATAAAAATGAAACCAAAAAGCAAGAACCGCATATGCTGCATGGTTCAATATAACAAAAGACAATGCCTGTAATGCTTGCGCCATTACAATTCTTGCGGGGGGGAACTAATAAATCATAAATTCTTATCTCTGGAACTACTAAAACGATTCTAACAAGCCGTGAGGTGGGTCGTTTATTAGGACTAAAGTGCGACCCTTGAGGTCCACACGACGAACTTCCCAGTTTGATAAATATTTAATAATAATAATTAAATTAGATATTACACAGAAAAGTAATCATTTTAATCATCAAAACATCAATAATTAAAAAAAAAAAAAAAAAAAAAAAAAACGGCTGAACCGATTTTTATAAAATTTATGTCGAATCAAAATGACGTTAACACGCCTCGATTGACACCCTTACGAAGTCGATATAATTTTTTATTCGCGAGATATTGTGTAAAATCTACTTTTTTGGAGGTTATTTGGTTAAGAAAAAAGAACGGCTGAACCGATTTTAAAAAAATTCCTTTCAGATCATATATACGTTAATACGCGTCGATTGGCACCCCAACGTAGTCGATATCATTTTTCGTTCTCGAGATTTCGTCTTAGAAAGAAATTGACACATACATACGTACACACACACACACACACACACAGACATCTTTCTAAAAGTAGTGTAAAAATAGTGTAGTGACCTTGAAACATAAAAATTTTTTTTCCTTTTTAATTTCGATTTTCGGACCCATTACAATAACTTCCAATGGGAAGTTAAAAATTCATTCACTAATAGAAAGCTACGCAGGGAGAGAAATTCTCGTGGGTGGGATAACAAATTAACAATATACTAAATATACGTGAGCGAAGCAAAGGGTGACCGCTATTAAATCATAATTTCATACCACCCGGGCGAAGCCGGGACAGACCGCTAGTATATAATATGTGTCAAGCTATTTTACAGCCTAAACGGCTGAACCGATTTCGATTAACTGTTTGTTTGGTATGAAAATCAAAATATTTTTAATAGCCTTTACATAAAATGAACTTTTAAAAGCTGTTAAGGAGGTTGAGGCGGGACCCTTTCTCTGGGTGTTCATGAGGATTTCGTAGACATATACGCGCTAACATATCGTGCAAACTGGTATCCAAATTTGGTTGCATTAATAATAAAATTTAATATCTTCCAATTGATAGGAGATGGTTGATGGACACTCGACGCTGCGAATTTCACTTTTATACGTTTTTGTCAGATTATTATTCTAAATAAAATGACACAAATTTGAAATAGGAATATAAACCGGTCAAGTGCGAGTAGAACTCGAACCCCGAGGGTTCCGTACCATTATAACAATTTGACAACTACTTTGTTGAGGTTGACAATTGACAAACTTAATAAAAATAAGTTTGTCACTTAATAATTCCAATTAGAATTATAAAAAAATTAATTAGTTTCGATTTGTTTCCTGTAGGTACCTGCAGTACTATGAGACCCTTCTTGTCAAATTTCAAGATTCTATAGGTCAACGGTAAGTTTAATATAAGTTTTGATTAGTGTAAGTATCAAAATACGTGATTTTTAAGAGGCTATATCTTTCTATTGCATTGGGTTAGGAGCTTGTATTTTTTACAAGACTATGGGCTTATAAGATCTTAGTTTGGTATTAATTTCAACTTGATATATCTCTTGCCGTTCCTGAGAAAAAATGTGTTGACGGACATACAGACGGATAACAAAGTGATCCTATAAGGATTCCGATTTTTCATTCTGAGATACGGAACCCTAAAAACATGATTTGCTTGTTTTCTCATAATTTTCTACATGAACCTTTGAACTATTCCCAACGTACGAAGAAGGATTTTTATTTATTTATTGTAGATTATAGACGCGTCGACATCTAAGGTCATTAGCGTCTTTCAACTACACTAAATAACAACTAACTTAAAACTAAATAACATCACAAAACATCCATGAGCGCAGGTGGGATTCGAACCCACGGCAGTCCAGTCTAGAGGTTGCGGCGCCAAGCACGCTACCATCTAGGCTATACTGCCCTCAAACGAAGAAGGAGTTTTTGTACCTATTGATTGCAAAACTATTTGATACGTCGTTCGATCTAGATTCAAAGGATGTTCGTGTTGGTTAAAACTGGTTAGCGTATTTGGCTGTAATTCCAAAACCATGGGACGGACAAACAAATCTAGGACTCGCTTGCTTGGTCAATTATTTTATCAAGCCTTGTAGTAGCATTATATTTTATGAATTTACTAATTATTTTCGCTCTGTAAGCTCTCTCTAAATTATGCAAGCATAAAACTGATGGAATGTGCATTAGCTTTATTGTAAGGGTTGTATTACCGTAACCAGAATTTCATTTTGATGGGAACTGAATATTTTGAGTCTAAAATTTATTAAAAAAATATTTACCGCAGGATACGAACCATGAGAAATGCGCGTCTTTTTACAAATGGTGAGGAGAAACTGTGGAAAGCTAAATTTATAATTAATACAAAATCTAATTAGGTATTTAAGTTTAAAAAAAATTATTAATTTTTTAATTTTTTCTAATAATTTAACATAAATAATATTGAAAATCGAAAAGAAAAAAGTTTTTAAAGCTATAGATAAATTACTAAAAATTAATTAAAATGTATAAAAATTTAAAAAATATCACGTGACTTCAAAACGCGTCAGGAATGTTTGTGACGTCGTTATGTTAAAATGTGTCTGCATTTGTTGGTATTTGTGTATATGTATTACACATACTATCAAAAATAATAAATTTTTAACTTGGCAACCATGGATACAGAGACCACAGATAACATAATGACGTCACACGCGTTCGGATTCTTTCGGCGCGTTATCGGAACTGAGTTTAAAAATTAATTTTTATTTAAATATAACTTTTTTATTAGTAAGCAAAAAAAATAAAAAAAAAAGTTTTGCTATAAAACTTGTATGTGGTCCTTCCATTTAAGTAAAAAAAAAAAATCATTTAAAAACCCAATTCCCGGTATTTGTTCGTGTTCCACGAAAAAATATTTGTTAAATAGATATTTTGTAAAATAAAAACAATGAAAAAAGTATTTATTTCCGTGTAGTACTCGCTAAATAAAATCCGTCCGATCGATAGAAGTGGGTGAAAAATTGATTCCAAATTTTGATAAATATAGATATTGTAAATTATAGACGCTCGACTACAGATGTCATAAGCGTCTCCAAGTTTTGACCCAAACAGACAAGACAGACAGGCAGGATTATGAGTTAAATAACAAATAATTAATTCTTAAAATTAAAAAACTGTTTTTTTATTAAATGTTATGCTTAGCCTTTCAATGTTGAAATCGAAATTGAACGGTCTAATTATTCAGGACTAAAATAAAACGCACTCTACCAGAAACGCACCTGCAGAATTATTTAAATTTTAATCGCGGTTAAATATAAATTATAACAGATTGTCTTTACTTGTATGATTATAGTAAAATTAAAATTAAGGTTCCATAAACAGAAACATTTTCGCGGTCTTCTCAATTCAATATAATATACAGGGTGCGGCAAGGAGGTATGGTGTTTTTGAAAGGACGGTCACGCATTTATTTTCGAACCAATTTCAAAATGTATTGTTTTCATACATCACTGGTACATTGCCATTACATAACCAATCTTAAGAAAAAAATTACCAACTGCGATGTTGAGGCATTCTTGTAGACGGGTAGCGAAATTGTCTCCTTTCAAGCGAAACCCTTTGAATTTTTCGTGTTATGTTTTCGGAAAGCGCTTCAAGAGTACGTGGTTTGTTTATGTAAACTTGAGCTTTTAGATGACCTCATAAAAAGTAGTCACAAGATGATAGGTCCGGTGACCGAGGAGGCCACTTCACATTTCAGAAATTAAAATTTGGTGTGTCTGTTTCAATATTTATTTTCTATGATAATTTACAAAACATTTATCATGGAGGGCAACAGAACATTGGTCACAAGCTTTATTTGTCTTATTTCTTTTCGAAAACAACACGCAGAAATTCAAAGGGTTCCGCATGCCATGCTTGAAAGGATTATAGACAATTTCGTCACTCATCTACAAGGATGTCTCAGCAACGCAGTTGCTTATTTTTTCTTATGCTTTGTTATATGTATTCTCAATAGGATATTTGCCAGCTAAAACAAAATAAAATATAAAACTTTGTTATAATGAAAGTTTATGCTCTAAAATAGTTAATAGAATTTTTATTTTTATTAATTAAGTTTCGTAAACATATTTAAATAAATAATTAATAAAATCATGATTTTTTATCTATGTGTCACGTGACTTAAAACACCGTATAAGAACGTGTGACGTCAATTTTAAATAAAGAAAGAATGTATCCATAGCAACGGAGCTTAGATTGTTTACATCATGTTCACATAGGTACAAAACGGTATTTTTCAACACTCTGTTTCTGATATAATTGGCATCGAGTTAGTAGATATAAACGTAC
The DNA here is from genome assembly GCA_039654895.1 of Mongoloraphidia duomilia. Taxonomy (NCBI): domain Eukaryota; kingdom Metazoa; phylum Arthropoda; class Insecta; order Raphidioptera; family Raphidiidae; genus Mongoloraphidia; species Mongoloraphidia duomilia. The sequence continues at coordinate 25,752,498 of CM077519.1, forward strand.
ATTCATAAAAATATAACGTCATATGTTCGTAGAGCAAAAACGATTATTAGCGGGCGGGGCTAACATAAATATTTCAAAAATTATTTTTGAGCTAATTTGAAATCAGAATGGAGTGATTTAGGTGTCATTTTGTTCAGAATTTACTGGTCTATTAATATAACACAAAAAAAAATTTAGTTAAATAGGTAATAATAATAATAATAATAATAATAATTTCTCTTTATTTGTTATCTCTAAAAATAACAAATAGTGTCAAATTCAAGAATTAACTGGGATTCCCAAAGAATTCATCGAGACAGTAATACGCCTGTTCCATTAAATGGAACTTTAAAGAACTTTTAAAATTATTATAATTTGCAATTTGCTTAATATCAGAAGGTAGATTGTTATATATTCTTTGACACACATTCCTAGGTCCTTTACTGCCTAATGTAGTACTAAATGACTCAATGTACATATTTTCAGTTTGCCTCGTATTATAAGAATGTACAGTAGAGGTCAATGTAAATAAAGAAATATTCTTTTTGACAAATAGTGCGCACTGTAAAATGAAAAGCGATGGTACAGTCAAAATTTTAAGAAACTTGAAAAGCCCTCTGCAATGCTCCAATCGTCCAACTCCGCTCAGAATTCTAACAACCCTTTTTTGCAACCTGAAAAGTCGTATTGCCAACGCTGAATTTCCCCAGAATATGATACCGTAATTAAGTCGGGATTGAAAATTTCCAAAATAAGCCTGCATAACAACTTCAAAACTTACGTATGTTTTGAGCTTCTTTATTAAATAGCACATTTTAGTGAGCTGGGAAATTGTGTTTTCTATATGTACCGACCAATCCAAATTCATTGAAATATGTAGGCCTAAGAATTTGCATGTTTTGCTCATTGGTGTTGAGGTATTTTGAGCGCGAATTAATAAACTGCGGTCATTTAAAATTGAACGAGAGTTGCAAAACTGAACGGCAAAAGTTTTGTTCTCATTGAGGACGAGTCCATTCCGAGAACACCAACTTGTCATTTGAGTAAGGCTGGAGCACGCTAAATTACTCATCTCTGTAACATTCCCAGTATTTAAAAAGTGGCACGTATCATCAGCGTACAAACCCACATATCCCTCGGTGATGCTAGTTATCAGGTCATTGTTATATAAAACAAACAATATAGGCCCTAATATGGAACCCTGAGGCACTCCATAACTGTTGGAAATTGTATGAGATCTAACATTCTGTAAGACATTGTCCTTCATATGATTTAAGGAAACAAATTGTGACCTGCCGTCTAAGTAAGATTTTAGCCAATCGTTGGCCACTCCTCGGACCCGCATCCTTTCTAATTTCAACAATAATCGATCATGTGGCACACAGTCAAAAGCCTTTGTTAGGTCATAAAACAAACAGACGGAAACTTCATTCGCATCGACAGCTTTATAAATACTCTATTGGCAATGTACCAGTTCGGTACCAGTAATGTATGAAAACAATAAATTTTGAAATTGGTTAGAAAATAAATGTGAGTCCTTTCAAAAACACATACCTCCTTGCCGCCCCCATTACTAAACAAAAATTTGCATAAATGATCATAAAAAAACGCAGACGAAACCAAAAATGTTAACAATATACAGAAATTTTAATGTTTTAATGCTTCAAATTTAATTTACATTTTTTTGTAGGAAAAATTTTAATTCGCGACATGCGAATATTGAGTAACGAATACCCTTTTTAAATCCTTAAACATTTCGAAAAAAACAACATCAAATAATCAAATAATAATATCTATTTATCAAACTTGCAAGTTAAAATGGCTGATGTAAGTATAAAGTAAGTACTATAAGATACCAAAACTAAATAATACCTACTTATATAAAAATTGTTTTGCATGCGATAAAGAAAATATACAAAATTGACATGTTTTTAGTGTTTGCTACAATAATTGAATAAAACTTATATATTCTGTAGTGTAATTCAACTTTTATGTAATGCAATTATCGTTGCACAAAACAAAAGTTTTCAACACAGTTTGTAATAACTTACTATTGCTTCTTGTACGCCACAATCAATAAGTGATGATACTTCGAAACGTTGCAGCCAATAATTATTATAAAGATTAAAGATCTTCTATATTCGTTATAAATCTAAGCCTAAATTTTAACATCTTAATATTTTTATTAAGAGGTAATGTTAAAAAAATGTGTTATCTTTTAGACTAAATTAATAAAAGTCAAGTAAGGTAAACCCCTACAAAATTTTGATTTTTCATGCTTAAAAAATACAAAAAAGCATTTTCGGACCCCGCGCATAGAAACTTTTTTTCTTTAAATCAACTAAGGAATTTGCATCTCTCGTAGTTTATCGCTGTCATTTTTGAACTATGTATATCTATATAATATGATTATAGGACATATATATTATAACTATAATATAATTTTTATATGACTATATATGAACATATAATATGATTTTTATTTGCTGAGATATCAAAACGAGAATTGTGACATTCACAAATGTTGAAAGTTTTATTTAATTTGCTAAAACATATTATAATGACTTTAATTTTCATAATGGCTCATAAAATCGTTAATCATACATTGAACTTATCATAGCAAAGTGTTTGCATATATCTCAAATTATATATCTTAATTACTTAAAAGCTGCTTAAAAAATAAAAGCTTGTAAAGTTTTCTTACAAAAAAGCTTTTATTAAAATGTGCTAAAAATTAAAAAAATCATGTGAACTCCTCGCCAAGCTAATAAAAATGAGCATAATCACTGTAGACTTTCTACTCACCATCGAGAAGTTCCCACTTCCGATAGGTGATTTCATCATAGGTCGGAGTTACGTATGTGTGTAAAGTGTCAAGTTCGTTGTTTTTAACTGACTTCAAAAAAAAGGAGGTTCTCATTTAACTTTTTATGTTTTTTGCAATTAAGTTTTTATTTATTTTTACTTTCCCATATACCTATACAGAATATATATATCTCTAGAGGAAGTCTTGTAATCTTCCCAAAATTTTATCTTGAGTTTTCTGTGAATTAACGCGTGTTCAAGTTATCTGAACCCAAAGAAATTATTTTAAGTGCATATTAATTTTTGTCTGTCGTCTGTCTATGTGCGTATTCACAATTCACTGCACCTCAAAGCTAAATCGCAAAATCGGACCTGGCTTAAATTTAACGGAAGTGACCTTCTAAAAAGCGGTAAAAATCCTTAGGTTAAAAACTGGATTATTTTTCAAAACTATTTTGATTATAGGTATTTTACACATGGATACTCCCTTACTATAGCAGTTTGAGGTGGCATATAGCCATCCCTAGGTTGAATGCACAGGGCCGTAGCTAGAGCTGAATTCAAGATAGGGCACTGAAAGTTTAAAGTAGGGCTGAAGCAAAAGACTACAATTTATTAATTGGATTGCCCACCTCATCTGGTGATATCAAATTACAAAAGCAAAAAAACGGTGAATGACAATTTAATCAAAAAAAAAAAAATACAGAACTTGCCATGTTATCAAATTTCTGAAGAACTTCATTTAGATCCAACGAATTTAATCTTGTTTTTCCAAATGTCAGATAGATCAAGTCTGTCATTCTGTCGTGACAGTCTTTGCGGCTTATTTATAACTAGCCGTTACCCGTGGCTTCGCCCACGTATTTTACGATTTATAATTTATTATCCCCCCCGCGAGAAATTCTTCTCCTGCAAAACGAAGCCGGGCTGGTAGTGTTTATTCGCTCGAATTTTATAATACATAACTCACTCGCTTCGCTCGTTCGCTCGGATTTTATTAATACATTACTCACTCGTTCGCTTGAATATTATTAATATATTACTCACTCGCCTCGCTCGTTACATTTCTCACTCGCTTCGCTCATTCGCTCGAATTTTATAAATACATTCATCACTCGCTTCGCTCGTTCGCTCGAATATTAATAATACATAACTCACTCGCTTCGCTCGAATATTAATAATACATTACTCACTCGCTTCGCTCGTTCGCTCGAATTTTATTTATACATTATTGCTCACCTACGATACCTATATAAAGAACTCCTGTGCAAAATTCGTTATTCTCCCGCAAGAATCTTCCCCCCTAATTTGTTATCCCCCCGCGAGAATCTTCCCCCTAATTTGTTATCCCCCCGCGAGAATCTTCCCCCCTAATTTGTTATCCCCCCGCGAGAATCTTCCCCCCTAAGTTGTTATCCCCCCGTGAGAATCTTCCCTCCTAATTTGTTATCTTACCGCGAGAATCTCTCCCCCCCTTATTTTTTATCCCTGCACCGCGAGAATCTCCCCCCCTAATTTGTCATCCCCCCGCGAGAATCTCCCCCCTAATTTGTTATCTCCCCGCGAGTATCTCCCCCCCAATTTGTTATCAACCCGGGAGAATCTCCCCCCCTAATTTGTTATCCCTCCGCGAGAGTCTCCACCCCTAATTTGTTATCCCCCGCAAGGATCTTCCCCCCTAATTTGTTATCTCTCCGCGAGAATCTTCCCCCTCTTTTATCCCCCCGCGAGAATCTTCCCCCCTAATTTGTTATCCCCCCGCGACAATCTTCTTCCCTAATTTGTTATCTCCCCGCGAGAATCTCCCCCCCTGCGTAGCTTTCTATTAGTGAAAGAATTTTTAGAATCGGTTTAGTAGTAACAGAGATAAAACAAAAACAAATCTATCCCACGGGAACCGTAGATTTTTTCGGGATAAAAATTAGCCTATAACATTCTCTGACCCCTAAACTACCACTATGCATAAAATCATGTCGATCCCTTGCTCAGTGAAAAACAAATACAAAACTATCCCACGGGAACCGTACATTTTTCCGGGATAAAAAGTAGCCTATGTGCTATTCCAGACTATAATCTATCTCTGTGCCAAATTTCATCCAGATCCGTTCAGCCGTTCCGACGTGATTGAGTAACAAACATCCATCCATACATCCATACATCCATCCATACATCCAAACTTTCACATTTATAATATTAGTTAGATTAGATTAGATTAGTTAGATAGATTAGATTCCTTAAAGTAGGGCACTGGATGTTTTAAGGTAGGGCATTGCCCCATAATGCCCCTCCCCCTAGCTACGGCCCTGTGAATGCAGTTTCAATTAAATAATTGAGGGTGTTTTTAAGCACACAGTATCAATGTATCATATAATTTATTCATAGGTACCTACACATTATTGATCACTTCCAGTAAATTATAAAATGCGAAAAATTAAAATGTTGAAATAAATTAGCGAATTAAAAACAGCAATATAAATAATGCATGTGTTATGTCCAGTAACTACGGACTAATGAGTGAGGGAGTGAGTCATAACACCCTCCTCTACTTATAGATTACCTACTGCATATCTCACAGACTTATTTACATTTATAAATGAGCATAAATAAACAGCTTCATTATTTTGAGTGCAATATTAATGTGAAAACAGAATAGAACAATCCAATATTGTTCATTACGCCATTAGTTTTTTTTTATTCAACACAACAAAATGTGCTTTGACATTTGTCACTAGCACAACAAAGTATATAGAAACATAATAGTTGGTTTTCATAACGTCACTGACACGTTCAATGAACTTTATAAAATTAAAATATTTGAAAGCAGTTTGTATAACTAATAACTATGAAAAAGTGACATTTATAGAATAAAACTAGCCATTTCCCGTGGCTTCGCCCACGTATATTTCGATTTATGATTTATTATCCCCCCGTGAGAAATTAATAGTTGTTTGTTTTAGACCATGACTTAGTGTTAGTAACGTTATTTCAATCGAAGAAACGGCCAACGGGTCTCCGTTGAAAAAACTCGAATTCATTGCATAGATTCTATTTTCAATTGTTTATAACAAATTCAATTGTTATAAACAATTAACTTGAAAAAAAGTAGCCTATGTCCTTACGGACAATGCCCTCCATGTGTATGCAAATCGGTTAAGCCGTTTCGGAGATTAGCCGGAACAGACAGACAGACAGACACCAGAAATTTATATATATAGAAGATATGGCCAGTTGTGTTTCAATGTAAATGTAAGTGTAAAGCTAGGCGCGTATAAATGATAATAAATTAAACAATCGGATAGTAATGACAGTAGTGTTATAATATTATGGAAAAGCGCGTCTGAAACCGGCCGATTTAGTGTTAGTTCATGCGCGCTTTTTCATAATATATTCGTTGTCATTACCTACACGGGCGACTAGCTATAGCCGTAATTGTCGATTCTGAATGGTTGAAAACACCATCTTGCTTTCGTTTGATAAACGCACATACAATAAGCACGAACGTTACAGCTAACCAGTAACTCTATACTAGTATTGATAGAGTTAACTAACCAGTGAACTCCGTACTAATATAGACGGATAATTTAATAGATAATAATATAGATAGAGTTTTCGACCAGTCAGAACCGACAATTACGGCTATAGCTATAGTCGCCCGTATTACCTACTATCCGATAGTTCGAACGTGCGCCGATTGATGTATCATTATAATAGATTCCTAGCCTAAACGTTTTGAATTTCACCCTTGAAAGTCGATTTAAGATAAATTTTAACAATTTTTTCATTAGGCATAATAAAAAATCAGAGAATCAATACATAATGAAATATTAAAATTAAAAAAATACCTCCCTATTAATGTTTTCTTAATCATTGAATTACTATTGGGATCGACCAATGCTATACTAACAACGTATAGTGCAGGGAATTTAAAATCAAGATCATAATAGGTATAACCGAAGTTTTGAGATATTTTTAGTTTTAATTTTTTTATCAAAAACAATATCTCATTTCTGTTTTTCAGGAAATAACAAATTATTCACTTGACGTCAACTTTAATTTAATTCAAACAAAGGTGAAAAATAAATAGGTATGCAAATATTCTGGTTTGTAATCAGATATAGAAAATAATACATTTTTTTAAATGAATTTTCTTTTTGTATTTTTTCTCTTTGAAACCGTTGACCGTTGACCATTAAAACTGCTAAATTAAAAAGTATCGTAGTATCAGGTGATTAATGTGGCGTAAATGTAAAATTAAATGGAACCCAGTATAAATGCGTATTTTACACACCTTTTCTAAAATTAACTAAAAAATAATTAACATATGCGAAGGGGCGCATATATCATACGTTTGGCGGTGGACAATATGTCACATGGCACACGCCATGTCCAGTGTCCATTGTTTACGAGCATAGCCACCGTTGATATCGCGCGACAGTCTGGTTTTAACCCTCGTTTCTCTCTATTTGTACCTGCGCTTCTGAACTGTAGCGCCGCGTACAGGGATCCTTTACTCGGTTTACACTTCCGACTGCAGACAACTATAAAACTGCTTCCTCTATAATCTATATGAGCTAAATTCAAGTAAAAAATTAATCTAATTAATGCTGTTCTAATAATGAATTGTGAAATTTAAAAAACATTTAGTAACTTTAATTAAATTATTTAAGGATTTTTGTGAATGAAATCTATTTGTTTTAATATATTTTTATCATATTATCTATCTTTATCAAAATATGTCATGTATACCTTTTAAAAATTTAATTATAAATAATATTTGTTTATTTATCTTAATTACCCTGTGTGTTTCAAGGTTTAAACCATTTTATATTTAATGTTCAGAAATTTCAAATATAAAACATCAAATCATTCTAGTGCCAGAATATTTAATAATTCAATAATAATTAAGTTGAGTTTATAGAAACACGAAATTTTAGGAGTCTCTTTGCTAAATCCGAAATGCAGATATGTGTTTGACGAATTTTCAATATCCGCATTCCACGGGATGAAAATGTGGGTGAAACTTTCTTGAAAGATAGGTACGTGTATCTCTGAGACTATTTAAGATATAGAACTTCAAACTCGGGAAAAATAATCTTCTTGAAAAATAAAGAAATACGACGTGTTCAACGGCTTTCGCCTCTATGGGTGAACGCGGGGAGAGGCTGAGTTTTTAAAGATATTGTCACTATTTAGAATGTGCGAAACGCCGACATTAAATCAGACCCAGGTGAAGCCGGGTAAAATAGCTATAGTAATTATCTATTAAACTGAAATATCTGATGTGTCGAGTCGATTCTTTTTTCTCATTATTGCAAGTACAGGATCCCGATAAATTCCCAGGTAAGTCAGTCGGTATAATCAACCACCTGAAGGTTTTAGTTGAGCTATTGTCCACTAGGCGGTTATTGTACCCTATAAACTTTAACATTTGTATGAAAGGATATTTTATTATAATACAGTAATAAAGTACAGATATTTTAATTCCTTTGTTAATTCCTTTGAAACAGAAACAAATTATGGAATCAATAATTCAAATGCTACACACCAATAATAGATAATAGTATATATTATTTTAAGATCTCGATTATCGGTTCGCTAACAAAGCTATCATTATTAAAAGATTGTTGTAAGGTTATGTAAATTTTTTATTACTGAAAGTTAGAAAAAATATGTAAAGTTGAATTTATTAATCCTGTTGTACACAATATGAATTTTAATTGTCATATTTACTTAAAACGTTATACTTGTAATCATTTTTATTTTCTCATTTTTGCAATAACAATGTAGTTATATCGTTATATTATTCACATTATATTTTTAAATGAAAACCATAACAGAAAATGTATTTGAAAGGAAAAATATTTCAAAAAATTGCAATAATTTTTTTTAAATTGATTTTAATTATTTTACCAGTTCTGGGAGTCTCAAGCCAGGGAACTTTGTGAGTTATTCGTTTATCGTGCAGATCTCAAGAGCCACTGAACCTATTGTCATTATTTTAAGCTTTCAGGCTATTTTGATTGAGAATTTCTTCAAGAATATTTGCCTTTCGGTTCTCCCGGGTATACAGGAAATAAAAGAAAAATTGCCGAATCAAGGCCTAATTACTAAAAAATACAAAGACATTAAAAAGTGTGAAATATTAGTATATTGTGCGACTAGTGTGCTAAATACATCTTTATGCGTCAGGCTCGATGTTTTCAGCACGAGTAGTAGGCAAGCGCGCATGCGCCTTGGCGAGTGCGCACCTGCGAGCCGCATACGAGTGCTGAAAACATCGCGTCTGACGCATACAGATTTAGCACGCGTGTTGCATACTATACTTAATTCAACACATGCATGGTTTTAGAGCTTTAATTAAATTAATGTCAAACACCGTATAGATTCACTATGACAGCAGTACATCTCATTCTAATGATATTGGCCCTATTTCATTATGCCATCGAAAAAAGTTACATAATGAATCATTATGTAAGTAAGTGTTTTTTATTATAGCATTGAAAATCGTTTATGGGATCATGACGTTACCAGTTGATAAACAATTATTTAAAGTTCGCTCTGCAGACACGAAAAAACACTAAAAACGTGTACTTATGTGTTGAATAAAAATATTTAACTGATTTCAAAAATACATCAGGATAAAATAATATTTCCTTTAATTTTATAATCACCTTCTTTACCTAAATTCAATTTAAAGTTAATAATAATTAATTATCAACTGTACCTACAATACTGAACTATAACCTGCGTCGACTTCAAATTGAATGTAGGCAAGGGAGGTGATAGAAAAAAATTGTTTTATCTTTTTGAGAGGTATTTTGATTCCTTTTTTGGAGTCAGTTCAATTTCTTTTAATATTTTGTTGTACCGTTTACCTAAATTTTCAAACTACTGAATTTATATTAAAAAAATAATTTTTTTTTACTGAATATGCATGTTTTTTATCGCTTTATCTCTATCTATTTTATTACACGTCTCATTTCATTTTGTTGTTGAATTAAATTTAGTGGTATTTTCTGTTAAGCTTTATGTTTCTGAGGTTTCAAATGCCTTTATTTGTTTTTACAAAAATAATTTTGCTATTGTGATATTCTATAATTTCTTTTTATATTCAGTAACAAAAGGAGGAAAGCTCGCATTTAAAATGTTATCAGTAAATGTGAAACAATCGAATAATCTGACAGAACCGGATTATTTTTTAAGAGGACGTTTTTTTTGTTTAGTATAATCCCATGACTTCTTAAAAAAAGCATCAACATAAAATTATATAAATAACTTAGTTAAATACTGTATGTGATGTTTATTTTCAGAGTAGTATAAGAACTGGAAGCACTGTTAGTCGCCCTATGTTCTGTCTCTAAATATTGAACTTGTTTGAACAATCAGTTTTGGCTTTTTTGTACGATGTCACGTGCTGATCTCTTTAATATCTAGATACAACTATGTAACATTTTAGTGTCTATTCTAAATTTGAAAAAAATGTTAGTAGACGGGCCTTTGAAAGAATTTTTTTCTTGTTGTTCAGTTTTATTCTGTAAGTATATTATCTTAATACTTATTAATGAGTCATAATGTTATGCTCTAGCAACTCTTTTATCAACACCGTGCATTAAAACGCATTTACGCACTCCATGTGTTTCCACGGACTTAAAGTGGGGTAAATTAATTAAAATAATTGTATGTTATTTTTAAAATCTCAGTTTTACATTTTTCCTTCATATTAACACAAGAAAGCTCTCTTTGACTGTTATCTTAAGTACATTTTCAGTTGAGCAACGCTCGAATGCAGAGTTTTATATTGCATTAATTACATAATATAGTACTTCGTTTCAATTTAGTTCAGTCACAAAATTTGTACAAAATATATTATAAAATTTATATGCGTCCATTTTTTCCGTCTTGTGTAACTGCGTCGACACAAAAATGGACTGTTTATAAAACACAGACAGTTCTTAATAAAAAAAGGCTTTAACACCTGAAAAATAGCGATTGACATAATATATACAGTGCGTCTCACGGCGAGGGATACAATATATACAATGTACGTATTAAATTTTAACACTGAATCCTCATAAGAACAAACTTAATTCCCAAGTTGGCTTTGAAAGGCATATTTTCTGGCAACTAATAGTTTGTATAAAGAAAAAGAGCACATGAAGGGGATATACCACTTTTAATACGTTGTTCCCGACACTGCATAACACATTTGAACTAATTTAGATATATAATTTATATTTTATTTCTGGTTTTTAGTCAAATTTCGTATTTGACAGTCTGTGTTCTATTTTAAAATAAACACAGTTATTACGTGTAACCGCGTGTAACCATGAAAATGAGAAATTGTATGTTTCACATTCTGATTATACTCCGGTAATTTTAGATATTAAAATCACCTACCTGCAGAAAAATTCCCAGTTAGCTGATTTTTTTTTATTTACCTTCGTTATGGTGTTTTAAAAAACGTGTAAAAAGTCCCCATCGATATCGTGCCGGCGTTGCCAGATATTCGAGGTTCAAGTTCACGATAGACGGTTTTTTGCGAATTTCTTGGTTCCGTTCCATTTTTTGTTAAAAATGGTTATTATCAATCTTGTAGAGGACGACATTATCTACAACTTTTGTATAAACATTTTTGGTCTACGATTTATAGTTTGTCTTATTAAAGTACCCGCGGCTTCCTCCCCCTCGATTTTACATAACGGGATTATGCTGCTTCCCGAGGGCCTAACATAATAATTTGTACCATTATTTTAAGTTGAACTTAAAGCTAACGATTAATTATAATTTTATCGAAATTAATGCAGTAGTTCTCTACTTATAAGCAACCAAACATACAAATCGACAGCGCTCAAACAGACAGACAGACCGACAATTTTTTTCATAAATACGATATTTATACTTGACATCAATTATAAAGACCATTCGTAAAGTAATTTCGTAAAAAAAATTTACAAGGGTTGAGAGAGTGCGGATAAAGTACGAGTATGCATTTGCATACCGTATAACGCACTCTAGTAATAATAGCCACATTTTTAATTTTTTTTACAAAATTTCTTTACGAATAGTCTTTATAACAATTATAAGGAGTATTCGTAAAGGAATTTTGAAAAAAAAATTAAAAGTATGGTTACTCCGAGCTATTCTTAGTAGAGTGCGTTATACGGTATGCAAATGCATACTCGTACTTTATCCGCACTCTCTCAACCCTTGTAAATTTTTTTTACGAAATTACTTTACGAATGGTCTTTATAATTGATGTTAAGTATAAATATCATATTTTCGAAAAAAATTGTCGGTCTGTCTGTCTGTTTGAGCGCTGTCGATTTGTATGTTTGGTTGCTTATAAGTAGAGAACTACTGCATTAATTTCGATAAAATTATAATTGATCGTTAGCTTTAAGTTCAACTTAAAATAATGGTACCAATCATTATGTTAGGCCCTCGGGAAGCAGCATAATCCCGTTATGTAAAATCGAAGGGGAGGAAGCCGCGGGTACTTTAATAAGACAAACTATAAATAAGACAAACTATAAATACAAAAGCTGTAGATAATGCCGTCCTCTACAAGATTGATAATAACCATTTTTTACAAAAAATGGAACGGAACCGAGAAATTCGCAAAAAACCGTCTATCGTGAACTTGAACCTCGAATATCTGGCAACGCCGGCACGATATCGATGGGGACTTTTTACACGTTTTTTAAAACACCATAACGAAGGTAAATAAAAAAAATCAGCTAACTGGGAATTTTTCTGCAGTGGAAATCTAAAATTACTGGACTATTAGTGAATGAGAAATCAATAACAAAAACTTCAAATTATTAAAAACTAACGGCCGTGTCCGGCTTCGCCCGGGTGCTAAGAAAGCCCGGGTGCAATACACTACTCACTCGATTCGCTCGTTCGCTTTCCCACTCGCTACGCTCGTTCGCTATATAATATATAGGTATAAGCCTTCCGTGAAAAATTATCTAACTGATGGAGGAAACCGCATCAAAATCCGTTGCGTGGTTTAGGATTTACATTATTCAGTCGCTTCGCTCGTCCGCTATATATATAAACCTTCTGTGAAAAAATTATCTAACTAATGGTGAAAACCGTATCAAAATCCGTTGCGTGGTTTAGAAGGAGTTAGCGGTTATACAGACAGACGCGGAAAGCGACTTCATTTTATACTATGTAGAGATTACCATGACAACACTAAACAAACCATTAATTAATGTAGTCATGGCTTATTCTGATCCATTCATTTTTTCCCAATGCTAAATTCCCTAAGTATAGGTACCTCACCATAAGACACACTTATACAATTATTACTAGCACAAACACCTGTTTGCGGGCTTCAGATTTTTCTCATTATTTTAAGGACGATTATGACAATAAATATTTCACCTAATTTGAAAGTGGGTTAGAATTTCCAGACACATGGAAAAAATAATAAGTTTTTATTGTTATTGTTTCATTTTTAAAATTCACGTTCAAACTGCACTGAAGGCGCACTAATGATGAACAGATCAGATAACTTAAAAAAATTGTAAAAAATAAATGTTCTTCACAGTTTTCTCGATTTGTGTGAATTTTTATTTATAAGTAAAAAAACATAATATGTTTTTCTGGAAACGGAACTAAAGCTTTTGATGAATGTTTTTGTGAATTACAAATATTTCTAAAGAAAGTAATTATTAGTAGGGTGATATGTATAAAGGGGTAGTCAACATGATAAGTTTCACTGTACTTGTTTACTGTTTAGTAAATTTATTAGGTCAATCTTGGATTAGCATAGAAAGTACACTTGGAAAAAAAATAATCTGCATTAAATGATCACAATATAATTTAAGAGCCAATTTTTAGTTTATACTAAACGCATACAAGATGTATGTTTTATATATAGGTAACATACAGGTGGGTGGTCGAGAGATCTCTGTTTTTAACATATTATGACCAGAGCTTTTTTTAATAATAATAATGATGGAGTAAAAAGCTAACCCAATGCCTTATCTATAGCCTATTATAATTTTTATGTGTTGGACACAATTTCAGCGCAGTTGTTTTAAGGAGGGAGATTGTTCAGTTGATAAGACGGGAAATGAAGGGGAAAAAGAAGCTCTGTTCTACATTAAAGTATGTTCTATAATTTACTTTCTACACCAAGGTATGTTTTAACTCGGAGGTGGGCTTATTTATACAGAGTGATCCAAATGTACATAATATAATATTATTAAATAACACAGATTAAAATATATTTTACTGGTTAATGTAGGTACTTGAAACTATTTGTAATTTTTCTTTAATTACAAAGGAAGGATGGCTTTTTACGAGTTTTCCCATATAGAACTAAGAACAAATGTATAAACAAATTTTAGCATTCTGTGTAGATGAAATTAACAATAAATGTCTTGTGTGGTAAATGGTTTTGATTGTTAAATACAACGAGGTTATTTTTTAGCTGGAATGTCGAATTTTAGGTAAAGGTCTGCACCTGTCAAAAATTTTTAAAAACTTGAACAACTCAAAAATTACTGAATTTTCGAGCATGGCTTGCCTTAGAATTTCTATTCACATTTAAGTGCAGAATTGAAAAAACAAATAATAAAAAAAATAATAATAAAAAAAAACATAACTTTGATCTGCCACGCTTAAATGGGACAGGCTGTATAATTGAAAATATTTTTAGGTTACCTATCCACCATTAAAACTTACACAACTTTTGTATTTAAACTTCTTTTCTATCTTCACCCAAAATCAATATATCGGCCAACAACGCAAGTCTTGGACACCATGTATATTATAATTACAAATAAATACCTAATCATTTTTTATAGATACTTAATTACTTATCATTTTGTCAATAAAAAGGTAGGTAATTATTTTAGAATGGATCGAGATTCTAGTTTCTCAACCTACGTATTATATGTTTGAAGCTAAGAACATCAGGAAAATGGTCTTTTTGAAAATGAGTGAAAATTACAGTGCGCGGAAAAATTGTCTGCAACACATGACATATTATTATGTCCAAAAATAATGTATTTTTGCAAAAATATTTGGCCAATTTTTATTTTTTTTACCATCTTTTGAAATAGCTAAGTTGTACAGTGGCGTACTGCTGGGCCTAACTCTATTTTTTACTAATTTGAAAGAGCACCTTTTTTGCATACTACAGATGCATACAAATTTTATAGGTTGCATAAATATAATCGAGATACCTAAATACAAAAAAACGTTTATTTCTTTTTATGGATGTATATCGAAATTTTGATATATTTCGATTTTTTATATGCAATCTAATGAAATGTTTTTGCCATATCCACTATAAAATAGGCACTTTACATATACGTATATGTATATATGCATGGAATGGGTCAGTTAACAAGCAGATGTGTTGAAAATGTTTTCAAAACACATACTAGTGTGGTATAAGTAAACATTTTCCATAGTGACTTGTTTATTTGTTGTGCGTATACGCACTACGACAGCGTCTCATGAGCTGTCAACATTTTTTTGAAATACTGAAAATGAAGTGAAAAGTATAGCTATTTTATATAGTGGGTATAGCAAAAAATATCATATATATTTCTCGTGCGTAATAATATTATGACTCGTGTGACTGTTAAAACTCGCTAAATTGAGCTATGATCGTTTTAACATATATACACTGTTACTATATACGTACTTGTCAGTAATAATAGTACTTATAACGCATTATGACACTTGAATTAATATAATCTACTACTAAAATTAAGAATAATCGCAGGATAGTGGACAAAATACTTGGTTTATTTAATTGAATGTACGACGTTTCGTCTATATATTTAGACTTTTTCAAGTACAAAAAATAACAATATTTATGAAAATTAATATTAATTACTAACCATAGCAATTAACATAAGATATAGGGTACATAAGACAAAAACATGGTAACATGGTAACAAATTATGTTGACTATAAATTTTAACAATCAATAATAATAATAATACAAATGTTAGTATAATTTCATAACATAATTGTACTGACTACTTAAATTTTGAGTGTCTGTTCTATAATTCATTGAATTGTTTTTTCTAATAAAACACATTTCACTGATATTGCGTTTCTTCCAATTTGACTCTTTATCTAATATTTGAACTTCATTGAAAAGAAATTTATTTATATGATGAGATGACAACGCCGTCTTATTATCACTTAATAAGTTTATGTTTCTACAGTCCATTTTGTGCTGATAAATTCTATTTTTTAATAACTGTTTTGTTTGTCCCACATAACACTTATTACATTCACAAGGTATTTTATAAATAATATTAGATTGATGTGAGATAGGCGTCTTGTCTTTAAGTCTTGTGAATAACTTATCCAATTTATTTAAGTTATAAAACACCAACTTAATATTTGTGTTAAAAAATAATCTGTTGTCCACTATCCTGTGATTATTCTTAATTTTATTATAATCACGATGGACACGATTTCTAATATAAATAATCTACTATTAAGTTTCATTACCTTATACAAAAACGATGCACTCTATCAAATTATTAAAAAATATAAGAGTAGGCACCACTAATTTACCCAGATATTTAAAAAATATCATATTATTTTGAAAACCCAGTGGTACGTGACGTACCTCACTGTACAACTTAGAGATAGCTGAGTATTTCAAAATATGGAAAATTAAACAATACAATCAACGTGTCCAGTTGTCCACACTTTATTGTAAAAATACACTATTTTGGGAGATATTCCATATCTTCCAGACTTTTTTCTCGTACTGCATACCTATTCTAAATAAATTGAAAATGTAAGGTTAAAAAAAGTTTATGCTATAGAAGATTTACAGCTGAAAATATTATTTAATGGTGTATAAGAACTTATAGTAGATATACCTATACCAATAAATTTGATAGCCTTTTAAAACTTCATTTAATAAAAAATATTAAAATTCTCAGATGGTTCTAAATTATTTTATTCCATAATATTGAATCTTACTTACGCTGTTTTTTTTTGTTCCGGTATGAGATAATTTTCTAATTCCAACGCAATCTATTTAGAAAATTAACTCGCTCTTAGCGACATGTTGATAACATATAATAACAATGCACTCAATAATAGACATTAATACTGCCTCAGCAGGTACACCTTCTGTATATCACCTTGCAGGAACTTTAATAATTAGAATCGGTAAAATTAATTAATTATATAGTGCTAGTTCCTTTACCTCCCAAGTTCTCGCCTACTGCTGTATAAATTATTATTATTGATTTATCCATCGATAATTAAGCCGGACGCAACGCAACATAATACTCATTTTGTATTTGCCTTAAATACTGGGTTTCTGATACGACTTTCAGCTTTAAATCTATATATTTAAGAGTCTCATATAGTTGAAAACAAATGGCATTCTTAAATCTAGTTTTAAAGCAGAAAGTCGTATTGGAAACCCAGCATTAAATGTAACTTTAATGATAGAACTAAATAACAGCTACAGTTATTTTGGAAGTTGGAACTGTTACCGAAAAATAATCAATTCCAAAAATAACAATTACCTACCAAAATTATACTGTTTACGAAATTTCTCAATATCGTATCGGTTTCAAAAGGGATTCTGTTATCAATTTTAGCATTGCCAATTAATAACTTGTTTGTTAACTTTTGCTGTTTAGTATTATAATGCAGCTAACATTTTGGGTTTATTTAACACTATAATAGGAATAGGTGGTTTATCCCGAAATTGTATAGAGTAAAAAATAAAACTTTTTATAAGAAAATTGATCTTCTTAAAAGTCACTAAAAAGTGAAAATAATTAAATTTTTATTTATATTAGAAATCGTGTCCATCGTGATTATAATAAAATTAAGAAAAATCGCAGGATAGTGGACAAAATATTGGATTTATTTAATTAAATGTACGACGTTTCGTCTATATATTTAGACTTTTTCAAGTACATAAAAATAACAATATTTATGAAAATTTTTCTTAATTTTATTAAATTTTTATATTTAATTATTTCACTTTTTTAGTGTCTTTTTCGAAGGAAGCTCAATTTTTTATTTAACTTTACTTGTTAGTTGTTGTATATATGTCTGCATGTCTGTCTGCTATCAATCTTGCATTCAAAATTTCGACTATAGTTCTAATTGAGCTAGAGCTTTGAAATTTTGCACACGTGTATAAGTCCCGTGACAATGCATTATAGCATAAAGTATCTTATATCGTTCTACATCCAACGTGGATGCATGGATGGATAAATATTATGATAAATATACTTTAACGTAACCTGCAACTTTGGAAGTAGCGACCTGTGACGCGTTGTTTCGTTTGGCAACAAAGTAGGTAATAATAATTGACAAGTTTCAAAATAAGCTATGTAATGTCATTTTAAGAACATAAAAAGTAAAAAATAAAATTTAAAAGAAAAGCTTTTATTTTAAAAAATGTAGGTACTAAAAAGTAAAACATAATTTTCGCATGCATCTGCAGGAAACCAAAAGTTTTGTGCCGGTCAATTGAGCAAAAATTAGTGTTATAAAAGATATTGTATGAAAATTATTTTTTACTCTTTAGTACTTACATTTTTTAAAATAAAGGTTTTTCTTCTTATTATTTTTTAAATTTTATTTAATAGTAGGTAGGTAGGTAATAAAAAGTAGATATTATTTTTTCACTTTTTTTTGAAGTGGTTCAATTTTTTTTAACTACTTTCTGAACCAAACGGAGTTGAAATGATATTAAAATCGGTTAACCACTCGAGAAGTTAAGGCTGAACACACTTAACCTATACGCGTCGAATTGATAACCTCCTTTTTATTTTTTTTTATTTAATAAAAGGCGAGATAAAAGGTGTTCGACTGCATGGTCATTACACCACTTCTCCTTTTTTTTTTTAAGTCGGTTATTTTCTTATCGTTTAATTCTTTGGTTAAATTTAGGTACATTAATAATGTAAAAATTTCTAACGAATTTATTTTTTTATTTAGACATGTAAGAAAGATAATACACCTAGATACTATTTAAATTTTTTAAATCAAAATTTTTATTCAGATAATTTATATTTCTTTTTTCGGTTGTTTATATTAAATGTTAATTCAACGTACAGTACCTATTTAATCAAAAAATGTTGAATGAACTTGATGAAAAGCTACTAACTTTTGATTAAAATAATTTGAAAATATGTTTTTCCATACAATAAAAATAGTCTCTCTATTGTCACTTTTTTCTTATACAGGTACCTAATATTCGAACTGCACAAACGTTATCAGATTGTTATAACGTTGTATGGTTGGAAGTTTTAATGACATATTAATTCTCCGTAAATTGATATTTGTTCATTAACCAGCACAATATTATATAAAACTTCAGGTTACCGTCGTCTTTAAACAGTGTTATCTAATCATAATATCTATACGTAAAAAAATTCTACTCTAAAAAGAAACCTAATTGATATGATTATGTCTAAACTCTGCTGATAACGTGAGTGGAAAAAAGATAAAGTATTGTGCTACTATAAGAAAAAGTGAGATACTGATATATTTTGCATTGTTGCCCCTTCTACTTAGGGGGCCATGTTACTTCAATGACGTCATTAGATCGCGATTGGTTATAAGGCGGAGTTTATACTATGCTGTATAAGGTATATTGAATGTGTCAGACAGAGATCATCAATGCAGGTATATAGCTTAACATCGTGTTAAAAAGAGCTAATGCTATGTTTAAGGTGGTAATTGTTTAAAAGTGAAAGAAAAAGGATATGCTTCAGTACCATATGTTCAACAAAGATAGGTGCAATTACATATGAGAATTGTATATGTTAAAAGGAGAAGACAATTCATATTAGTGGGGTCTCCCTTAAAACCACCAGAGTAGGATAAGAGGATTAAAGTTAATAGGTAAACAATAGGAGTAACAAAGATAAACATATGTAAAACAAATGAATCAGTGGTTTTCTTGTATCAGGAACGAATTACACTCGTGTTCTTTGCTGGAAGGTAGACAAGTGAACATCGTGTATAACAAAATTTTTGGTTTTGATTGGAAAAAATGTGTTTTTAAGGTTGCAAAACAACGGTCTTCAATTTTATTAAAATTAGCATCTTCGCGTGTATTGTCAGCTCGTTATGTAATTTGTAATGTATATCCGGCCCATTGCGGTATCAGTCGATCAGGGTTGTTTTTGACATTTACAACATGGAGGAAGAAAATTACTGTTTAGTCAAGTGAAAATCGTTTCATTTTTTATCGTAATCGTATGAGATAACAATGTTGCAACATTTTGTGAAATTTAAGTGACTGTGTAAACATTTTTAAAATTTTAGTGAGTGTGGTGAAAATTGTGACGAAAATTTGACATTGTGTGTGTTGACAGGGCACTGACTTTTCATCGGATGATTGAAACAGCTTTGTAAGCGAACATATCGGAAAACGAACCAAGTGATTCATTAATAAATTAGTGTTAAATCAAAATATTACATAAATTATATTTTAGTATATTTGTGAAAATTTCATAAATGACAGTGAATTCAATAAACCGAAATTGTTTATGTATACGTTCGTGATGTTCTGTTTATTAATTTATTGAAATTTAAGTTTGGCGCGCATTAAGTGTTATGCAAATAAGTGCGTACCGAGCTTTCAATGCTCAGTGGCGTACATCGCAACGGCGGGCGCTTCTGGTGTGTGGCAGGTGACACCATACACAGCATCGCCTGCGCCTGCAACGAAACCAATACAACAGCTGATCTTTGCTTTTTGAACAGAAAAAGTACACCGAATATTTGTGTTGCCAATAAAAATTATGTCGTTAATCATCACAGTGTCATCATAAAAAGTCAAACTGCTCTTTTAAAAAACGAAATTTACTCTGACAACTTGAATGTTGAAAACTGTATTTTATGTAAATATTTATTATTGAAAATTAGAATTTATTCTTGTCAGGACGGTGGTAAGTATTCGCGCAATATTAGATACCATAGTTACGTCATCAAGTACAATATTTCTAGTGATTGTGTTCAAGAAAATTACGCTGTGAAATTTTACGAAAACAAACTTCCAGTTTACGATTGCGAGTCTTCAGATAGTGATTTAGTTTCCCGCGCGACGTTTTGTAGTTTTTTTGGATTTTTGAATATTTGTGAAGTGACATACAATGTTACATCCTCATCCTGTTGTGACGGCTCAACAGCAGGTTTCGGTTCACGATGCGGTTGTCGGTGGAGGTCCGGTGAGAAGTGGCAATGTGCAAGTGACGCACCACGTCGGCGGCGTTACAACAACGGTTCACCACCCGACGGCGGCCAATTTACCGCCTCCGCAACAAACACATCATCATTCGACGCCGACGACGCACCAGCCGCCGCCTAGTGTTGCCATGAGTCAGCTGGGAACGGTTTATGCTACGAAACGACGGCGTCGGAACGGAAAAAGGTAAACGACAATAAAATTCATTATTGCACAAAATCAACAATATTATGGGAGACTAACATTTTCTATAGATCTTCTCTTTGAATATTTTTCATATCTTTCATATCTTTCTGCCTACATTAAAATATTTTCATAAAAATACTTCCTTTTTTTGTAAGAAGAAATCCAAAATAACGTTACTTAGATCGATCTGCAGTAGTACCTATATATAGGTAAACTTTTTTCAATTGCAATTTTTCCAACCGTGAAGTGCCGCGTTTATTTCTCTGTAACCATATTATGTTACCTACAGCTAAAAAATCTATATTATACCTACGCAAATTAAAAATCTTACTTTTAACTTTTAAGTCATAAGTTGTCATTGACATTAATGCACCTGTCCTGTTTAATGCTTCAAATTCGCCAATGGCGGATTTAATATCCGCAACGTTTTTTAGGAATATACTTATCCTCCATGGTGGGTGCAGTGATTGCAAAATAACTTTATTAATAATATTATTGAAATAGTTCGAATTTTGAAAGAACAATTTTTCAAGAATTTATGCTGATCTAGTAAATAATTTTCTGTTCCCCGAAAACGGTCTGATAAAGATTTTCTGTCATCCTATATCTCTGCAATGTTCTACAGTTAGTGTTGTTCTTCCACCAAATCGGTAAATACAAAACTTAATGTAACAATAAACAAAGTTCATATATAAATTTTTTTATTTTGATGCAGAGGTATTCTAAAATTAGTCTTAATAATTTCTCTAATGATTCGTTTTTTCAAAATAATGCAAACGACAAAAATTTACTCAAAACGCTTAATAATTTTAAGTGAATATATAGGTAGGTAGCTTATAAATAGTTACTACTTACAATAATTCGCTAATATTTGATAAAGTGGGATTATAGGCGACATTAATTGGTTTATTTTAACTTGATGACTTGTGTAGGTATACCTATATCTAAAACAATTTCCAGCTAAAAATATATTTTGAACGCTACTAAAATATAGGTTCAAACTATGTGAAGCACCTATTACTTTTTTTAAGTGATTTCCAGATTTGCGAAAAATTGATTTTATTTTCTTTTTCTGAAAAAATGTTTATGTTTTACGCAATACGCATATTATATAAACGGGATAAAAAATCAGCCACTAAAAAAGATAATAAATATAATAATACATTTTTGTAAATTTGCGGGAAAAGATAATTGCATTTATTAAAGGTCCGTTTGGAAAAGTGGTTTTTAGTTGTTAAACTAAAAAAAACGGGTGGGTAAAATTCGGGCCACTATCGCTAGTTTTTTGACGTGAATTCGAGCTGCAGTTTGTTTTTATTGTGCTTCTTAATTCTTCTTTAAACGGTAGCGGCGATCCAAAACCACTCTTGGGTGCAGCGGTTTTGGTCGGTCGCGAATGAAATTATGTTTTTGTATTTTGCACTTCATTGTTTTCGGTCTCGGCATTTTATTTTCCAATCGTCGCTACAAAATTGTTTATGTTGCAAATTTATTTTTTCGGTGTCAAAATATCGGCAATACTCTTGTCTATGAAATACAGTTTAATTTGTCCTAAACGGACAAGTAGTTTAGTCGCTATAGCTCGCTTATTAATGAGCACCGAGCGGCGACCGTGCCTCGACAATTTTTCAGTGCAATCTTCCGGAGGGTATCTATGCCGTCATTGGTTATTAATATTATTCATTGAAGCTACTTTTGTGTTGTCGCCGAATGGATTTTTCAGGCTGTATAGTGTATATGAGTATTATTTTTCTATTTGCTATAGTTTAGCCGTACGAAGACGATGAAAGTACATCATTTTTGTCAGATGATTTTCCCGAATGACCCCCCCCCGGACAAAACGTAAAACGTTCATCGAATTCACGTCAAAAATTTATCGGAATTGCGAACATTTTTTTAACAGGTTTCATAGCATAAACCCTTAATTCTTAAAGATGATTTTAAACTGACAATTATAATAAATGCATTGAAATATTCGAAAAACAGCGTTTTATTTAATGCATAGCTAGATCAAAGTAGTTTTTTAAAGGGTGTTTAAATAGATTAAGAAAACTATTAATTAACAATCCGGTAAATTGGTGTTTTAATGCTGGAAACGACGCAATTATTATGAAAGTTAAAAAAATATTTTAATATTTAGTACTTATCTATAATTTTTTAAATATTAATTTTTAATTTTAATTTTGATATACTGAAGTCATTTAGTATATAAATAATTATTCTGAAATAAACGCAATATAAGGTAATTTGGAGTTCTAAAGTGTAGTATTTTTTGTAAACAATTATTAAAGAAAAATAAATAAAATACCATTATGCGCATATTGCTATAAATCATAAGAAAATATATAACAACCAATGAGAAAACAAATTTTCTTTTAAGCAAATGTAATATTTAAAATTGCAATAATAAATGTATTTTGATAATATTATTAGACTTTCCTAGAAGTTGAAATTAATACATAATATTATAACATAATTTTCTAAACAGCTTTTGAAAGTTTACAGTTTTCTCAGCTTTATGAAAAAAGTTACGCCAAAAGTTTTCATGAAAGAATATTTATAGAAAAACTTTTTTAAAGATGTAAATATAATATCGATTGAAAACATTTATATTTTTCATCATATTGAAAATAGAATTAATTTCAGTAGCGTGTTGAAGTGTCTCTGCACCTGCAATCTGCATGTGCTTAATTTTCAGAAAGTTTCTGTACATATGATTTTTTAGAAAATAAATATATTATCTAATAATTAGGAGCTCTGACTGAAATAATTTAGTTATGCAAAACATTATTGTCTTTTCTAAATAAAATAATATTTTTGTAATACGTGCATTGAAAGTATATCATTAGACACTTCTTTTCGGAGACGAAAGCTGGATTTTGCATTCCAATAACGTAAAATATAAATCGCGCATGCGCAGATTAAAACTAAAGTGTTTTCGTCATAATGAGTGCATAATAAAAGAAGATAATTTTAGGAAAAAATAACAAGTTAAAAAAACTAAAACCCGACTACGTAAAAGAAGAAATGCAAATCAAAACGTGAGACAGTATTTTTTTGTTTTCAGTACCTAGTCGAGGACCTGTTCGGGAGATGAAGAAAAAATTTTGGTAATCGAGTCCCCGACTACTGATAACAAAAAAATACTGTCTCACGTTTTGATTTGCTTGTTTTCTTCTTTTACGTAGTCGGGTTTTAGTTTTTTTAACTTTTATTTTATTTCATCATTCTTTAGTTTTTTTGTACTTATATACCTACTTAACCTAGGTATTTGTTATAAACCATAAAAAGTGTATATTTGTGGAATCACCGCAGCATTTTATGTCATTTGAAACCATAGGTACTCGATCGCATTGAACGAAACAAAATTTTGGCCAACATTTTTGTCCGCCCCACGGCTGCAAATTTGAATTCACAAACATAGCTTAAAGGCTATGTCACTCGAAGTATCAAGACAAATCTAATGATATCCCATTTGTTGAAATCGGTCCAGCCGTTGGATCTCTAGAGTGGAACTAACGAACACCAAAACATACAGAGATGCGATAGTCTTGCATTTTTAAAGCGCAATCATGACATGTAAATATTGTCTGCACGTAGTGAAAAATGTGTATCTGTGATTGTGTATTTTGAGAGAAGTATTGATAGTAAATTATTCGTGCTCTGTGTTATAAATTGGTCCAGTTATATAAAACTAAAAAATCGGGTTCGAGTCCAGATAGTGACAGTTAATTTTCTTCTTTTATTGAATATTGTCATATTATAATTGACTAGTGCAATCAAAAAACAAAATTTGTTATATAATCTTGTCGAACAACTCCTACGATACGAAAATAAAAATCTTAATTATTAATTACCCGCTGAAACATTATAATCATGTACAGCACAAACAAATGTGTGAACACTTGTTTGTAATATTTAAAGTTCGTGCAAATTAATCGGGTAATATTCATTAACAAATACAATACCAGCTCACACCTATTGTCCATGCTTACCTTTTAATATCTACACTGACGAAAGAAATTGTTGTAACATAATAATAATTTGTAAGAACTCATCTCACAAGTTAGATCGGCTTACCTAAATATTCTAGGTTTTTGGTTCTCAATTTTTGAATTCCGGAACTAGTTCCGATTTTGAAGCTGTATTTGCAAAAGGTTGCAGCCCTACGGTTGATATGTACCTTATATTATCAGCCTTAGGGGTGCAATCTTCGCCTAAATAAAGATTTATTTATTTAGAGGGATTATTATCAATCATTGGCCCATACTTTTTGGTCGGCAAATTAAGAAAAAATTGGTTAATTTTTAATCTTTTGATTAATTCCGAAATTTAAATATTTATTTCCTTAGTTCCGGAATTGATATGTTTAAAAATTTTGTCCGAAATTCTGAAATTGCGAAATCTTGGAATTTCGGTAAGGAAGACCTAGTCCTAACATTGTTCGTTTCTACGTTACATATCAAAAAGTTTATACAATCGGAAGAATGCCAAAGATACTTATATCGAGAAAGATAAATTGTATTCTTGGGTGAAATTTCGATGAAAAGCTTCTATGTTTTAGCTTAAGGATCAAAAACAGCAATACTGATGAGATAAACAATCAATATGATTAATTCCCTAGACCGTAACTAAATACATAAGAATATAGGAAAAATGTAAATGCACCGCCGGGATTCGAACCCAGAACTCCCGATTTCGCATCGGGAAAGTTTCCACTTTCCACAATCAGGAGTTCTGGGTTCGAATCCCGACGGTGCATTTACATTTTTCCTATACAACCTTCTATATAAATATCATGGCGGTCCAGGGAATTCATAATATTGATTGCTTATCTCATTGTTAATATACCGTATTTGAAATTTCTCATTTGTGTGTTTTAGCAATACTGATGTTTAAAATAAATGTATTTATTGCTATTTTTAATCATTAAAATAAATTATATTATATTAGGCGTTTGCAGTTATCAGAAAACTATAATAATTTGGTCTTAAACAATAAAATTATTAGAGAAACACCAGCCGATTTTTTAATAATTAATTCTGTTTTTGAAAAATATCTTGCTTAATTTCATGTCACCATCGGGTCGTGATTTTTTTATATTTGAATAATATAGAGTAATGTATCAACATTTGCTTAATTAAATATTTTTGAAGTCTGATTTTTAATAAGTAGGTATATAAAAAAATTATAATTATCTTTTTTTATTGAAGCCCTTTTTTTCAGATACTTTTTATGAAAAATATGGCGCAGGTATAACTCATCATAATGACTTATAATAGATAATTAAAACGTATATCTACTTATATTTAGTATTTACTAACTGTGGAGTGTGTCTCAATGATAATATTATTTAGTAAATAGTTGTGTAAATTGTTGAACTAAAGCAAGGCATTTAAATCAAAAATTTTGATTAATTCTAAGGTAATTTTTGTATTTTATACTGTGCCGGTACGAACTGTGTCGAAAATGCTACATGCAGCTAGGGTGTTTATATTTTTACCTTTCTTTTTTTCACACAGACAGACAAAAGCAATAAGTTTTAGTTATTTTTTTTAATCAAGCTTTTTTTCGGAGACATCAAAATATTGTATTTTTATCGGAACTACGTATATGTGTGCAAAAGTTTCAACTCGATCCATATGTGGATTCAGAAAACTGATAATGAATTGAAGAAAACATTGTCAGAAAATGTGTGTTCACAATAACAGAATATCGTGACTACTTATATTTCTTTACAAGAAAATTGTTGTAGAATTTTAAATTTATCCTGCTCAAAAAATAACTGATCGATTGAAACGATGCTTTAATTAAAACTGTGGATAACTATTCTAATTTGTACAATTTTCCCTTCGAAACAACATTATAACATTTTCACGGTAGAATATTTTTGGTCACAAAATTCGTTTCTTTGATATCAAAATTGTTTTCGTCTAAAATGGGCTTTGCAACATGTGTTGCTGCTATGGATCGATTTTCGGTAAAATGCGTTACTTTTTGTCATGGATGTATTTAAGGTACCAGAATATTTTCATAAAGTACTGAGAATATAATGTGGAGTGCGTGCGATTCTTAAATACGTGTATCACGCTAAAATAGATGTTCATGTATATTTACAAGTACATATAATACAATACCTATACTAATAGTACCATTTATGTAACGATGTATAGCGCTTTAAGTTTACTATCTCGAAATCATTTGTTTTTAGAAATCAATTAGGAAAGAATTAAGAGAGTAAAATAGACCTTGTTACCTTATAGCGTAGAGGACTGTGTAAACTTGAGTTTATGAAATTGATTATTCCCATTGTAAGAAGGTTGTTTATTCATTTCAGTACCTATGCATAAAATTCACTAAGAAAAAGTGTCTTATTAACTTCCCGCTATTGAAAAATTTCAAAAAACGGGAAGATATTGGTTTCGGTCCGATTTTTGAAAATCGAATTTTCACCAGGAATAGCTTCCTAGGAACCCAAAACTCTCAACGTTTTGGGCTCCTAGGAAGATATTCTGACTGTTTTTGGATGGACGTCCGTCCGCGCGCGCGCGTGCGTGTGTGTGCGTGTGTGTGCGCGCGCATGTATGTATGTAACCAAATTTTTGTCGTACGGTATCTAAATCTTTAGAACGAATCAACCGATTAAGATCGGGTTTGCGGCATTCGAAAGGGTTTATTGAGACTTAGATCTGATTAGATTTTGGAGTCAACCGGACCATGTTAAGGGCGGTTTTTAGGGGTTGAAATATGTTTTTGGTCCCAAAGATACCAAAAAAAATTTCAGAATCGTTTCAAAATTGAAATTGAATCCTTCATTAACGATTAAAATGTGCTGCTAAAATTTAAAATAAATCGGCCCGACAGGACCGGACTTACAATTTTTTGACTAGTTTGCGGATGTGAATTTACTTACTGAAGAGTGTATTTAATTTGGTGCAGATGTTGGATTGATAATAATACTGAATTTAAAAACAAATATATTATTTTAAGGGGCGTATAAAGGCGTTGAATTTTTTGCCCAGCCATGGTTTTAGATTAAACGTTGTATTTTTTTAACTTTCATTTAGTCGTGTTTTCATTATTAAAATTAAAATGTAATACATATAAAATATATTTAAATGTAAATGTTTTCATTACTGTTTTTTGCTAGTTCATTACTTTGCATTACAATTATTATGTAACGAGAAACTACATTTCTGACAGTTAACCTCGAGTTTAAACTGTCCGAGTGTATCAAATACGCGTTGCAAATCGTCATAGTGTTCATCAAATGACGCGAACACAATAATCAGGTCATCAAGATACCCACAGACATTCCCGATATCCCATAGTGAGGGTGCATTAGTGGAGGGATTTATATTGTTACAGTATCTTTTTTTTTTATTCTCACTTCGATTTACGGATTCGGCGTTCTTCCTAATTTACAATTAACGCCTCAACACAATAGTATCAATTAATTTATTGTAACGTACTTAACACATGCTGGAAGTTTTACGGTTAATCCACAGATCAACCGTTTTCCACATTTTTCTTTTTAGGGTACTTTAATAAAGTATTATTTTCAAAAAAATAACGGTTGTATTAATTAAATTCTGCACACTGTCAATGGAGATCAAACTTAAAGTCGGCAGGTATGTAATATAATTTTTTATCCAGATACGCTCCGGCTAAGATAAGGTTCCCGTTCAAGCGTACTCGTATATCATCGTAAATTCCAGCGAACGAGCGAAGCGAGTCGGTAATGTATTAATAAATCATAAATTCGGGCGAAGTCGGACCGGGCTGCTAGTTTATGAATAAACACTACTAAAAATGTTATTGATTTTAATTAACAGATCATAATAATATGATGAAATCGGTGGCAGACTAATACATTTTTTTATCATTTTTTTGTTGTCAGTATTTCAAATACGCCTTATTAACACTTCTTGATGAAATTTATACAGATTATATAGAGAAGTTATAAATTATTTACATGTTATTATCGCCTGCCTTGCAAATTTCTTTGGGGTCTGCCAGGTATGCAAAAAAATTGCAAGGCAGACGATAATATCATAATTTGTGAATAATTGGTACTTCTTTATAATCTATAATATTTGTATAATATTATCATCAAGTAGTGTTGGGCCGTATTCGAGATACTGACAATGAAAAATGATAAAAGAATTTAATTATTCTGCCACCGATTTAATATATTTCATCATATTATTATCTGTTAAATTCAATAATAAAACTTTAGTAGCGCTGTCCAGTAGACTTTTGTACGGTCAGAGATTGAAAAAAAATATGCCCAGTAAAGCATTTATCTATAATTAACTTGAATGAATGCAATATAACGCCAGTTTTCGGGCTCTGATCTGAGAACTGGTAGAAATATTAAATAATGCATTTGCCGTCTGTTATTAAAATAGCAATAAATAGAAAGTATGGATAAAGCAGGCTCAAAACACTTTGCCTTGAAAAAAGGTGACTGAAAATAATTATAAATACATCGTTGCTTTAGCATTTAGTTTCCAGAAACTTTAGGTACCTACTACAAAGTTTTGTAACAAATAAATGAAATGATTGATTGAGAAAATCGATAAAATATCAGGTTTTTATACAACAATAAAACAGTTTCACTAAAATAATACAATATATGAGTGTTACGACTCATTACGTACAATTTATTTGTAATAGTTTTATTATTTTAATTAGCTAACCTACATCTAGAATAAATAAATACTAATACAGATCCTGTATTGAGTTTATATTTTCACGGTTATTAGATAAAAAGTATTAGATGAAATTATCTATCTATACAACAATAATTAGCTTAACAATAATGTATATAAATATCTTTACGTTATATTCACTGAACAACAGATACGCGTAATGCATATTGTTATATTTACGCATGTTTATGTTAACGCATGTTTACGTTTATTTCCATTAAATTATATTGCTCTATTATATTGATAACTGATACTTATTCTGAAATTCAAAGATGCTGGCAGATTTTTAACCTTCCGAAATGTTTTTGCTAAAATCTCTGTCAACCACTGGCGATTAACACTCTAAAACTTTATTTAATTTTTTAAGGAAGAATCAAAATAGGTTGGTGCTTTTTCATTTACAAATAAAAACTTATTCTGGACATGTTTAAACTCCCAGTAAAGAACTGGATTTTATCGAATAATCCTCATAACAAATTCATAAAGGAAATATTTGCAATTAAATTCTAGTTAATTTGTTAAATGACGATGGTGCAAGTGACATCTGGAAAATAACTGTTATCTATAGTTATGTTACATAATCAAATACAATTTAAAAATTAAAAGAAAAATATTGTAGTGATATTGTGTGATGATTCTGGCGCCTGCAATGGCATAGGTTTTTCACATATTATTCATTCTACAGAATATACAGATTATTGCATGACTACTTCATTACTTCAGTGCATAATATAGTTACATCAGTGTGTCTTATCACTGCATTCGCCATTGTTACTTGATAGGTCAATACTGGCGTCAAATGCAGTTGATTAATTAAACTAGAGGTTAATCAATCAATATAAGATCTTTATTTATTGTAGAAAGAGTCGTAAATCATGAATGTTAACTAACTTGGAACAATACTTATCTGGGTATACATCTATACATATAAACAAAATTGAATATCTGTCTGTCTGTACGGGCTAATCTTCGAAACTACTGAACCGATTCTAAAAATTCTTTCACTAATAGAAAGCTACACTATCCCTGAGTGATATAGGCTATATTTTATTTTGATAAATTTCTCGCGGCGGATAATTTCTGTTCGCAGGGGGAGATTTTATCGCGGGGTAGATAATAAATCATAAATCGAAATATACTTGGGCGAAGCCGCGGGTAACGACTAGTAATTTATAAGAATCATTATTGTTGGATCAATTTGAATGATAGATAGATAGATAGATATTTATTTTGTCAATAATTGAGATATAAATCTATTTGACACGTCAAAAAAAAGTTCACATTAAAATATAAGAAATATAAAATTACTGGTAACATAAAAATTCATCTACACTGTAAAGTGCTCGCTCTAATAAGAATTTTTTTTATATTTTCCTTGAAAACTGAGTAGGTATTATTTTTTAACTTTTCAGGTAGTTTATTGTAAATGTAGGCTGAATAATTTTCTAGGCAATGCAGTTCATTAATTAAGCAAAAAGTTAATCAATATCTTTGATTACTTCAAGAGTCGAAAGGTGGATGAATGCTGATTCAAGAGAGGATTTTATTTAAAACTTGATATAGACAATGAATTTCACTTAAGACGCAACACAGACGAGTTTTGTTTACATACCTTCGCAGTTATGGAAAACATTAATGTATAATTAGAGTATATCTACTATTTAGGTATTAAAAGTAAAGGTGAAACGTTTGACTAACAAATAATGCTGCTATCGAACATAATATTATGAAGTCATCATCAACCATTTGAAATTGTCAGAAAGGTGCAGATAGAATCTAATTTCTAATTTCTAAAAATTAAATCCTTCAGCAAGGTAATATGGTTCTCACCTGCTGAATTTGGTATATAGATTTTATTATGATGTAATCATGTAATGCCGTTTTATAGAGCCCTGCACTGCAGACATTATTAAAAAGCTCTAGTACCTAGCTTTATTAAAACTATGCAAAAGTATTCTTTTAAGAGACGTGTTAAGGGATTTAAATTTCTGTTACCACAGTTGACTATATAATTACGTCTTCAGTGTAAATGGGAACAGTTTTTACACAGAGATATCTAATAGTATATGTTGTGTGTTATCAGTATTTTATAATTGAAACACAGTAATTTACACTTCTCCGTTATTAACTTATTTTACATTTCAAGTCTGACATATTCATTAATTAATTTGAATGCAAATGTATTCAAATTCTTCCAGCCTGCTTGAAACTGTATACCTATTACTAGAGTTTGTGATTGCTACGAATTTTGTTAAAAAATTGAATGTAAAATATGTATACGAGATTTAATTGTTTTGAGAAACTAGAAATGCTTTAATGACTTTCGGATCACATGAGGCTTTTTAACTTACCAAATTTACTTCTAAGATATTTATATACTGTGCTTCGGTTTCTTTGCTTTCAAAATTTGATATTTTAGATCAAATGCTGCAAAAAAATTTTGACGTGAATACCTCTTTAAAATCGGAAAAGTATTGGGGGCATGCCCGAAAAGTCAAGCTTAACGAACATGAGTGATAATGTTTCGTCTTACTCTTATCTATATATAATCAAAACTAAAAGCAACATCCAAATTCCAAACGATAAATATAGCGTCGAGTAGAAAAAGAATGTCCGTACCTGAATGACCTTCGAGCCTAGAATATGTACCTAACCGCAATTCGCGCGTTTGGGGGGGGGTCCGCAATATGACGCATTTCTACAATGCCCGGCAGGCTTGGAGCCACTGTAACTTCTGGTTGCATTGAGTTGAGTGAGGACTACTAAAGTGGTGTTATTCGAAAGCTAACGAACTACGCTACAATTAATGTCTATTGATTCATTCCACACTCCAAATTTAGGGCCGAGTATTTACATCAAAACTGCGGTCTGTTATACTCTGTGTCCCCGACACAGTTTAATGCAAATAAAAGTAGTTAAAATCAGCGACCTCCACTCTCCAGCTGTAAATCCCTTTGTGAGTAATATTTGTGAGTAGGTAGGTAATTTTTAATAACAGTGAGATATAGACTCCGTATCCTGGAATTTAATAAAACATAAGCGTTCATCGTTACTGTAATGGTGAGATAATATTCAACCGTTTTATTAAAACACTCGTTTTCAAACGCAGATATTATAAAAATTACTATGATAATATCACCTTCATCCTATACCCATTTCTGGTTAGTTGGTCATAAGTATCATAGTTTTTGTCTGGTCTCCACATCATTATATTTTATATAATATGCCCTAAAATAATACTTTAACCGGAAACAGTATAAAAAATGACATAATGAGAAGTGAATTTTGTATACTGTATGAATTCATGTAATATACAGTGAAACCTGGGTTCTTCATTTTTATTATTAATATGTGTAAATATTTTAAAATTTATTTCTAAAGCATAGCTCACTGAAATTCAAAACAAAACAATGTTGTGATCGACAATGCAAGGTATTAATGTTGGCACAAAAAAAACAACAATACGTTATAATTGAAATATTATTTTGTGAAGAAAAATTCGAAGGGGCAGACGTATAGGTCTGTGTGAAATTAATCAGATAATATCATAATATGTTCTTTTTTCTTCTATAAGTATATCTAAAGAATCATTATTTTCTTAGATGTTGCAATAAATAATTGATGTTAGATTGTCAAGGACTTTAATGTCACAATATATAATTAGTGTGAATCATTTTTTTTCTGATAGAAAATGAATTACCGGCGGCTATCCTTTCGTGTTTTGAAAAAAAACACTGATGTAGCATATTTTGGTTAGATCAGAAAATAGTTAACCAAAAAATAAAGATATATAAAAAATTTGCCTTTTAGAGTTCAGACTATATTGTGCTCGGTACGGTACAATGGAATATTTTTTTTGAATGATTTTATTATTTATGTACAAACCTGTACCTATATGTTAATGAGAAGTCGCCTAAAAATGTTGACAGCAGATATGATAGTTTACTTACATTTTTTTTCAGTGCGAGGGCCTAAGTAATAATAATTCTTGTAAAATTGCACTCACAATAATTAACATCCACGGTTTTAAAAAGTTTGGTATATGGTGTTTTTCTGTATAATAAATCTAATTAACAGAACTGCAAAATTTTTGTCTCATTTTAGTTTGTAAAATATTCAACTAGACAGTGACCAAAATAAAAGCACTGTTATTTTCAACATATAAGACACAAAACAATACCAAATACCAGTCTTCATTTACATCCTTTGATTCCTCATCAGTCATCACTGTCTGGGATGTTCAAAATAATATATTATTATTAAATATTCTATGAATTCGCTGATAATATCAAGTTGAATATTAAATGAAGTTTTGTGTTTACGATACATTTTCGGACATTTTCGACTCATAGTACAGAATGGCAGAACAGATTAAGTGACTCATTTTAGACAAAAAAAATAACCTTCACGGATGTATTAAAAAAAATGTATGCACAGAAGAGTGGATTTCGGCCTCTGTGTGGTTATAATTTTAATAGTTTGGAATAAATGACACCAAATAATTTTTTGCTTGAAATTGATAACGTTAAAAATAAAGGTATTTGTGAGAACAATTAGGGATTTTTCTTTGAATTACATTTTCCAGTTGCCCTTAAAAGTAGATATACGTTTCCTAAAGCTTCATTAGTAACATTAATTTTTTTTATACAATATACATATTGCCCCGTCTATCTCCATACCAAAAATTAAACTAGTTATACCACGGCATGTAGAAAATGAAGTATTTTTTATTTAATACATAAAAATCCGTTTGTGTTCATTTTAAATCATCTAAATTTGGAAACAAATAGAATTACCCCGTCCTCCGCACCCTAGAAAAATGTACCTTTAAAAATATCAATACACCTACTCCCTGGGAAAAGTTGTATGAGCGTCTATGGGTTCTTCTCTATTAAAACTGATGGTGATAGGTAATGTAATTGTTTTATTTTAAAATTTAAATCACGTATGACGCCTCAAAACGGTGTATTAGTTACGTTTATTTTATACAGTAGAAAAATTTATAATTTCACTGTAGTCGTACGATGCCTATCTAGAATTCTTGTAGTGAACAAAACACTGTGCGCGGCATAGTGTTTTTCAATTGTTCTGTGAACAGTTGACAATATAATATTTAAAACGGATCTCCGTATAATGTTCTCTGTGGCGTGACATATTTCATGCTATAAGATGTTCTAAACACATCTGTCGTTTGATATAATAATGTTATTTATTATAAAAACTTGTCAAACTATTTATGAAACAAAACATTTTAAAATGTAAATAAGAAAATCAAATTTTCAGGAGTATTTTTCATGTGCTTCTTTCTGATTTTTTATATTTTTGAAATCGATGTTTATGAATATTGCCAAACGTTTTTAAAAAGTATACGGAATGATTCTAATATGAATTATGAATACTTATTGACTATCCAACCAAAAATGTACTTAAAAATTATTTTATATGCCCGCCGATTTCTTATTTTATGGAAAAACGTAATTGACAGTCGCCCATAATAATTGCGCACATAAAACGGTAAAACGCTCGTTAGACCTGACGTATCTGATTCTAGCCTGTAGCGTAGCTTGCGAGAAAATCGGAGACTGGGGATGTAAAGTAGCGTAACCTCATGCGAAGTTGTTAATGTATAAGTGTCGCAGTTAGTTGATAAATCTAGGATATGCAAACATACACATAACCAACAATTAACCAAACATATGAACGCCTAATTCGAACACGTGTTTCTCAAGGCGCGTCGTTCATTGGTTCGTGTTTTCCGCCTGACTCGTAATAGCGCGATTGGCTGGAGTCAGAATGCGTCACGTCAGGTGCCAGAAGTTACTAATTGAAAATCAAATACACCTATATAATATTTATACATATATAGATTCTCAGAGGGATGTCTATATAATATTATTTCAATCTATATACTAATATAATAAAGCTGAAGAGTTTGTTTGTGTGTTTGAACGTGTTATTCTCAGGAACTACCTGTCCGATTTGCAAAAAAAAAAATTTGTTAGATATTCCGTTTATTAAGGATATAGAATATAGTCTATTCGAGTTTTTTTAAATTCAACCTCAAAAGGGTTAAAACGGAGGTGTAAGTAGCAAAACGTAACTCTGAAATTCTTTTGCATTTTAGCGTATTGGCGGAATCGTACTAATATTATAAACACCACCAACCCGCAGGGGGATTTCTTAGCACACGGGCGAAGCCGGACGGGACCGCTAATCTTACATGTTCAAATTTTATCTTAGCCAAATAAGAATGGCTGAGTTATATATCAGAAACGTGAATTTTAATTTTTCTAATTATTATAGGATAACTTTTAGGGTTCCGTACCTCAAAAGGAAAAAACAGAACCCTCTTAAGATCACTCTCGTGTCTGTATATATCCGTCTGTCACAGCCGTTTTTGTTAGAAACGATGCGACGTAGAAACTTGACATTTGGCATAATATAACCAACATATACTACCCCAAGAAATAAACGCACTACCTACCAAAAAAAAACCAAAAGTTTAAAGTAATCTTTTGTCAAAACTACTCGTCTGATTTGAACGATTTTTTTCCATGACAGGTTCTCTTCCAGAAAGTTAGTGTGCTACTGTATTAGCATATAGAAACCTATTTTATTTTTTATACATACCGGGTGTAGCAATTGTAGCAATTCTGTATGACCACGCATAACTTTTTACAAAGTAGTCCGATTTTGATGATTCTTATTTTATTAGATAGGGTATACCTCGAAGTTGGTCCCATATAAATTTTACTTAAATCGGTTCAGTAGTTCGTCTGATTTTAATAAAAGTGAGTAACGGCGTGTAATTCCTTCAAGTGAAATGTCACTTTTTGACACATCACACAGCATAAGAAGTCGGAAGTTTGTAGAAGTGAATCTAATGGCTAGCGACTAAACTACGTATTGTAAAGCCACTAAAAAGTAAGAAATAAAAAACTTTTTAACAAAAAAAACCTTCGAAAGGCCACTAAAAAGAGGAAAATAATAAAACTTTAAGATTTGCGCCAATTTAATAACATTGAAGTCCGTTAAAAGGTGCCAATCTAATTAATATTTTCTTTTTAACCGACGTCATATTTTTATAAATTGGAACAGACCTCAAAGTTTTATAATTTTCCTCTTTTTAGTGGCTTTTTGAAGGAGGTTTTTTTTTGTTAAGAAGTTTTTTTATACTATATCATGTGGGATATCATTAAAGAGGGGTTATTATGAACAAAAATATACGAAAACAGTGCATTCCCCCTTCCTTATTTCGGAAACTAGCTGAACCTAAAATTTAAAAAAATCAGGAAATATAACGCCTTACGTAAAGTTTATGGGAAAACTATAACGAAAATCTTATAGGTCTTATAAATTTCTGGAAATAAACCTTATAGGCCCAGGGCGCCAAATCTTAAAATACGCCACTGGTTGTAGAATAAGAAATGTAATGTAATTTATTCCTTTGATAGTCGTAGGTACGGGACCTTTGGGGTGCGAGTTACACTCGCACTTAACCGGTTTTTTTTGCATGACAGTCGTGTATAATAAAGTAACATAGTGTGAACGGTACGTGCTAAAAAGGGAATTAATATCATATGACAAGATCTAATCTTTTCAGTATTTTGATAAGTTCTACAAAACAAAGTAGCACGAATAATTGTTGATGCGAGTTTATCCGTAACAACCAGATACACGAAGAATTAGGAATTATGTCAATTGAACAGTTTATTAAAAAAAGTACAAAAAAGTTCTTCAATAACTTAAACGAGTGCCCCGGTGCAGTGCACTTTAATCTCGGAAGTAGACCTGGTGAGCGACGACTCAAACGGAAATGGTCAATCGACCTAATAAACTAATTATTTAGTGTTAACAAAAGTCAAAAGTAAATTATCTCTAAAATAATGTAGTGCAGGGCATTGACACTTAATGTGATTCTATAATTAAACGTTTTCATAATCAACAATACCATGAAAAGCCCTTGTGTGCTGAACTGGTAACACCCCTTTTAAAAAAAAATGTATTTTGATAATAAAACATCGATTTTAATTTTGTTTCGTGCAATTTTTAACCATTTGTCTCTCTCAAAGCTAATAAAGTAGAAAGTATTATTTTGATAATACAGCAGCTCGAACAATTTTTTAGTTTTATTTCTTTGGAACGTCTTTAGATATAATATATCCAACATATTATGTGAGTTTATTATATACCTACTTCATGGAAGCATAGAATATGTTGAAATCAAATGCAAATTAGACGTTTGTAGTAAAAAATTATATAGTGCCAATTTTCATTGCTATATTATGATTTTCGTAGACGGGAGTATAACAGTAGTTACTGACTAAAGATTATCAGAAACCATGGATTGATTATAGTAATATTTAAAGTTGCTTGTCTGTAATATTCAATTGGCGATTGCAGTTTTACCTTGAAATCAACAAATAGACATAATAAAAGAAGCATTCATGCGATGTAAGAGAGCAGTGGTGGAGATAAAATCTTTTTATTTATAAACTTTTTTCATCCCATATAAAAAAAATGTGTAAGCCCAGTTAGTAGATACTCTCATAGCAAGTGTAAACATTTTTACACATCAAAAAGATTTTAAATAAATTTTATTATTCGATTAAAAATAAAACTTCAATAGATTTTGCAAAGGAACTGAAACTAAATACTAAATAGTTTTGTAAACAGAAAAACATAAAACCGCACTTCTGCCATGTTTTTGGGTTTTTAACGAAATTTAGTAGGCCTACTTACCAGCATGTCACACAAACTGGCATTCCATATTGCTCACGTCAATAAGTATATAATTAAGAGGGCTATGGAGTGGGTAGTGGAAGCTCGGTGTTGCGAGTCTTGCTGCTGTGACGTTTTGTCAACATATTTCAATTGTTGATCCAAAATTCGAAGAAAACAATCATTTCTACATTTAAGAGACGCCCCCAATTTACGAGAGTGTTTTGAGCACAAAACTATGTATATATATACGTCGTTCGACTAGGTTCAAAGAATTCCTTTAAAATTACTTCATCAATTTGACCGTAATCGTGAAACAAACGGACAGACAACTAAAAAGAACTAAATGCTAAAACTAGCTTAGTCGTTTTACTGTCTCAGTCAATTATTCAACTAAACTTCGAAATTTTAATTACAAAAATGCGAATTACAGGTTCGTTTTTAAAATATCTTGA
This sequence comes from Mongoloraphidia duomilia, assembly GCA_039654895.1. Lineage (NCBI taxonomy): Eukaryota > Metazoa > Arthropoda > Insecta > Raphidioptera > Raphidiidae > Mongoloraphidia > Mongoloraphidia duomilia. The sequence goes on from CM077519.1 coordinate 25,791,581, forward strand.
TATAGAATTCAAAAAAATCAGAGCTATAGTTTACATAATACATAAAATAGGATATAATTTATAAATTCCATAAATATAACAAAATTTTTGAGTACCTACATTTTCGTTTTTTACTTCCCACCTCTACTATGGTAGGGAAGTAATGGATTTAGTCCGAAAAAAATATTTCGAGATTTTAACAAATCTTCACGTTTTGAGACCCTAGCAATCGTTTAAGATCATTTTCAGACTGATGTCTGTATGTGTGTGTGTGTGTGTGTGTGTGTGTGTGTGTATGTGTGTATGTGTGTGTGTATGTGGTCAATTTTTCGCCTTCGATATCTCAAGAACGGAACAACATACGGGCATGCCGATTGTTCTATTGTGTTTATCAGTCTTTAACTTAGATCTGATTAGATTTTGAGTCAAATCGGTTCAGTGGATCCTGAGATATTCAAAAAAACGTTCTCAATGTCACGTATTAACATAGGTAAAAAAATATATAAATGAATTCTAGATGTTATAATATGAAAAAAATGTAGATATTTTTTTTCTCTAAAATGTATAGTTTTCGAGAAAAAAAATATTTTACTAAAAAAAGAAAATTGTACGTAAATCAAGGTAACCATGATTTTTGCTATATTAAGCTAGCCATCAGTAGATCACCAAACAAAAAATTCGACTGATGACCAGTCCTATACTTCCCACCTAGTAAATATTTGCAAAAAATAAACACTCTTTTTTTTATTCTTTGACTAGGCCCAAATAACCTTAGCTGTTGGTGGTCTTTAAAACACAATTTAATTTTTATTCTTTGAAAAAAGCATGGCCCTCTTTTTTGTTTGGTGATCTACTGATGGCTAGCTTAATATAGCAAAAATCATGGTTACCTTGATTTACGTACAATTTTTATTTTTTTTAGTAAAATATTTTTTTTCTCGAAAACTATACATTTTAGAGAAAAAAAATATTTACATTTTTTTCATATTATAACATCTAGAATTCATTTATATTTTTTTTTACCTATGTTAATACGTGACATTGAGGACGTTTTTTTGAATATCTCAGGATCCACTGAACCGATTTGACTCAAAATCTAATCAGATCTAAGTTAAAGGCTGATAAACACAATAGAACAATCGGCATGCCCGTATGTTGTTCCGTTCTTAAGATATCGAAGGCGAAAAATTGACCACATCCCACACACACACATACACACATACACACATACACACACACATACAGACATCAGTCAGAAAATGATCTTAAACGATTGCTAGGGTCTCAAAACGTGAAAATCTGTTAAAATCTCGAAATATTGTTTTCGGACTGAATCCATTACTTCCCTACCATAGTAGAGGTGGGAAGTAAAAAGAGGGCCATGCTTTTTTCAAAGAATAAAAATTAAATTGTGTTTTAAAGACCACCAACAGCTAAGGTTATTTGGGCCTAGTCAAAGAATAAAAAAACGAGTGTTTATTTTTTGAAAATATTTACTAGGTGGGAAGTATAGGACTGGTCATCAGTCGAATTTTTTTTTTTACTTTTCCTTAGAATATTTTAAAATGCCTGTACCTACAATATTTTTACTTCCCACCTCTGCTATGGTAGGGAAGTAATGGGATTTAGTCCGAAAAAAATATTTCGAGATTTTAACAGATCTTCACGTTTTGAGACCTAGCAATCGTTTAAGATCATTTTCTGACTGATGTGTGTGTGTGTGTGTGTGTGTGGTCAATTTTTCGCCTTCGATATCGTAAAAACGGAACAACATACGGCCATGCCGATTGTTCTATTGCGTTTATCAGCTTTTAACTTAGATCTGATTAAATTTTGAGTCAAATCGGTTCAGTGGATCCTGAGATATTAAAAAAAACGTTCTCAATGTCACGTATTAACATAGGTAAAAAAAAATATAAATGAATTCTGGATGTTATAATATGAAAAAAATGTAAATATTTTTTTTCTCTATAATGTACAGTTTTCGAGAAAAAAAATATTTTACTAAAAAAAATAAAAATTGTACGTAAATCAAGGTAACCATGATTTTTGCTATATTAAGCTAGCCATCAGTAGATCACTAAACAAAAAATTTTGGAGCATACAAGTAATTCAAGAATTACAAGGCGCGATATTCATGTAGGTACTGTGTGTAAACGGTTTTATTGAACATAGGGAAAATAACACTGAGAAGATTTATAATTTTGTAGTAGGCTATGAGCCATAAGACCTAATATAAATAGGTATTGGATTACATAGAAAAAATAGTACAGTGAATTTTTTAAACAATTTTCCATAGCAACGGTTGACTATTAAGCGTTACTCGGAATCGGCTAAATAAAAAAGTCATGATGTGTCGTAAGACACCCGCTATCCTTTTTACACATTGTATATAAAACCGAATTTATCAAAGATATAAATAATACAATTAAAAAGTTATTATTTGATCGCCATTTTGAAATCTGACGCCATTTTATTTTTTTGTGTCTTATTAAATCCTCAAATATCAATTTTCAGAAGGATCGGATAAGTTTTACAAAGAAATATATACCTATGACCGCCATTTTGAAATATGACATCATTTTATTTTTTTGTGTCCTATAAAACTCGCAAATATTAATTTTCAAAAAGATCGGATCATTTTTGCAAAAAAGTACATATGGCCGCCATTTTGAAATCTGACGTCATTTTATTTTTTTGTGTTCTATGAAACTCTCAAATATCAATTTTTAAAAGGATCGGATAATTTTTACAAAAAAGTACATACGGCCGCCATTTTTAAATCTGACATCATTTTATTTTTTTGTGTCCTATGAAACTTTCAAATACCGATTTTCAAAAGGATCGGATAATTTTTACAAAAAAAGTATATATGGCCGCCATTTTGAAATCTGACGTCATTTTATTTTTTGTGACCTATGAAACTTTCAAATATCAATTTTCAAAAGGATCGGATAATTTTTACAAAAAAGTACATACGGCCGCCATTTTGAAATCTGACATCATTTTATTTTTTTGTGTGCTATGAAACTTTCAAATACCGATTTTCAAAAGGATCGGATAATTTTTACAAAAAAGTATATATGGCCGCCATTTTGAAATCTGACATCATTTTATTTTTTTGTGACCTATGAAACTCTCAAATATCAATTTTCAAAAGGATCGGATAATTTTTACAAAAATGTCCATACGGCCGCCATTTTTAAATCTGACGTCATTTTATTCTTTTGTGTCTTATGAAACTCTCAAATATCCATTTTCAAAATGATCGGATAATTTTTACAAAGGAGTATTACATATTTCCGCCATTTTGAAATATGACATCATTTTATTTTTTTGTGTGCTATGAAACTTTCAAATACCGATTTTCAAAAGGATCGGATAATTTTTACAAAAAAGTATATATGGCCGCCATTTTGAAATCTGACATCATTTTATTTTTTTGTGATCTATAAAACTCTCAAATATCAATTTTCAAAATGATCGGATAATTTTTACAAAAAAGTACATACGGCCGCCATTTTGAAATCTGACGTCATTTTATTTTTTTGTGTCCTATGAAGCTCTCAAATATCAATTTTTAAAAGGATCGTATAATTTTTAGAAAGGAGTTCTACATATTTCCGCCATTTTGAAATCTGACGTCATTTTATTTTTTTGTGTCCTATAAAACTCGCAAATATCAATTTTCAAAAGGATCGGATAATTTTTACAAAAAAGTATATATGGCCGCCATTTTATTTTTTTGTGTTCTATGAAACTCTCAAATATCAATTTTCAAAAGGATCTGATAATTCTTACAAAAAAGTACATATGGCCGCCATTTTGAAATCTGACACCATTTAATTTTTTTGTATGCTATAAAACTCTCAAATATTAATTTTCAAAAGAATCGGATAATGTTTACAAAAAAGTACATATGGCCGCCATTTTGAAATCTGACGCCATTTTATTTTTTTGTGTCCTTTAAAACTCTCAAATATTAATTTTCAAAAGGATCTAATAATTTTTAGTGTGCTTTATTTCCTTAGTCTGATTTTATTACATTTATCCGAAACGTTACCGGAGAAAGACCTTTTGCCTGTGAAAATTCAAAAGTACGATTTGCACCCGGACGAAACTCGGGCCGGTCAGCTAGTTATCATAATATTGTATTGTCACCGGAGCTACACATGTGTGCAAAATTTCAACTCAATCGGATCACGGGAAGTGGGTGAAAAATCTAAAGTACGATTTACACCCGGACAAAAGCCGGGCCGGTCAGCTAGTTACCATAATATTGTATTGTCACCGGAGCTACACATGTGTGCAAAATTTCAATTAAATCGGATCATAGGAAGTGGGTGAAAATTCAAAAGTACGATTTACACCCGGACGAAAGCCGGGCCGGTCAGCTAGTTACCATAATATTGTATTGTCACCGGAGCTACACATGTGTGCAAAATTTCAACTCAATCGATCGCAAGATTTGTAACAAATATACGGGATCAAGCTAAATAAAACCACCGTTTAAAAAACAAAGCTTCTACTACCTACTTATTTTTGCGTGATGCCAGAACATACGTTTTTATTTGAGAATCAGTTCGGTTGCTTTTGCGTGATGCCAGAATATTTTAAAACTCGTAGTCGCATAAGAAGTTATTTACTTGAAAAAAAAATCATGTAAATTGGATCAGTGGTTCTCGAGTTATAAGCGTACAAAGGGACATAGAGACAGAGAAAGTCAAATTGTTCGGGAAGGTATGATGAACGTCGAGAAATTTTGGTCCGATCCAATCGACGTCAATAATTAGTTACACGTCATTTTAACTCAGTAGGCCAGGGTTTTTAAACTTAAATTCAAACATCAGCAGTCAAAAAATTGAATAACTATATTAAAAAAATGCAATATAAGACAGGGCATACGCTATCTTCCAATATCCATATCACACTGTGCAACAGACAAGGACAACCGAAACAAGTTCGCGATTTATTAGATAAAGTCGCATTTATTTAGTTTAATAATCATATAAATCTGTATAAAAAAACTGTTTTGACACAATATTATACATGAAATCTATCTAAAATTTTCTGCTCTTTCGTTTAAGACAGGTTTCGAATCGATCTGACTTAAATTGAGCAAACTATAAGCAAAAAACACCGTTTTTTCTAATTTGCTCCCCTCTGGGGCCAAAATTCAAAAATCGGGCGACGTTAGGATCAAATAGACCCCGAGAGGAATCGAACAAAAAAAAAATTTTTTAAATCGGTTAAACCGTTTGGGCTGTACGACGGATACAAAAAATCCGTCACAGATTCACAGATTGACAGACGTTCAGACAAAGCGAGTGTATATAGACTGTGTGCAGGGGGGCGGAGTTATAATAATATCGACGCGAGCGCTTGCTGTGACATCCGTTGTAACCTCTGAACTGCAATTTTCCGTAACTGTCAGTGAGCATTATTGTTCAAAAAGTCAAGTAAGTAAAACCATGATTTTACTTCTAACTTATTTGGAAATTATTACTATAAATCTGATAAATTTGACACTTTTAAACCCGGTCCGCAAGATTACAAGAGCCATGGTTTTAGGTTATATTTCCGTCTGTCAATATAAACCATAGACATAGGTGTAGGCACACCTCCATGTCTGATATAAATTAATCAGTTATTTTTTATTATACGTCAAAATTGAAGAAGAAAAAAACTTAAAATCAATAATTTTTACGTACCCTTTTATGCTATGCTATTTTTACTATTTACACACAGCTAGATAAAATGGTAATCGTTTATTAAAAAATTTCCCGATATAACACAACAATAAAAAATAGTTCAATCGTACACTATTGCCCGCTAGCGGCGCTAGTAGGCTTCGTGCACACAACCTATAGGCGCTTCTAGCTTCGCTAAGATCGCGCCTAAAAAAGAGAGCCATGCTTTTTTTAAAGAATAAAAAAAGAATGTTTATTTTTTGCAAATATTTACTAGGTGGGAAGTATAGGACTGGTCATCAGTCGAATTTTTTAATTTTGCATCATCAAATGAAATGTGCTTTTTTGTTAAGTTCCTAAAGGACTGTGAGAAACATTTGTTTATATTTAAATCACCCTGTTTTATAATCATTTTTAATTTCTTTTTAAACGTTCTAAATTTGAAAGTAATTATATATTATATACGTGTTTGACAAAATGCCAAAAGATACAGCGTTAATTTAAATCTGACGATTGTAGTATTCCGAAAGAACGAAGAGAAAATATTCCTTACGGCTGAGTCAGTTTCTATAGTCAGCTGATTATCTTTAATGATACATTACATAAAATAATATGAAATCATTTAATTCATTTACTCGATTTACTTGTTCGGTTATCCATAAAAATTTTAGTTTTGAAGAATTATAGACGGAACAACAGCGTATTTAATTATAGCTTAGATCTCTTAGAATAGAATAGAATAGAATATTATTTATTTCGAAAATACACGAAGTGTACATGAAAACGTCAAAAAGTACAAATTCTTAAAATACAAACTTCTCATCTCTTAGATGCGTTAGATGCAATGACGAATATCAGTCCTTACTAAAAGATAAGGAAACACCACTATCCGACCTCAATACCAAGTTCATTTTTGGAAACCCCTGAGCAATGCAGCATATCGTTTTTATTTTTATAAATATATACAGGATGACACATCTTAAATAATGCAGTGAAATATCTCGTAAACGGTACAAACCATAAAAAAATGTTTTTTACAAAAGTTATAGAGTGACGAGAGGGACAGAAGACTGTGATATCAGATTTAACATAGGTGGTGCTGTGAAGGTCAGGCGAATGTCAGCTTCGATTCTTTAATTGTAACAGTGCATTTTTATTCCAGAATACGATACAGTATTTAATAGTGAAAAGTAAATTATTAAGGTATATATTATCAGTTAAAGTTAATAAATATTGAGATACTTAGAAATTAAATAGCAAATTTAATTTGTCAATTCGGTTCTTTTATGAATTGAATTCAAGCCAAGAAGGCCGGTGCGTAATATCATGGCCTGCTATGCCGTAATTTATCTAATTGTCGTTCATTTTGGCTGTTATTTAATTTTTAAATATCTCAATATTTATTAACTTTAGCTGATATATACCCTAAATAATTTACTGTTCACTATTAAAATATACTGCATCATATTCTGGAATAAAAATGCACTGTTACAATTAAAAAATCGAAACTGACCTTCGCCTGACCTTCACAGCACCACCTATGTTAAACCTGATACACTTTTGTATAAAACATTTTTCTATGGTTTGTACCGTTTACGAGATATTTCACTGCATTGTTTAAGATGTGCCACCCTGTATATAGTAATATTTTTTGAACCGCAATATTGTCCAATCGCGGATTTGAGATAACGTGTATATTTTTGTGTTATCAAAAAAATAATTTGGTAAACGGTTTTATTTTTTACGTACACAATTGCTTTTATCTTTCAAGATTTTGTTTCTTATTTTTAAATGCGTTAACCGTGACGTTTTTTAATAATGCTTCCCGCGTGTTTGGGAAGAGATTTTTGTTCTTTTTTAGATATGAAAATAACAGGTTAACAATATTTTTGCAAATTTTAATAAATATTGATGTCGAAAGTGAAAACAAACAGAGGGAAAAGGGTTTTACACGTAATTTAGTATTTTGTACAAAACTGGTACCTATTTCGGTTTTCATATTTTCTATACTTGAACTCCAATAGCTTTGACAATAATATGCGTGGCGAATTAAATAAAACTGATTTACAGGAATAACACAGTTGTTTCGTTATGTTAATTTTCGTCATCGTCGTCGTATTAATTTAAAAGAACTTTTTTTCACATGTACAATGTGATAGACGTATTGGCCCGATAGACGTCATGTTATTGTTCCTAATGTACTACGCATGCGCAGTGTACATAAAACAACAAATCTCTGAATGTAAAGCAGTTAATCTTTATAATTACGGTAGATTTTACGTTAAGTGTAATATAATCTATCATATGGTGATTAATTCTGTCATATTTTTACACGCATGTATGTATTACGTTGCTGTATAACGTACATAATACCTCGTACGAAACTTTGGGTGTGGAGAATTAAATTTACCCCTTAAGGCGGACATATAATAGCACCATCTTTTGCATGCTCTTACAGCTTTGTCGTTACCTTAGGTAGCGCTGTATTGTTTCTATTATCAAGTGTATATGTTTTGTTATAATATTTTATCTTGTATAAGAAACAATTAATATATTATTTCTATATTATTTCTATTTCTATTTATAATTTAAAATATTTTTTTTCACAACACCGCTATTGAAAATTCGATTTTCGGTACCTGTTTGGATGAAAATTTTCAGTTGTCGATTTTCTCTGCTTTTTAACGTTGTTAAGAGGGAGATAGAGCGATTGAGTCGCGCCAACTTCAATTCAATTATAGTATTCGAAAAATCAAAATGACAGACATAACCTCACATATATTTCACATAGATCTGACAGATCTAATATTTTTTCAGCTTTTTGCGTGCTCAAATTGCAGATAAGTAGGTACCTCAAATCAAATTGTCAAGGTGCAAAAAAATTCGACATAAGCTACTTTGTTTTGCAACCACAGATATGAATATATGAAATTAAATTGAAAAGCTCGCTCATTCACCAATTAAATCGTGATTACGACGCCATCGCGATGCTACGTCCTTCCGAGTCTTTATATACCAGAACTTTCTGAGACTCAAGACGCATCATCATCAGCTGACTGCAGTGCTAGCACGTGTTGTTTTTGTGTGGTCAATGGACATTGTCATGGAAGCGTCACATTCGCGTGGGAGAGCGATCCCATTATTAAAATATTGGAAAAAAAACAACAAAATAATTGATACAGCACTCTATCGCACGACGCTTTTCTTGCTGAACAATATCGACCGCCAATTTTCGTTCATCAGCAACTATATTTTCTGGATTTTTTCGAGACAAAAGAATGGTGGCATATTTTAGGGTCGTTAATGACATATCGAATTTAATTAAAATAGCAATTTTAGATTTTCGTTTGTCGGTATAATCAAACAGTGGCGGCTCGTGCCTGTTTAGACAGGTGGTGCCAAAACGAAGGTCAAAATAGAAAAGAAGTACCTATAAAACATAGAAAATAACTTACCTTAGTGACTATCAACGTAACTGTCTATGTTTGACTAAACAAGTACACACTGGCACAAAGTGCAACAATAGAAATCCGAAAAAAAAAACAGTTTAATAAAGTTCAAGACCTCTACACATTTCTGGCAAAATAATAAAATAAAAAATATATTTTATGCAACACATAAATTATGACGTAAAGTTTCCGATAAATAAAGTCCATCCTTCTTTCCTTATTTCTTGTAAATTTTTCAATTACTTTATTATTAAAATTGTCAATTCCACTAACAAAATGTTTTTCTGCCGATACCATACCTAAATTTTTTTCTTCCTCACACCCGCACAACCAATTGTTTTTATCATAAATATTTTTATTGAATTTGCGACAGCGAGATTTTTGTTGTCCACTTCCACTTTGTTTTTCAATTTTTAAATCAGGTAATGGCCGCCAATTCTTTTATTTGAAGTTTTTCCTCTAAAGAGAGCGCACAAAAAGAGATTTTTAAAAAGTTCACTTTGTTTGTGGCCATAGCGGCGAATAGTTATCAATAATGTCCAATAGATATACAAAACAAACTAAGGAAATTAAGAGTTAAGACGATACTGTCAGTAGTCACACAAATCACACACTACAAAGCTACACAAACTAAAAAAAAATTTTGACAAAGCAAACCGTCAAATAATAAAACAAAATTGTTATCAACAATAACATTTAACCGAAACAACAATGCGTAATCAGAGTGTTGTAAATTCCAACAATGACCAAACAGAATATCGCCAATAATGTGCCTGGCACACATTTCATTTAGATTTAGCATTACAGCATAGGGAAATCATGAGTCATAGTTCTATCTCTCTTGCTCACATATAAGGACCGTAAGGTATGCTTTGTTTACACTGCGCCTATTATTAAATGGCACAGGATACGTGTTACTGATCGCGTGGTAAAAATGGTTTAGGAAATTTGTGCGATTTAGGCTGAACTCTGCTGTCCGGACGATCGATAATTTTATAAGTTGATTAAAAAAAATATAAGTATTACTTAATAAGAATATTAACAAAAAATATTTTTAGAGAAAATTGAAAAATTAGGGGTAGTGCCATGGCACTGTGGCACTACCCCACGAGCCGCCACTGTAATCAAATAAATCCTTATTTAGGAGAGTAGCGAGAAAATAAAAAATAAACCCAAGGAATCCCCTAACAATCTTAAATTGAAAGATCTATCCATTAAACGCGCGTGTATCAAACAGATCTGCACATACGAATGGACGAAGTTAGGATTTAAGAACGAAATCTCGAGTTCTATTTTTTTGCCATTACAAGATTTCTTCATTACCCTCGAAAGTAAAAGTGAATATTTTTACTCAAAATGGCTGCCTATATAAATTCATCAGAGGAATGAACTTTGAAACTTTTTAGGGTTCCGTACCTCCGTATGGAACCCTATTACCTTGCCTACAATGTTTGTCTGTCTGTCAGACGAACGGAGGGTTTGTCTGTCACAGGGATCTATCCCACAAACGGTAAGAGTAGTTAAAATGTTCACAGATTGTGTGTTGTTTTGACATGAGTCCTGGCCAAAACTAATTAGAGTTAAATAAATATTCAATTAATTTTTATAAATCAATTTTGCTACACGTTCGCAGTACCTACATTCATAGAATAGAGAACTCGTGTACAGTAATAGCAGACGGCTGGAGTCGTACTGCTATAATACTGCATTATGCGGGTATGAACATCATTCGCATGGGTTAGTGGTAAAGCGTTTGAGTGAAGATCGAAAGGTCCCTGGTTCGATCCTGGGTTTCGGATCGCAATGTTTTTTTTTATTTATCAAATATTCTGTTAATATATTTTTTTTACTTTAAAAATATAATTTAATTAAACTTGATACGGAAAAAAATTGAAACACTAAAAAGAACAAAATAAAATAAAGTAAAAAAACTTTTTAAAAACAAATTGTTATTTTTTTACCCCTACCTAACTTCTTATTTTTATTATTGTATGGAACCCTCGATGCGCGAGGTTGACTCGCACTTGACTGGTTTGTTTATTCTGAAGCGTTTGATTCGTAGATCTTAATTCACTTTTCTTCATATATTTTATACTGTTTATAGTTCAATATTATTTTATAAATACGAACTCTATCCTATATAATGTAATATATTTTGTCAAATTCAACAAGGTATTACATTACTAACTCACATGTACATTGTACAGTATAGAAAGGTACTCGTAAAAAGAAAATACTGGCGTTCTAACGATTCCACTATTTCTCGTACATCAAACCGTGTAACTGTTTTCTGTTTACCGCCTTCCAGCATTCTTCAGCTGAAAACATAAGTGTGATTAATTCAATCACGATGAACTTTTTGCGTACTACATATATCATCATTCATCACGTTTCTGCTTCTTTCACCACCGGCTTCATCGTAGGTGCATGTATCTAAAGATGATCAAAGAACCAGAGGCGTATTTAGAGAACATCCGAAAGAAATTTGCGAGTAACATCGGAATATGCATCACAACAAATAACCAAATATTATGTCTGTATCCTAGCCTGTATTTTGAAAGGACAGGTTCGCGACGGTATCGGTGCTATTACTACAGGGTGGCACATCTTAAACAATGCAGTGAAATATCTCGTACACGGTACAAACCATAAAAAAATATTTTATTCAAAAGTGTCAAGGGGGACAGAAGACTGTGATATCAGATTTAACATAGGTGGTGCTGTGAAGGTCATTTTTTAATTGTAACAGTGCATTTTTATTCCAGAATACGATACAGTATTTAATAGTGAACAATAAATTATTAAGGTATATATGAGCTAAAGTTAATAAATATTGAGATATTTACAAAATAAATAGCAAATTTAATTTGTCAATTCGGTTCTTTTATGAAGTGAATTCAAGCCAAGAAGACCGGTGCGTAATATCATGGCTATCTGCTATGCCATAATTTATCTACTTAATTTATCTAATTGTCGTTCATTTTGGGCGTTATTTAATTTCTAAATATCTCAATATTTATTAACTTTAGCTGATATGTACCTTAATAGTTTACTGTTCACTATTAAATACTGTATCGTACTCTGGAATAAAAATGTATTGTTACAATTAAAAAATCGAAGCTGATCTTCGCCTGACCTTCACAGCAGCACCTATGTTAAATCTGATATCACAGTCTTCTGTCCCCCTTGACACTCTATAAATTTTGTATAAAACATTTTTTAATGGTTTGTGCCGTTTACGAGATATTTCACTGCATTGTTTAAGATGTGCCACCCTGTATATAGTTTCATGAATAACTATGTGGTATATACCTACTTATCCTTTCAGAAGATGGACATAATTATATAATGCAGTTTGGTTTTATTTTAGTGTAAAATCAAGGGATTTTTTAAATGGGAGAAATGGTGATAAAGGATAAATGAAAATAAACAATTATGACCTTTTCACTACTAAGTACTGATAAAGTCATAATTATAGCATAGTAAAGGAATGCTGAGAAATTATGAAGAAAAAGATCATTAATAAGAAAAAGAAATCAGATGATCTGTTCCTCAGGGAAAACCAATTCGCATTTTAATTTTTTCATTGCTCTTCTTTTCAAAATATTCACTTTCTGTGAAATTCCCGATATTCACCAGCGAATTCTATTATTTTTGCATGAATCATTCAAGCTGGAACTAATAGCAAAAGCTTATACGCCAGTTTTATTTATTTTCCTCAGCAATATAAGATACTTAAGTCCCAACTTTACTTACGAGTACGAAGTTAGTATTAAATTAGTATCTATATTAAATTGAATCGGAAATGAAGACATACATTGCGCATATTGAAACAACATAACAGTGTCTGGTTATATAAATAAATATACTGCTATAGCTGTGGTCATAAATCAAAATTGTTCATGTCAGTTTTTCGGTAAAATAATGATAATTTTATCATCCAGTTCATTCGGTGATATAGTTTCCACTTTTCCGACCTAATGAAAAGAGGCAGCGTTGTTTCATATCTATATACATTACAAATTTAAATCCCATTTGAAAGAGATTAACCTTCCAATGTGTAGGTGTCAGGTATGTCTATTTTTTTTAATGTAAGATGTAATGAAAACAGTACTTTCGAGATAGTACCCATCCTATCCAACTTGCATCACGAACACAAAACTTTTTTTTGATTAAACTGGAAACGACGAGGGCTTGTCATTTTCATTTTACTTATTTTTATAATTTATTTAAGTAAATCAATTCCATTCTACACTACAAAAGTTTTAATAGGTATATAGAAAAAAGTGCCAACAAAAATTCTACAAAAGATGTTTTGTCTTGTGGTCGCATTATGGTTTTTGTTAAATCAACACACAAGCCGAATGCAGTGCAGCGATGGAATACAATACGATAGTGGGTGCCCATCGAGCGGGATTGAAGGAGGCACAACACTATAGTGAACACGTTGTTAATGAGGACTGTCGGCAGATTTAGCGAGCACTGTATTTATGATGGCCAGTTTTGTTCGCACCCAAAGGCGTAGGCAATTGAGAACGTTCGCTCGATCTTTTTAATAGACGTGCTCAACACTTTTTCCGAAGGACCGTTTTAAGCAGGGCGTGCAGTGAATCGACTCGGTTCGACCCGAAACGGCACGAAACAATTAATACTTTTAGAAAACGCAAGGAATGCGCACTATATAAGGTATTTTCTACGTCAAACCAATCCGATACCGTACGAGGGTCTTCGTTTATAATTGCTTCAATTGAAGGGCTTGGTGCAAGAATCATCCAAGTGAAGACAGCAAGAATTATCCAAGTGAAGACAACATAGTTTTGAGAAAAAGAAGAAAAACTGATTTTTATTAATATTTTTGTAGAAATGTTTGGAGCAAGAACAGGTTATGTGCGATACACAGGCGATTCTTGCACCAAACGATGCAGAATATCCACATGGTTAGATGTGCCCGATGTGGCGTTTAGACGTTTATTGCACCAAAAACTTTAATTATTGTTTCGTGACGTGTTGGACCGCATCGAGTCGACTTATGCTCTTCTTCTAAAAGAAGCGGTACGTAACTTCGCGACAGTGCTAATCGTAACAGACGGCACTGTCGCCATATATACCCACTCTATTTTGTATTTTTGTTTATCAGTAAACTACCCTTATTTAGGGGCCTAGGGGGAAATAAGAAAAATACTATTACGGAACCCCATATAAACCTTAAAAGCGGTTTTGATCCGCTGAACGGTGAGTCACCTGGGTCTCTATACTCTTGAACCAAATCAAATTTTCATATCCCCTTATATGCGATAATACGAGAAGAGTATGTCGATTCTAATTAGCTCCTCTTAGGTTTTAGAGCATACACAATTTTTTATCAAAAAATTATTTTTTCTGTCGAATTAATAATTAAAAGATTAAATTTATGCAATTTTTGTAACTGCACGCTGTATAAAAATTATTCTCGTTATAACTAGGTAATCTATCCTCTAGATAATTTAATCCGAGATTTAATCCTTATCATTTTTGGTTCAATGCATTTTTGCTCTAAAAAAATCAGGAGAGCAGGAAATTGCATATGATTTTACATGTTAAATCCCTATTTACACATGAGCAGCTCACCGCCCTGTATACCCGTGTTGCTGAAAAATTCTATGACTGCAATAAATGTTTTCAATAATTTTGTTAGATATTGCCACATCGCAGCCTCAAAAAAAAAACACTTAATACATCATTTTTTCTTTTCCGTTGAGGAATATATTTGTGTATCCCGTTGCAATAACTTTTGAAATTGATATTTTCCACACTTTCACAGTTTTTATGGAATAAATTGAATTATTATTACTATTATTATTACTGCGTGCAGTAGATCCTGTCTTTTACCACTTTTGGTTCCGAAGGATTCGAGGTCATTGAAGACAGGTGCCCAATGCACAGATAACATTGGTCAATGTTCATATAAATAGTTGGGTTTTATAAGACAAGTTATTGTCACGGGATCTGCTGCATATTTTAATTTTTGACGTCTTAACGTAGGTAAATGATGTCGATATACTATTGAAAATGTAATGAAATTATCAAACTAAAATTATATCTGAAGTTTATAGGTCAAAATGATCATTTAACACTGAAAGATTCGACGATCTAACGCCACTGCCATTGTATTACATGCAGCTAGCGCTATTAATCTTATGGGTAAACCAAATGACTTTTATTCTTGAGTTATTCACGCCATACACGTGAAGAAACTACACTTTTTATTTTATTATCTATTCTTTTTAACCACAAATGCAAAAGGTAGTTAAGAATTGCATACACACAACATTATTTAGGACTGTTTGTTAACTTAAGAAGAGAAATATTGTTCTAAAGTCGAACGATATTTACATAACCTTTATTGTTTATTGCTTCTTTTTATGGAGAGTTTAAAAACATTACGTGATAATATTATGTGGATACACAAATTTGGCATAATTATCAATACTAATATATCAAATTGTAATTGAAAACTTTGTCTGTAATTTTACTTTCTTGTGGGTTTTTTTTTTTGGGTATAACATCTAGATGAAATAACGTTTTTCCAGAATTTTTGTTTATCTGTATTTGTTTGCACCAACATCACTTGAAAAGAGCTGGGCCGGTTTTGATAGCAATATTGGTAAATACTAACTATTTTCATTAGGTCCCTGTCGGATTAAGATGAGGTTTTTGTCAAAATCGACATTAACGCGTTTGAAGCTGCAATGAAGGTATTACTAACATCTAACAGCCACTGATTGAAGTAATAATATATGTAATACTTCAGTCAATGGCCGTAGAATGTTAGGGTCAATTCAGCGCTGTTTATAACTAATATTAGTGATAATTTATTTGCCGTTGACTATAAATATATGGTATACAAAATATCAATAACACAGAAAACAGATTAAAAATTATATATGATTATTAGAATAATACTACTTCAAAGGTTGTCGCGACGATCAGATCCAAAGGTTTCTGTCAAAACTGACATTATCGTAAATAAAGCTGAGGATAAAAGGCTGGCCACGAATGAAACTTGTTTAAAAAATAAATAAAAATACAATATAGTTTGTGAAATAAATTAAAATTATTATATTACACGTCTCGTTAAGAGTCGACACCGCTGGGAGTTTCTTGCTTAGATGGCGTTATCATGATTCATCTATCCCTAGCTTCATAGATTATAATAAGAGTACCAATGAACACCATTTAGATTTTCAGTTATTACAATCGTTCAGTGCCCTCCAAGCATGCATTAAGAATACTGAAAATTTTCGCTTTAAAGCAGCCAATTATATAATTGATTCCAAACATATTGGAAAAAATCATTTTACCAACCATATGTTTGGAATCAATTATATAATTGGTTGCTTTCCAACGAAAATTTTCAATTGCAGTTCAGCCGTATAAATCTATTAATTTATATTAAGAATACTTATTTATAAATATTTCAAAATGATGTAGGTCCCGGCATTCGAGCAACATCAATTTGTACACCAACACCTAGTTGTGCTAGTAATGCTGGGTTTATCGTAAAATTTTATTTTTTAATCACGCTGTTAAATGACGGTTGCTATGGCGACGATCAACAATTCGCCAAAATGAAAACGCAGCAACCAGTGAGCACGTAGCAATCAAAATTTAACAGCGTGATTAAAAAACAGCCTGTTAAAATTTTGCGATAAACCCAGCATAAGTCTAATATATGCCTATACTACGCGTAGGCAAATAAACTGAAAGAAGCCTTAGATTCCCAAGTTAAAATTTTAACTTGCGTAACAGACAATAGAAAAGTACTTATAACTCATTACTCAATATTTTAATGACTGCTATCTAGGAGACAATCTATTAATTAGTATAAATTAAAAACTTTATAACCCGTATGACAATACAAACAAATTTATTTGAGAATGTTCACTAACAACAATTTTACGACTTTTCAAAGTATCACGAAAGCAAAATTCCATGTCTTTTTATAAGACTCGCGTGATTCAACTGTTATGAAATAAATATGGCATTGTTTTAATTAAACAAATGTATAAATTTAAAATATTGAAATAATTTAATTCCAAGAAATAACCGTTTTTTGTTTTCTCTGGGTGGTCACAGTAGAATTTGTAATAAGTAATAAAAATATTTATGATTAACTTTTATCCTTGTTTTAACTAATGTTTAAGTATATAAATACACTAATTTAACGCTAGATAGATTTGATATAAATTATAACGAGCAATTTATTTCTATCACTGAATCTTACAAAAAATATAAATCATTGTATCTAGAAGTGAAATGTGAAATTAATTCGTTTTTTTTTGTTGCAGGTACGTTTCATAATCACAACGGAAACTGTTCGGTATTATTTTTTTTTTTTGGTAAATTTTAAGTAAGTAACAGCATACAATTAAATACTATCAAGAACTAAGCAAAATCGCAGGATAGTGGACAAAATAATTTGATTTATTAAATTAAATGTACGACGTTTCGTCTATAGATTTAGACTTTTTCAAGTACAATCATAAAAAAAAAAAAAATAATATTTTTTTTTTTTTTTTATTTTTTTTATTTTATTTTTTTTTTATGATTGTACTTGAAAAAGTCTAAATCTATAGACGAAACGTCGTACATTTAATTTAATAAATCAAATTATTTTGTCCACTATCCTGCGATTTTGCTTAATTTTATTATAACCACGATGGACACGATTTCTAATATAAACTATCAAGAACTGTCACATAAAGTAAATAAATAGTTCTTATAAGTTTCTATTTTGAGCCCTATTACAAAAAGTAACTTCACTACATTCGAATAGTAAATAAACTGACAGTCAAATTATAATTAAGTAGTGCGAAATTTTAAAGTGTAAATTTAAAAATAAATCGTAGTTTGGCAGAACTAAATTATAATTTGAGTGTTAGTTATTTTTAATGTGTCTAATATGGGACGTTAATTGCAAACTTTTTAAATATGGCACGTGAAGTGATACACCAAATTAATCAGAAAAATGAACAGAATTCGAATATATAAAAATCCAAAATGGCGTCCATAATAAAAACAAAAGTTCATGTCTATATCTCATTATGTATTGGATATAAAAAATTAAACCTACGCCACTGAAAAAATCTGAAAAAGTTATCAAAAAATGGTAGAAAAAAATTTCAGATATCTTCTTAAATAAAAAAATTTGTGTGTGCTTATGACCACACGACAGAAGTGAAACTTCAAATTTTCTAATTTTTGGTGTCATCTATTATAGCGCATTTATGAACTAAAAGTAATTTATTACTAAAATACTAAAATTGTATTTTTAATTAATTTCACCTTTTTCAAAAAAAAAAAAAATAATATAATTATTGTCCAAGAAAAAATATAACAAAAATTAATAAATATATAAATAAACATCATGTAGAATTTAGGAAGAAAAAAAAACGCCAAAAATTCTACGCTGCCATCAGGTCTCGAACCCAGGTTCCTATGCATAGAACGCAAACACGTTACCAACTGCGTTATGAATGAAAGTGTACTGCATACCGTTTTTATGATATATCGTAGCTATGTCAGCCGCGTCACATTTTTGCGAACGTTTTTTTTTTTAACTATCCAGGAAAAGAGTGCCTAACACGTCTAAGGAAGTTTTCACTTTAAAAGTTATGGCAAGTTTTCAAAAACGGCAATTCTCACTATTTTCTGAATAAATCCATACTGTGTCAAAATTCAATTGCACTACTTGGTCCAATTAACCGACTTTCTATCTTCACTATTAACAATTAGATACACATGTTAGTCAACGTCACCTGGGACACCCTGTATAGCTGGCGCCCCTAGCGGTCAAGTTTGGCAGTGACCATCCTCATTCTACTGCGTTTTTTGATATTTGGTGGAATTATTATTCTATTCTTTGTTTTTTGTTCTGTTTTATTTCTAAAATGTTAAACTCTAAATAATTAAAAATTTGTAAACCCATTAACTTTATAAGTGTCAGTATGTAAGGGTGACATGTACATTTTTCCTTTGAATATAATAACCTATTAAATTTATTGCATTTAAAAATAATATTTGATTTGGATATATATGCTACTTTCTTATATTTTGGGAAATAAACTATAATTAGGTACCAAAAGCGTCTGTGCCTCTTACGTTACGCTACTGAACCTTGAATATCCTTATTCCTCACGTTACACCACTGAATTAATAATATCTGAAGCAATGCACCAGTGCATCGTAACGTATTTTATATTAAGTACCGGTAATCTTAGATCTTCAGCGACATTCGGTCTTGTGTCAGTTTTAATCAGAGATAACATCAAGGCACCTGGCAGGCCGCTGTCTTAACATCTCACAATAGCATATCGTGCGGTAGCCGCTGATGGTGAAGTCACCACTCCATGTTGTCTCATCTTGTCGTCGCATCGTCGTATTCATGGCTCGTGGCTATAGTTTGATTGGTTTTAGAACAGTTTTTATTACAGCGGACACTTAGTAATTGGCCCTGTTTATGTCAGCTAAAATATTATGTACCTAATTAAATTTGCTATTGTTGATTAATGGGATTTGAAATGTGATCGTTTATAACGGAAATGTTTATTTGTTTTATTTAAAACATGTAGGGGTTTGAACATTTCTGTATGTTGATCTACACGTTGCACGTGTAAAATTAATACGATATTTATTAGTAATTGCTAGTAGCCAACTATGCATGATTTGTTTTACTATTTCCCGTAAGCTCTAACGATGAGATTATAGAGAACATAGAAAATGTGCAATAAGGAAGACATTAACAAAACGAGTAGCGCAACAAAGATAGAATGCATTAATGGCCCTATCTAAATTATAGTAGATTATATAAATCTAGATGCGTAATGGGGTATATTTCAGTTTTCTTAAACTGTTTAGAAATTATTAGAAAAATAAAGTTGTTGAAAAACTTTACATTTAAATTGTACGTGTTTAATTGGATTCATTTCCGACCATAGACATAGAAATCTAGGGACGTAGTACAAACTAGTGGGGTGGTTGCTGTTAAGAAGGGGACGGTGAGAAAGCAAGTGTGCCTACATTCTATGCACAATGACTCGGACGGCATCTGGTGCAATTAAGCATACGCAAAGACGCGGCCAATAGAACGTGGGCACATGCATAGCATGGACATGTCCATAAGACAGACATGCACTCTTCCCCCCTCGTCTAAAGTGGTACTTTATATTACATCACCATATTTCTATATCTATGTTTCCAACCAGCCTACAGTTGAAGGCTTTCTTTACCTACTCCCCAAATATTTAACTTATTATAAGGAACATCATTTATAGGTAGGTAGATTGACATATTATTTAACTTTGTTATTAAATTTTACGTTGATAAATTTCGTAGTGTCTTGACTGGATACTTCTCTAGCCTGCGCTCAAACTTTTGAAGTTGTACAAAAAAGCACTTTCTTAATGAAAGTTAGCTAATACGTTTTACAGTAAATCTTCTTCAACTGTTTATTCCCGATGTTACCGACAAGCTTCTAATGTTTGAACTGAAACTCAACATGAATTAATACTTAATATACTATCGGCCATAAAACATATTTTCCTACGATAAATAATAGTTTTATACGGCTGAAATGCAAATGAAAAATTTTTTCGTTGGAAAGCAGCCAATTATATAATTGTTTCGAAACATATTGGAAAAAATCATTTTACCAACCAGTGGTCACAGTCAGGATTCTAACTTGAACCTTTCCACTTTCGCGGCGGAATGAGCTTACAATACTCAATCGTGACATGATTGCTAAATTAATATTCTCCTTATATGCTTCAGAATCAATAGATTTTCACTACATGCGAGTGTCAATTCATATATGCTAATTCAATAGCTATGATATGAAGTGACCACTGGTTGGTAAAATGATTTTTTCCAATATGTTTCGAAACATTTATATAATTGGCTGCTTTCCAACGAAAAATTTTTTATATTTTCCTACTAAAATTCAAACAGTTTAGAAGTGAGTATTTTGATTTTTGACTAGAATTTTTTTTCTGAATGCCAGAACTTAAAAGTCTGTCATCATTTTCATGTGTAGAAAGATACCTCAAGTCATGTGATCGACGGTGTTATCGTTTTTATTGCTTCAAAAAATAGATTCTATGTGACCAACACACCCACTGGAGGATTAATAAAACGTTTTAAAATGCAGTTTAAATTGTAAAACCGGCCCTTAAATGTTATAAATTGACATTTACCGTTAGCATCAAATATTTAATTCAAACGTTAAACAGCCCGAACTCGCATAAGAAGTTACACTTAAAAAAAATATTGACCGCTACTGTATTCAGTATACCTACGTCTAGTGTCTGTCTACACGTAGTCAGGAGTCATTGCAATCATAGATTTATCTCCATGCCTCTAAGGTGTTAGATGACTGCTTGTGTATATTGTACTTAGTTCACGTTCACCGACGATAGTTAGATCAGATAACGCCCATACAACAAGACACTGTCTTTAACTAGCTGTCAGCTTGTAATTGACTTAAGTTATTATAATAGGTGTGATGTTATTAGCAGATGTGTGCTTAATTTGTTGATTTTTAAACAGGTAGGGTCTTTAAACAAGCTCGATTTATATATTATATCACTTGCATTGGCGTGGGATTCTGTTACTGACATTTGTAATTTTGTTGACGACTCGTTTGTTTTTATATTGGTCGACGTTTTTAACTTTCTTTTGCATTAAATCTGGTCCAATAATGATAATGTCCATTAAGATAACAAAATTGGGTGTGAATTGGGAAGGTATAATTGATTAGATATTATTATAAATCGAACAGATATTTTGCATCGTATCATAGAATTGAACACGTTCAGTTAATGCATTACGAAGTTATATTTTTAATTTAAGGCAATAACATTTAAGAAGATAACAAAATCAGGAGAATTTTCGGTTCTCAGAAAGATTTTTTAAAAGTGCAATTGAGGAACCTTCGCATGTCTTTAATTCATTTGCTTAGTCGCTTGAACAGTTGAAATTTATCAATACGTCAATTTTTATTATTTTTGGCACCTGTATTGGATTGTTTATATTGACAGAGATATCAGAATATGAAGCAACTTATGGTTGGATTAACAATCTTTATCGTCTCATGGACAATTGATTTATTATGGTTTACTAGCAGGTATTAAACCTTATGATGGTTTTACTGTGGATACAACCAAAATAATGTGTTGTGTATAAGGCGGCGGTGACACTGGATGCGAATTCGCACGAAATTTTATTCGTACGAATTCCTACGAAATATATTCGTACGAATGATTGGTTACATTAGTTGCGTTTTTTTTTTTAAATATTTGAATTCAGTATTCGGTTAAAAAGTGTATTGTTGCATATGTGAAATCGTCAACCAATAATGGATAGAGTAATGACGCCAGCTGCAAAATGGTTGTATTTTTACGAAACATCTATCGACTTCTCTAAACAAAAACTTTTATTTGATGAAACCGAAAAACGAAGCTACTTTGACGATTAACTCTCTATTGTGATAATATACTGCTTTGCTGATCACATAGAGACAGTCTCTCTTCCACACGAGCTATTAGTTTTTCACAATTCATAATTTCTAATGTTTAATTCAAAATCTTTTCTCTGTTTCTTTAACAAATTAAGTTCATACGAATTCTGACGGAAAACAAATAAATTTGAACGCATCAGAAGGTCATATGAATTCATGCGAATTCGTAACAAATGTTCATAAGCACTGTAACCACCCACGTATAAATGCATTGGTTTGTTTACTTCTGAGCAATTCGTACCAATTCTCACGTGTTCGTACGAATGACATTTCGTACGAAAATTCGTATTCAGTGTAACCGCCGCCTTAGAATCAATGTAACTAACATGTTATACATATTGTGATAATAATAATTACATCACATTTTTTTGTCTGTGAAAAATACAATTTTAGAGAATAAGCGGCAAAAGTTTGTCTTCGAATCTTATTATTATTCTAGAAAAAAGTTATTGAATAATAGACTACTTAACGTTGTGTTATTTCGTCCCAAATTAATTTTTTTTACAAATATATAAACTAAGTGCCATCCTTCATAACATTACGTTTTCGTCGATACGATTGAGTGTCATCTATACTGGTAAGAAAATCTAATATTATAATCCAACCCAAAATGAGTTATTTATTTGCTAGGTCTTTAATATTTCTCAGTTCATTTAAAATTTTGTAAGAATTGTTTTTAATTTTGGCTCAAGTGTATTACTAACTCCATAGATAGATAGATAGATAGATATTTATTTAATTTAAGAGCATGTAGTTATGCTATAAATTCGTCAATTATCGATAAAAATTACAATAAAAATTACATTAAAATTACATTAAAAATGACAGTACTTTGAAACAACATAGAATTAAATCTTTACAATGAAATTTTTTCTTATGAACTGTTACCATATTCCAGCTTGTTGTATAGGCACAGCCCAGCAAAATACTCCCTTACTTGCCTTTTAAAACTATTTAAGTTAGGTATACTTTTTAAATTTTCGGGTAGCATATTGTAATAGTGGCTCCCTTTACACAACGGACTGTTACTATATTTTGTACTATTATATTGATTAATATGTATATTGTTATTATTCCGTGTATCATAATTATGTATATCGTTGTTGAAACTAACTTTGGTCATGTTTTGTTTGATGTATACTACCAGTTCGTAGGCATAAATGGCATAAATAGTTAGTATTTTGTGGTCCTTGAAATGTTGCCTGCAAGATTGTCTATATTTTAGCTTAAAAATGATCCTAATTAGTCTTTTTTGTATTTTAAATATTCTAATACTGTCAGGAGAATGCCCCCAAACATATCAATTAATAATTAATTAATTGTAGATTATAGACGCGTCGACAACTCAGGTCAGTAGCGTCTTCAATACAACAAATAATCCATTTGTGTATTAGAATCCGCCAGCCGGCATACACAAACCAACTGGTTCGAGCTCGGGTCTCTGGGAGCGCTAATTCCCAAAGAACATTGGAATGTAATTTGCGATAGCAACCTTATTCCAATATCCCCCCTGGGGGAACTAACTCCATATCAATTCTATTTTTTAGTGAATCTGAACTTTGGTTAATAACCTTTGAACATTTTTTTTCATAATGTACAACATTATTTTGTACATTATGGAATAGTAAGTCTAATTTATAAATGTACTCTTAAATTAATTACAACTCCTATAAAAGCAGTAATCTCAATCATCATTGTGACATTTAAATTAATGGCAGATTTAAGATCCTGCTATAAAACTAGCCAATACAAAGTTAGCAAACAACAAAGAATCGTATCTGCAACAAAAGCAACTACTACATGGACAAAGTCTGTTTTATTTAGCCAGGGTGTCATTGTACAAAGTTCCCCGGATGCTATTATGGGATTGGCTGCTTAAAGCCGTCGCTCGTTTGTTTGCTCGACTGGAGCGTCTGGAATAGATGGGAGTGGTTGAGGGAGTGCGACAAAGACCGACACTGTCCCGAGGGGGACGTATAGTCGACGTTGTGTCATGGAGAAGAGTCTAAAGAGGGGTAGAGAACAGTTGTATGGCCGCATTTAAGTATTGCAGTGATGGAACATTAATCTTCCTACTATAGTTTTATATTTACGTAACTTATTAAAAGTATAGCAAAGCGGTATCATAATAGTGAGTTTTACGATGCATTTTCAGAATAATGAAAATAACAGAACCGCATTACGTTTTTTACGGGGATAACATGCGATTTTCTTTATCAACAATACACTGTCCTTACATAATTTTATTTTGGTAAGTATCTACACTTAAGAGCTAACTGTATAAACAGTTTTAATTCAATATTCACCTTTTTCTGACGTAGTTTCCTTGATAGAATCCAATTTTATTTATTTTATATACTTAAAATAAAGATATTTAAAATTAAGTCATATTTTATCAGGGTACAATAATGGTTTACAGAATATTTTTGATGTGTAACATCTTTATAGCTATCGATATGCGACATTTGGGAGTAATTTCGTGAATGCAACGGAAATGTGTAACAGGAAGAAATAATAATATTATAAAATCAACGCGTAGCAACAATTTTGCTCGTTACCCAAGGTTAGATGTTGCACATCATAGGCGACTACTGGACTTGTTTACGTTTTTTTCTAAGTCTATATTTTAAAATGTTTCTTAGCTTCTGCCAAATCTATTATCTAATAGCCTGATTTTTTTTGATAAAATAGTAAACTATTTTTTCTCATTACTATTGAAAATAATATACGAATTATGACGATACAGTAGTTTTAAGCGTTATAAATGTGATACTAAATGACATAAATGTAATTGCTAACAAAAAATTTTAAGCTACATAATTTTATTTGTATGCCAGTTTCACTGTTTCACAAGCTTTTTCCGCGTATTGCCGAAAGTATGAAAGCGCCTTATTGTTTACGCTACTGTTTTTACTGATATCAAACTGTTTATCACATATACTACTAAATCTTAGTTTAACAGAAATATAGTCAAAATTAACTAATTAATAATATTGTAGGAAAGCATTTCAATATTTTACTTCACATAACACGTTTATTATTCGTGCAATTTGCTTTAAACTTTTCGCTGCCTGCAGGTTGCGTTTAGGTTAAAGTCCTTTGTATATGGTGAATCAATATTGTCATTTAAAATGTGCATTTGTCTTACAGACTTATTACATCTAAACTTGAAGCCAGTGTATCCCCATTGTCGGCTCTTGAATTAATACCTATCTATCCAGCAAGGTTTTCAAATAGTCAATATCTCAATAATAATAATAATAATAAGTTCTTTATTGATAGGTTTCCAAAAGAAACATAATAGAGTCAGAATAAAATTAGATATTATAGGTGATCTATCGTATATTATACAAATTGCATGTTAAAAGTTATTCTTTAAGTTTTTGTTTAAAATTGTTTATTTGTTTAATACATTTTATATCTACCGGAATTTTGTTATACATGCGCATTGTCATATTGCTAACACTGTCTCTTGTTATGGTCAGATGAGCCTAATTGGTCTTTAAATTATCTTTAAACCGTGTTTTATAATCATGATTGTAGACAATCTACGATTTTTTGTTTATTGCAAATCTGAAAAACAAATAGATACTAAATAGCACATTTTTTTCTGTAACATCACAATTCAACCTTTGAACGATTATACTATGATCGTTTCGTCAGCGAATGCAATAAAGACTAGAGATTCAAACTGCCGATATACATCGATGCTGACGTATCTGGAATAGGCCGAAGTGTTAATACTTAGAAATCTATTGATATATCAATGTCCAATGATAAAATTACAGTGTACTGTTTTATATCCATAAAATATAATATATGAATGCATCTGGCTTGTCTTCAAAAATTAAAGAATTATTTTCTAGCAATAGCGATTTAAATGGTACCTACTCAAAGTTTCCAGCAATCTGTTAAAACTTATTTAATTGAAAAATCATTTTTGTTTATACATGTGAATCTCTCGCAATAGTAATAACTATAAATTTTATTTTAAGTGTAAATTCTTTTTAATTATTTTATTCTATTTTTTTTAAATTTATTTATCTGCAGTGGTGAGTGTAAATATATTATCTTTATTATTTTTACTGGATAATCATTATTTCTACTGAATGTCCATTATTTCTACTGAACAACTATTCTTACTACTAAACATCCATTATTTCTACTGCAGTAGAAGTTCATGGTTATTCAGCCAAAATAATGTGTATTCAGTAGAAATAATGGATATTCAGTAGAAATAATGGATGTTCAGTATACATAATGGATGTTCAGTAGAAATAATGGTTATTCACTGTTCAGTAGATATGTTTGTTTAGTAGAAATAATGGTTGTTCAGTAGAAATAATGATTAATGAACAACCATTACTTCTACGGATCACGGGCATTATTTTCTGGTTCATTGAACTTGTAGGAAACATATTTTACCGTGCAATAATATGTACCTGTACCGATTTATTAATGTAATTTTTTTCTATTTTTAATAGAATTTTTAAATTGGCTAGAAACTTTTGTATAGTTATCCTGTTGATTCCTGAAATGAAACAAAGTGGAGAAGCACTGGTATAAAGCATAGAACAGGAGCCAAGCACGCCCTTGTACGGTTGTTTGAAAAGGGAAAACTGCGCTGCGTCCATAGCTACCTGTGTGTATGGCTGTTTGTACATAAAGACAACACGGGCCGCAGAATTGAACCCTGCGAAACTCACTTATACGTGTTTCTATGTATGTGTATTACTGCAGGGACGTTGTCTTATGCATTACGTAAGATTGGTACGTTCACAGAGACGTCAGAGATGGTACGGTTGTGAAGGGTCTTACATAATAAATAATTGTACAGAAACATTACAAATCTGAGAATTAATTTCAGAAAATTGACTTTTCTTCATTGCGTTTTACCTATACTTGTTAGCTATTTTTCCATTTTCAAGAAATAAGAAATATGAAAGTAAAATATACTATATTTATAAGTTTTTGACTGTTTGCAATTTTTTCGTCCACAAATAGACAAAATCACGTGCAAATTGAACGATGTTCTGCAACAATGTGTTTTTCATATCAAAAATTATTATCCAGCAAGCAGAAATGAATTAAGCCACATTCTGCGTCTTTAAGAACTCTTTAAAAAAAGTGTACCTATTTCTAATGCATGTCAATGTTTTTTATTATTTAACGAGTTATTTATGCAAAACTGTAGATGCGTGTTTTAACCAGATTTTTTCAAAACATCATCCTTTTATGTGTCATCTCATACCATAAATATACAATATTGTAACTTCCCAATAATCTTAAAAACTTTATTGTGGGAGTTGTTTTGCCTTGAAATTTTCATCGGAATAATGTATTTGGCGTGAAACGAAGACGAGTCGCCACTGTTCGGTGTATCATTGCTATACTGACAATATGTTTCTATATGTTAGGGGATCAGCCCTATTATATTTTATTCAGTATAGCTATTGTGCAAGGGTTTGTTCTTTTGGGATTTTATGTCTACTAATATGGATATTATATGCGAGGTTATATGGACGAAAAGGGAATATACGGATTTATTTAGCTTATTCCGGCAGTTTTTACTTACTTGTTACAAAACAAAATGGAGATTTACAGACTGTATTAATTTATTTGTGAATAAATGGCTTTACAAGTTCACTATTATTACAGACACATATTACACTGTAATTTAATATGTCACAGTCGCTTTACTAAAACTAAAATTTACTAACGCACTTACATTATAGTTTAGACTCGGTTTAAACTTTAGACACTCGATTGGGCATCGATTAAAAGGCATTGTTGAAGTGTATTGATTGTTGTACATAATGATATATACTTCTTCAGTTACAACTTGTCGATGATGTTATAAAACTCTATTTCATTAAAGATTAATAATTTGAAAACTAAGAAATTTTTTTCGAAAATTGAACTGGCTGATAATATTTTGATATCATCAATAGATAATTATCAAAACAATAATAAACATAAACACAAAATAATCAAACACATACTATACAACATCCAGTTTAGCCACCTGCTATCTCTTGTTTTTATGAATAGGTTTTTTAAGTGCTTTTTTTTCCTAATTAAATAATAAAGTCTCTATGTAGTAACACCCGTTATTGTCAAAAAAAAAAAAGAGAAGAGCGCGGGTTAAAGTTTAAAACTGGAACCGCCATATAAAAATATTATTGTATTATGTTTTTTATTTGATGAAAATAAATCTTTTATATATACAGCGTGTCCACGAAAGTTCTTTACAAATGGATTTTTTTTTATTAATAATTAATAAAAAAAAATCCATTTGTAAAGCAACTTTCGTGGACAATTTTTTTTCTGTGGAAAAGTTCCGCTTCGTCCAAAACCTCTAAAACACCAAAGAAAATTTTTTTCGGCCTAAAGTTATACGAGGGAAATCAAAAAGTTTTATTTTACTAAAAATAAAAATTATCTGTGATATTCAAGATTTTCGCAAATTTAGTTAGGTACATAATCAAATTTATTTCAAAATTATAACATAACTAACTTCTAAGTAATTATTTATTCAGAATTATAATATAATATAATTATATTCATAATTATAAATCAGAATTCAACATGTCCTCCATCTCTCTCCATACAAAGAACAGTTCTCCTTCCAAAATCCGTCACTGAATTTCGAATCATTGTAGCAGGAATTTGATGGATTTTTTCGGTGATAATCCTTTCCAAATGATCATTATCTTGAAAAGGTCTTTCAGAGTACACCATTTCCTTTAGATAACCCCAGAGGAAATAATCTAGGGGTGTCAAATCGGGTGATCTGGTTGGCCAAGGGTTTGCAGAATATCTTCCAATCCAGTGTCCTTGAAATTATGTGTCAAGATATTGGTTGATAATTCTGGAACTATGGCATGGAGCCCCGTCATGCTGATACAATAAAGTGGATCGAATATGCAAAGGAATTGCATGCAGAACATCAATATTCAGAAATTGGTGATATGCCTCCGAATTGAGATTATGTAGAAAAAAATAAGGTCCAATCAGTGGCGGCTTCTCTATAAGAGCTGCGGAGCTGCCACACTGCCAGAAAATAACGCACAATTTAAAAAAAAATTGTATTATAAATCTGCATAATATGTTTTAAAATTTCATAATTATGAAGTCATCACATAGCATTATTATAAATGACGGCATGCCGCAGGGCCTATATTCTATAAAACAGTCCTCAGCCGTAGTAAATTCACTACGCACGTGACGCGTGCTGCATTATATTTTGCACCAAAATTAGTGTGTTAGAGAGAGCGAAAACAGTAAAGAATGAGACAGATTTGTACGCGTTAAGAGATATTCTGGGTGCACAGAACGTAGGTATAGGTAGTATAGATAGTAGTGTAGTACGAACTCTAATTTAATAAAAGCGGCATATCCGGGCATATCCGAACGTTTATATAGCATAGCTTATTAATGTTATTCCAAACTGAAAACGCTCTTGTCACATAGTGACTGGTGATATCTATCTGTTGGCACACACACACACACACACACACACACACACACACACACACACTGGCTGGTGCATACAGTCTAATATTATGTTTGTGTTGATGGCTATATAATTCGTTTTCAATTGTAGTTAAAATTTCAAACAATGAATGTTATAGATAACCTCACGCGTGTGAAACGTTTTTCAAATTACAAATTTGAAGAAAAACTAAAATTGAAGGCACAAGGTCGCCCTTTGCCTGATATTTTCATAGAAAAACAGTGCTCTAGCCGTGGAAAAACTTATAAGCGGCAATTCAACAAAGAACTATATTTTAAAAATAATTGGATATGCGGTTGCAATATTAAAAACGCTCTTTTCTGTTTTCCGTGTGTTTTATTTGGTGGTGACAAATGGTGGACGGAAATTGGTGTAACAGACTTAAATCATTTAAGTGAAAAAGTAAAAAAACATGCACTCTCAAAAAATCACCTCCATAGTGAAATGGAATTTGCGATGTTGGGAAGTGTAAATATTATGGCGCAATTAGATTCCGCATATTGGGTAAATATTAAAAAATTTAACGAAAACGTTGCTAAAAACCGACATATTATGTCATTAATTATAGACTGTGTTAAATTTTGTGGCGTATTCGAATTGGCACTTAGAGGACACGATGAATCGGAAGAATCAGACAACCCGGGCATTTTTCGAGGCCTTATAAATTTCAGCGCTGAACAAATACACTTAAAAATTGCATCAAATGTATTATTGATTTTTTTTTCTCGAGGTCCTCGCATAATGGGGGGGGTGCTACTCCAGTCTCCAGGTTGACTCTGCAGAACACCCATTTAAAATGTTCACGCGCCGCCACTGGGTCCAATTATTCGATTATTAAAAATACCAGCCCACACGTTTGTCTTGAACGAATACAAAGTTAGAATTTTCAGAGCTCCACCAACGAGTATTTTGGGAACACACAACTCCATTAGATGTGAACATTGCCTCATCAGTGAAAAGTATTTTTCTAGCAAAAAAGGGATCATCTTCTAATATTCCTTGAAACCAGGCACAAAAGTCGAATATCAAATCTCTGGGTTTGAGAGTATGAACAAATTTTGGTTTGTATGGATGAAATTTGTTAGATCTTAAAATTTTCGAAATTGTTGATTTTCCTACGTTATTTGGTAACATTTGTGAAATCCGTCTTACCGAGGTTTTTGGTTGGTCTACAATAGCTTGCATGATTAGTAACTTATTTTCTTCGTTATTAACTCTTCGAATATGGTTTTTCTTGAATTTATTATCAACAGACCCAGTCATTTTAAATTTATCAATTACATTTCTCACAGTCGCATGTGAAATATGTTTTTCCGGGTGCCTGTCATTAAATAACACTGCAGCTTGTCTGTAGGTTTTGTAATTATCACCTACAATTAACACTAATTCTATTTTTTCTTGTAAACTTAATTTTACTGGCATTTTGTTTTCAATTACTTGACATTTAATACGTGCTATTGTTTTGTTTACCAAGCCTACTACGGGCGAAAATCTTGAATATCACAGTTAATTTTTATTTTTAGTAAAATAAAACTTTTTGATTTCCCTCGTATAACTTTAGGCCGAAAAAAATTTTCTTTGGTGTTTTAGAGGTTCTGGACGAAGCAGAACTTTTCCACAGAAAAAAATTTTTGAAAAAACGGCTGAACCGATTTTTATAAAATTTATGTCGGATCAAAATGACGTTAACACGCCTCGATTGACACCCTTACGAAGTCGATATAATTTTTTATTCGCGAGATATTGTGTAAAATCTACTTTTTTGGAGGTTATTTGGTTAAGAAAAAAGAACGGCTGAACCGATTTTAAAAAAATTCCTTTCAGATCATATTTACGTTAATACGCGTCGATTGGCACCCCAACGTAGTCGATATCATTTTTCGTTCTCGAGATTTCGTCTTAGAAAGAAA
Organism: Mongoloraphidia duomilia; assembly: GCA_039654895.1. NCBI lineage: Eukaryota > Metazoa > Arthropoda > Insecta > Raphidioptera > Raphidiidae > Mongoloraphidia > Mongoloraphidia duomilia. Next base: position 25,823,677 of record CM077519.1, read on the forward strand.
TTGACACATACATACGTACGTACGTACGTACGTACGTACGTACGTACATACGTACACACACACACACACACACACACACACACAGACATCTTTCTAAAAGTAGTGTAAAAATAGTGTAGTGACCTTGAAACATAAAAATTTTTTTTCCTTTTTGATTTCGATTTTCGGACCCATTACAATAACTTCCAATGGGAAGTTAAAAAATTCCATTTGTAAAGAACTTTCGTGGACACGCTGAGGAAATCGGGAGTTCTGGGTTCGAATACCGGCGGTGCATTTACATTTTTCCTATATATAGCCTTCTATATAATATCATGGCGATAATGTCTGATATTCTTATGTATTTAGTTACGGTCTAGGGAAATTAATCATTTTGATTGTTTATCTTTTATTGTTAATTATTATTAGATACCGTATTTGAAATTTCTCACATGTGTAGTTTTTCTTATATATATGTTTTGTTTTACTTTAAAACACACGTGCGTAAAATAGTACTTTATAGATTACTTTGTTATAATGTCACTAACAAAATATTTAACTAAATTGTGTTTTATTTGCTTAAAATTGAACTGTGGAAGCTGTTGTTGCAAAAAATATTATATGTAACGCGTCTAAACGTGTCTAACGTGTCTAAAGTAACGAATCTGACATCCGCTATTTTACAATACTCTCCTAAAGTTATGTTATATTACCGCGCTCGCCTTCGGCTCGCACGGTAAACTAACACTCGTTCTGTTATAAATGCAACGTCACCTTAGGCTCGTATCGCAAAATCGCAACTGTCATATAGTTCGTCACTTAAGCCACTTGTTGTATAAATATCTATTATAGAAAAAAAAAAAATATATAATAATTGTCAAATAAGAGTGTTTGTAAACACGTTGAATTCAAAATTGATATAATTTATGACTATAACATTAACAAACTATAAATCAAATTTAAATGTTCCCAACTAACTATATTTTCAAAATATGTCACATGAATTAATTCGGAAACTACTGAAAATCAATCTTTTTATTCAATAACAATATCCTAAGGCATTTTAAATTAAGCGCCTGCTTTTTAATTTTGTACATGTTACATAATTAATACAGTATTAAGTATATTTTTTATGAAGACAAGCATTCTGGTTATTTATGACATGCCTCTGTAATCCAAAATAAATATTAAAAATATGCGCGAACGGATAACAAACACCCCTCCAGGGTGTAGTAAATGAACAGCGACATAAAAACCTGTGATGAATTATAATGTGCTGCCACTAAAATGTCCATTTGCAAACAGCCACAGAATAGCTGTTTGTGCTGACAGAGTAGCAATGTTACTGCGTTCGCAGCAGAACTTATGAAGCGCTGTACTAACTGTTTTTATTATTATCGTACTAAAAACAGAAGTGTGAAAAAAATGTGCCAAGTACTTTTCTACTAGTTTATTCGACCACCAAAAAATAGAAATCTAAACCGGTACAAAGTTCCATTCCCATTCTAAATTCGAAAAATTAAATTTGTAACGTACCTGAGTTCTCAAAAGAATTGACGCTGTATGAAATTTATTTCAGAACTCACGTTCCAAATGTAATTTTTCGAATTTGAGATTGGATTGGAACTTGATACCGTTTTAGATTTTCATTCTTTTGGTGGCCGAACAAACTGGTGGAAACGAACTGGGCTCATATATTTTCACATTTATGTTTTTCATAGATTATCAATACTTTTTGCAAAGTTAATCAATTTTCGACATAAAAATTCACAAACGTTTCCTAGTTTAGAAATTTTGGGTTTTTTGAGTTTTTCCTTTATAACTCAAGGCACTACCTATATGTGTCAAATTTAAAGTTTCTAAATCCACGAGAAGTATCCTATAAACTTCGATGAGTCAGTTAGACAGTGCCAAATTATGTGATTTTCTGGGGTCTGTATCTCCTAGATGCTTTCAAATAACAGCTTGCAATTAGTACTGGATCTTGACGAAATGGACCTTAAAGATGTTTACACGTCATCACAATTCAATGTTCGATATCTAGTGTTAATAAGTAATCAAAGCTGTAGAAACTATAAGCTTAGTTGGAACAGTTTAGAAGTAAAATTATTAATATCTGTAAGCCAGTAAGTAATACCGTGTATGAATTGTAACGCCAAGTAGGGGTAGGAACAGGTAGGGTTGAGTTGAGAGCACCACTCCTTTACTGTTAATGGTCGCGACATCACATCCAGTGTGTGGACTTGTAAATTCCATACTTCACCCAGCGGCCAGCTCTGGTCGTAAGTCACACGCATACATACACACCGACTCACACATTTTGCAAATAATGTCACCTGTGTGCCCTTTTATAGCTGATAAGTACACATTACACGATGGACATTGGACAACAAAAAAAATAAATTTAAAAAAACCCACAAATGTAGTTCAGACTACAAAACAGTTTTATGTGGATTAATTAAGGACGCTTTCATTTTAACTAATTTCCACATTCTATAATGGCAGTTAACAGTTCCAAATAATTTGGTGGTCTTTGGTTGAAAAAAAAGAACACCTTACACTGAATAATGACACAACTAAAGGATTTCACACACTTATTTGAAACATCTGTACAAAATATAAAATATTTTTAAATTAAAATAACATTAGGAGAAGACACATCAATCGATATAATTTGTTTATGCCTCTGAATTGTCACAACAGGTCATAGAATGAATGCGCCGACAATCAGACAGTAAAAAGATATTTATCAAAAAATAATATAAATGTCAACTATAAAAATCTCGCTCTCGAGGATACACCAGCTGCTTTTTAATATGAAATTAAAAAAGAAAAAGAAATTTTATGAGATAATAATAATTTTATACATCGTAGTGTTCATGCACAAGTTTTTATGGTTATGTAAATTTTGGTGAAAATTAATTTTTATAACCTTGTCTTATGCAACTGCATTATTGATTTTGAATATCTTCATCAAATCGAATTTATTATTATGTGCAACAATATTTGTTCCAAAATTTTATTTATTATATTGTGTTTTTTCTTCAAAAGAAATAATATTGGTTTTATCCTACTAGCACAGAAAAATATTCATCGACAAAAGCATTTTTTGGTGGAGTCACCTATTTTTATTACGTTGTAAAAATGCCCCCATCAGTTTTTTTTTTTAATATAAAAATTTTGGCCTTTGTTTCCCCATCAGTTAAAAATTCAAAGAGATCAAATAAAAATGAGGTCGGTTCCAATATCAAGGGCTTAAATTCAATTTTGAGTCGTGTGATTGCTGCCCATTCCTCAAAATCGTCATCATTCCGCCGTTGTACTATTATTTTTATTAATTAATTTTAGCCGGTAAAAGATTACATCCTTATATTAATAACATTTAGGTAACGTTGTAACTAGATTGGAAAAAGTGATTCCATTTTTTTTTTTGTAAAAGTAAAAAAGAAAAAAATATTGTAGATTATAGACGCTCAAAAGCTGGGGTCATCAGCGAAAAAGAATCTAAATAAGAATAAGAATCTAAATCGAGATTTTGACAATGAGAACCAAGGATTTATTATTTTATATTGCCTAATTAAAAACCTTAAAAAAAGTATATTTCACTAGATTTTACTAAAGATAAAATACTGAATTTGAAATATCGCTTTTAAAAGTGGTGGATTTATTTATTAGGTATATATTTATTTATATATTATAATTAAACTAATTATGAGACACAATTTAAGTTTTGCAAAATTTATAAGCGAATTCTTTGGAACCAGAAGATAATAAAAAAAACGTTTAGATAGTCCCTACTTCCACTTATTGCAATAAAAATTACTCAGTTCTTTGTCATGATAATAATATGCCCTAATTACATGTGTTAATATTTTCAAATTAGGGACAGGTGTACCTATGCAGTTGATCAGCGTAATTTTCTGTTCACATTTCACTCGATCGTAATTCGTTTGCATAAGGTGTATATTTTACTGAAACGAAATTGGCTATTGCAGAAATACTTATTAAATAAAACAAGTTTTTACAACAATATCTTTCGCCTGCTTGGGATATCATTATAGACTTTCATATTACGACAAAATATCATACCAAGCCGACTGTATTTATCCTTAATAGTCTAAGCTTTGACTGTACAAATGTCTACTAAGCAAAATTGCTAAAATTTTAAATTCTAAGAATTATCGCTACCTATGCACTTGGTAGAACATAATTGAATAAAAATTAATAAACAAACACTTGAAAAATTTTACACATTTATTGATCTCAACGATCATCATCAGGAGTTTAAACTCCTGATGCTGGGCTAGAAACCCGAACCGATCGTTGAGATGAATAAATGTGTAGAATTTTTCAAGTGTTTGTTTATTAATTTTTACCAAAATTTTATTATTGAATTTAACATATAATAACATGATGAAAGACATCAAATCGATGGCAGACTTATTCAACTTTTTGTTGTCATTTTTTGTTGTCAGTATCTCAAATACGGCTCAACACTATTGGATAAAATTTATACCGAGAAAAGTACCCTGTCAATTATTTACAATAATATTAGCATCATCTGCCTTGTAATTTTTTTTGTTTACCTGGCAGACCTCTATCCAAATGGATAAATGTTCAATATGAGGTCTGCCAGGTTTGAAAATAGAATTTGCAAGGCAGACGACAATATAATTGTAAATAATTTATACTTCTCTATAATCTGCATAAATTTTATCAAGTAGATAGTGTTGAGCGGTATTCGAGATACTGACAACAAAAAATGATTGAAAAAAATTGAACTAGTCTGCCACCGATTTGATGTTTTCCATCATATTGTCTGTTAAATTCAATAAAAAAAATTTATTAGTGTTGTGCAGTAGACTTTTGTATGGTCAGAGCTTGGACTATCATCTATGTATTATCTATGACATCAATTTTTCGAGTATTTTTTGATGTTTTATTTTAAGTTGAATCGAATCTCACCAGGTCGATCATCGATGTAATATATATAATTATAGTTTAAACTAATTGTGCCTTTCCCCCAATTGCTTTGGGCGATGAAGTTGTACAGTATGGTAACATAGTACATAGTATTTAAAACTAAAAAATTTGCAAATGATGACATTATGTTTGAAAACAGTTTATGAAACATAATATTCAATACGTATAGGTAAACAGTACCTACAAACAGTTTTAAATTACCGAAACAAAATACGCTTATCTTTGCAGAAGCTAATTTTATACTTAATAAAACTTTTTGCTCATGTTGGTACTGCACGTTCTTTACCTATACCTACATTAATATAAATAAAATTAAAGTCTGTCTGTCTGTACGGGCTAATCTTCGAAACTACTGAACCGATTCTAAAAATTCTTTCACTAATAGAAAGCTACACTGCCCTGAGTGGTATAAACTATATTTTTTTTTATGTTTCTCGCGGGTGGGGATAATTCCTGTGGGATACTTGCAACACGTGAAATTCTTTTTGCATTTTAGCGTATTGGCGGAATCCTACTAATATTATAAACACCAGCCCGACTTCGCTTCGCAGGGGGAGAGATTCTCGCGGCGGGGGGGGGGGGGGAATAAATCAGAATTCTTCTCTTTGATTCTAAAAATTCTTTCACTAATAGAAAGTTACACTATCCCCGAACTACTGAATCGATTCTAAAAATTCTTTCACTAATAGAAGGCTACACTGTCCCTGAGTGATATAGGCTATATTTTATTTCGATAAAATTCTACTGTTGGTTGTTCCATTTTTTTGCATATTTGTATTGGACTTTGTGCAATTGTTTACCGGAGTTACACCGCATCCAGGTAACATTTTAAACCGCCTTGAGTTCATCAGTCGTTGATTTTATAACCAGTTCATTTATGTTGGGTTTCTGCTACGACTTTCAGCTTGAAATCGACATTTAAAAAGTAATTTGTTTTCAACTACCAGGAAACTAGCATTATTGATCCAGTCATCCACCTTTCGATGCATTGACATACCTCAAGATACCTTTCTACAACACAATTAGCGTGACGAATGCTGATTTGAACGAAATTGTATCAGTAATGTACATTTTAAATCTAAAAAACTCGGGTCGCAGTGCCAAACCCTGCCGACAATATAATGTATTTGTTAATAAATACAGGCATTGTGGCTTTATTATGTGTAAATAAAAAATTTAACCTCTTAATATATCCTTTACAATAATAATTTTTTTCTTAATTCCACTATTATTATCAATTCAACATATGCACCAAATTAAATACACCCCCTTCAGTAAGTAAATCCGTATTCTCAATCTAATGTTTTAATAAAATTCGTATGTCCGATCCTGTCGAGCCGATTTTATTAAAATTTTAGCAGCATATTTTAATCTTCACTAAAGGGTTAAATTTCAATTTTGAAACGATTCTGAGAATTTTTTAGGTATTTTTGAGCCCAAAAACATTTTTCAACCCCTAAAAACAACCCTTAAAGTGGGTTCGATTGGGCCCATTTTAAATAGGCTTCGTGCGGTGATGGACTCCAACATGTGTACCAAATTTCGTTTAAAGTGAATAAGCCTGTCGAGATATACATAAACATTTTCAAAAATGGGTGGCAAATTGTTCAGGAGGGTATAAAACGTCGAGAAATTTTGATCGGTCCGATCCCTATATCCCGCCATCCGACCGACGCCAATAGTGTAATACACTATAATAAGGTTTCTAGAGGTATGTTTGTTACAAATAGACTGCGATCCATTGAACGATTATCGTTTTCGAATGAAGTTTAAATTTATAATTTAAGCAGAGAATAGTTTTTATGCAGTGGTACAAAACAATAAGAAAATCAATTTGCAGATGAAAAAAATACCCACTAAACTCTTTCGGGCATATTTGTTATTTTTGCCTGCATACCTACTATAAAATAGTTTTATATGCATGTATGCATCTATTTATGTAAACTGACTTTTCACAGGTCGGTATGCGGGAACGTATCTTTCCCATACTAGTGTGGGAAAGCAAACCATTTCCATAGTGATTTATGTTTATTCGCCCTGATTCGCCCGCTATTACCTACTGCAGCTAATCTCGGCCTACTATAAAAGTGATGTTGGCGACATAAATAAACTGTCATAAAATTTTTAAAATACTGAATAATGAATATGAAGCGAAAAGCAACAATTTTAAAGTGGGTGGGAAACAATATACCATATATAGCTCGTGCGTAACGATATTATGATTTATGACTCGTGTGACTGTTAAAACTGTAGGCTATGCTCGTTTTAACATAATGTCACTACTCGTCAGTAATATACCTCATTACAATCTACTATTGACGTTTCTAGATAAACCGGGCTTAAGATAACATTTTTATATTTTTGAAGTCTATGACTTCTTATGTGAGTTCGGGACGTTTAACGTTTGCGATTTTGCGCAACTAAGTTTCACTTCTCTAGTGTGTATAGGTTGTGTTGTGACGCGCCAAGAACACATTATGCGTTGTGTTTTGTTGTGTTGTGGTTGTGGTGGTTGCGGTTGCGGTGGTTGTGATTGCGGTGGTTGTGGTTGCCGTGATTGTGGTTGTGGTTATGTAAGTGTTGTGTTGTGTTGTGTTGTGTTGTGTTGTGTTGTGTTGTGACGAAAATCTGGACGCAAGGGAATGCTAGGCGTCACAATACAACCCATCATCAGAGATATGTGCACGCTGTCCATTTGATTACATGCGAAACATGATCTCTAATGCATACAATGTTGCGTCACAACACAATACAACACATCAGAGAAATGTGTTTCCAGCTTAAACAACGTATTATGACTGTTTGTTCCACCGCTCGTTCCAGATTAGCAAGAATATCTGTTTGCCGGACTTAGTAGAATTTGCGTAAGTGTAAGTTCCACTTGCGTTACTAGAATTGAATTGTAGATTATAGACGCTCGACAACAGAGGTCATTAGCGTCTTGCGTTACTAGAGAGAAGTTGTAGACTATACGGTCAATATAGTAAACTAAAATTTACTGTCTAACCTTTGAGTATTGCATAAGAAGTTACACTTCCTCCGAGTATCGCGATACATTATTTTTTAAAACTATAAGATTCAAAGCTTGTCGTATACAAGCAGATTGTTGGTTATTTATTTCTTGACGGCAATCAACACAATATTATGTAGGTACCGATGTTTTTATGAGTATATCTGCCATAGAATGCCGCTAAAATAATGAGCTCTTAAAATGACAGCAGATGTGTATTCACTGCGTCCAGTGATCTCGATTTTTATAGCTGGTGCATTCTGCTTGTTTGATCAACGTATGCCTTGAATTTATTATATTTTGATGACGGTGTTTTGTTTAAATAAATGACATGTAGATGTTTATCAGTTATTGTTTTATCTCTTGTCCAACCATGTTGTGTTTTATTTGTTTTTAAACAATATTCGTATTTATAGATAGTTGACTATGTTGACAGTCAGTACCTATGTTGTACGTATTGTTGGTTAATTAATAGAACTGTTATCTTCAATCTTAATTATCCACCAAAAATACAGAAATATGGTTAAACCGTTAAAGCCCTGCACACGAAACGTTGAGTTTACTGCCATGGATTCATAAGAAAACTTACTTTTTTGAATAGAATTTTTTCAATAAGCCTGAAAACTTACTTCATAATAATATTCTTAATATTATTATTTTGAAATCCAGTAGATTTGTTTTAAAAATATTTTTATCTTTCTTATGACTTAGTTCGACATGTGATAAATTAACGAAAAAATAATTTTTCATCGTAGAAATCGAACGAAAAACAAAAAAACTGATTTAAGATAAAACGTCAAAATGCCACCAGAACCTTCAGTCCATATTTGCAATAGCTAGAGAGTAGAGACCAAAAATTATTACAAAATACAGCAATTATCCACGAGTGACTACCGTGGAGGATCGCACGGTTACACGGATAACAGCATTGGCTACGGCATGTACCTAATACACGCGCGCTAAATGGTAGTTCATTCAAATATCTCTGTTGATTTATGCAGTATTTAGCAGACTTCAGAGAGACTGTGGATGTATAATAATTTATTTATTTATTTACTTAATACCAACAGTTACAAAAAAAAATGTACCTATACCAACAAATTCATTAGGATTTTTTCCAAAATAACTTGGTCCTTTTTCTTTTTAAGACTACTAATTAATTTTTCATTGAAAAGACATGTCTTCTAAACCGAAAAAGATACAAAAGCAAAATTGCAAGAGTAGGATTATCTTGGATTTAGGCACCCATGTAATTTTTTTTAAACGAAAAAATAAATGTGGCTGATTTTAAAAAGAAAGGATTATTAAAGGCTGCAGCAGTAAATTTCTAGACTAACAATACTTTTTTTTCACCCTTATATAAAAAGACATGTTTATCGTAATAAGCACACGCATGCAGGAACTAAGGCGTTCAACGTTTTTTTTTTGATTTTTTCAATAAAATAAACTTAAAATAATTAAATTATTTGAAAAAAAATCTGTTTGTGATAACATACCTACTACTAAGTGCAGTAAAACGAAATTAAGTTGAAATGTTATATCGAAAAAAATATGTATTTAATTTATTATTCACATGATTTCTAACACAGCTAGAAAAATTATTCTAAGTGAAAAAACAACACTAATGCTTTAGGGAAATGAGCATACATTTTGCATGTGTAATAATTAATAATAATTTACACGCTATCCGTGCATACTCTAATTGACGAAGAAATGTATTAATTTATTTGATATCTGATAATTAAGTGAATCAGCCAATTAATTATATATAAACATATTAATCTCTGCAGTCATCGCTCTTCTTAATAGAAACTACAGTATTGTAAAGGCAGTTACATCGACATTTTTATATTCGTAATTTGTCAAAACGTTTTCATGTCTACAGTTTAAATTTGTGGCAGTATATTAAAGCGTAAGAACATTTAATGATCTTTCCTGTTATTTGCAATGGGGTTTACCCACGTATTTTTTAATTTTTTTAATCGGCGGTGTTTCTGAATTTAAGGCTATCAATTTTTTTTTGGAATTTTTAGAGACTCGGTAAGATTTTAAAAAAATAATAAAGTTGAAAATTGTTAGTTGGATGACGTTATAAAAGACTAGGTTCGCGCTTAAATTCAACAGCCAATAAGAGTAAAGTCAGCAGAACTGAAAATACACTGTTGTCGTATTTACAATATTGTCAAGCGTCAAGAAGCGTGTTTTAGTGAAAAAAAATAGGTACCTACCTAACATAGGGTCTCACTCATATTTTACAGGAAAACCTAAACAAAAGTCCTACGTCTTAATGGTACGGAACTCTCTCTACACGAGTTCGACTCGCACTTGACCGTTTTTTAACTTCCCGCTAAGAAAATTGAAAATTTTCAAAAATAGGGAAGTTATAATTGATTTCACCCCGATTTTCGAAAATCGAGTTTTCATCAGATGTCGACGTTTTGTGATCCTAGGAAGCTATTCTGATTTTGAGAAATTCCAAAAAAACCGAAAAAAATGTTGTTAAAACGATGTTTTTCAAAATAACTTCTATAAAATTGTACCGATTGATTTCATAATCTAATCAGCTCTTCTCCTCAGAAAACTGCGTCGAATGCCGCTAAGCGGATCAAAATCGGTAAATCCGTTCGAGAGATATCGTAGTCAACAGATTTCAAAAAAAGTGTTTTTTCTAAATAACTTCGAGATTTCTCAACCAATCGATTTTGTCTCGCTTATAATATTTGTGGAGCTTAAAAAACTGCGTCGAATGCCGTTTTAAAGATCAAAATCGAACAACGCGTTCAAAAGTTATAGCTTTTCAAAAATAAAAAAGTGTTATCTGCAATTTTCAGATTTTTGAGCTCGAAGATTTTTTTTTACTTTTTAGTGCGTTTATTTAATTATTGTAATACCAAATATAGATCAAAAATCAATTCTCTGCTCTGAGCTTATAGTAATAATAACAAACTAGTTGTCATTTTTATACAGGGTGTCCTCAAAGACACTAAACACACGCCTACCACATGTTCCTGAGACCAAAATAAGCCGATTTACCGATTTTACCTTTTTACAAAATTTCTTAGTTTGGGCGCTATACGGCCCTGAAGCTACAATTTTGAAATCGTTTTTTTGTTATAAATTTAAAACGGATTGTGCGATTTTGCTAAAATTTGGCACGTTGACATAGTTTTTTGGAACAAAAAAACCCATATCAAAATTATGATTAATATTAATCCATAGGCGTAGAACTCAAATTTTTTAATATTTGAACGTTTCAAATTTCTTCGCCAATGGAAGAAAAGGGGTTTAAGTATAAAATTTAGATCCAGTAATTTATTTGCTACAAAAAAGCTACTCCTAATAAGACTCGATTACTCTCATGGTTTTTGAGAAATTTGTATTTTAATAATTCGCAGTAATTTTTACAAAATGAAGTAAAGCTACTAAAACATGAATAGAAATAAATAAATATGTCATAAAAAGTGGTCAAAGTGTCCATGTTTATGCATACAAAGATTTATACGACGAAGAAAATTAATTTACTCTTTGCATAACTTCTTCATTATCTCCAGTTTTATACTTTGAAAAAAGCATGGCCATCTTATTTGTTTACTGATCAACTTATCATTATCAACGTATTATTATTGATTAGCTTATTATTAAAATACAAATTTCTCAAAAACCATGAAAGTAAACGAGTCTTAATAAAAGTAGCTTTTTTGTAACAAATAAGTTACTGAATCTAAATTTTGTACTTAAACCCCTTTTCTTCCATGGGTGTAGAAATTTGACACGTTCAAATATTAAAAAACCCGAGTTCTACGCCTATGGATTAATATTTAATCATAATTTTGATATGGGTTTTTTTGTTCCATAAAACTATGTCAACGTGCCAAATTTTAGCAAAATCGCACAATCCGTTTTAAATTTATAATAAAAAAACGATTTCAAAATTGTAACTTCAGGGCCGTATAGCGCCCAAACTAAGAAATTTTGTAAGAAGGTAAGTTTGCTTAAATCGGCTTATTTTGTTCTCAGGAACATGTGGTAGATGTGTGTTTAGTGTCTTTGAGGACACCCTGTATATAAAATTTTGTTTTCAGAATTTGAAATTAAATCGTTTACTGGAAACGCCGTTATTTCTCTTTCATCATGCACTTTAAACACCATTCTGCATATTGTTAGAATTGCTTACCAATTAGGGTTATAATATGGTATCAAAATAGTATCAACTGATATAAAAATAAATGATACGTTGAGAACAATCAAAATCATCATAAAATACGCGAAATAAGCGGCATTAGTTTTGTCTGGAGAAAAAAAATAAACATCATAAACTCGACGTATCATAGAATGAACAATACTAAACTCAAGACAATTCAGTACAGTGCACCTTGCATTTACATTGTACAGGTGTGCCATATCTTGTCATCGATTTGAAAATTTTAATAAATATTTCCTTATTATTTAAATTACCACAGTCGTCTGTTACATATTGCACCAGATATGTAATTTATTAGCACATGCGTAATACAGACGTATCATTCGATTTTTTGTATATTATAGTTAACTACTTACCTTTACACGTATGAATTTGAGTAAAATAATGAATTGAACTCTAAATACAGACCATTCATTTTATGGAATTTTTTTTCTCCTACCACCACCCAAGTCGGTCATCGTTCAGAGCACAGAATAAAACATAATAAAAAATAAAAGAAGATGATTAGATCTGGAGAACCCTGTTTAATGTGCATTATTTTGCCAATGCAGTTCGTTAGTGAAACCGCAACATTGTTGGGACTGTATAGGTTTATTGCGCAAAATTACCCACGCTGTGTGTGTTTTACTGTGCAATTTCCTAATTTCTGTTGTCTAAAGTAAAAAAAAGCAGTTACTATTGTAAATATACAATATATAAGTTATAAATTAAACACACAAGAGTATTATCAACTTATTAATGAGATATTTAACTAATGTACGAAAATATATAATTTAAAATCGGAAGTTTCAATAAGAATGGCCTATAAAAAAGTATATTTTTCAATATTTTTTATCGCATATTATTTTTTTCTTAACAATAGTTATCATTTTTTGCCTTGTTGAACTATATCATAGTTAATTAAACTAGTTATAATTTGTGAATTTAAAAAAAAAATTGAGAAACGGTTGACACTGCACACCATTCCTGAAACTTTCCGCTGTCCTCGAGGAGCTCGACAAAAAAGAAAGTTAGCTTTGCAATTTCTTTTAAACTAATCGACTTATTTTGGTAAACCTTGCGGCAATCGAAAGAGTTATTTAAGACTCAATTTGAATAAATTTTGAGACCAATCGGTCGTGTAGTTTAGGAGTTATGTGATAAAAACTTAAATACATTTTTTTAAATTTTTATCAAATACCTAACATTGAAATTATTTGACTGATCAACTTCAAAATCTAATTAGATCTAAGTCTTGATAAACCCTTTCGATCACCGCAAGAACCATTCAAATTTATTGATTCGTTTCAAAAATCTAAAATTATTTTGAAAAACATTTAAGTATTTCAAAATTTTTCGACAACGATATCACTCGAACGAATCAACCGATTGGGATCGGGTTTGTAGAGTTCGACGTAGTTTTTCGACCGCAACAAGTGGTTAGATTTTAAAAATCGATCGGTCAAAAAATCAAGTTATTTTGAAAAAACACTTTTTTGAAAATTTTTCGACAACGATAACTCTCTAATGAATCAACCGCAATTAAGATCGGGTTTGCGGCATTCGACGCAGTTTTTTATGGCATAGAGCTGATTAGATTTTGGAATCGATCGGTATTTTAAAAATTATTAGAAAAAAACATTTTTTCAAAAATTTTATTTTTGAGATTTCTCAAAATCCACTTGATCGATTAAGTTCAAATTTTTAGGAAATCTAAATTGAGTAAAACTCTTTCGAATACCGCAACCCTGACCTCAATCGGTCGATTCGTTAAAAAGCGTTAAAATGTTATTCAAGGTTTACTTTACACACATACACACGTACATATATACAGACATCCTCTTGAAAATAGTCACAATAGCTTCCTAGGACCTCAAAACGCCGAGGTCTGTTGAAAATTCGATTTTCGAAAATCGGACTGAAACCAATAACTTCCCGAATTTTTGAAAATTTACAATTTTCTTAGCGGGAAATTAAAAAGTTAGTATTTTCAGTGAACAAAGCAATTCTCGATTAGACCCGAGAGGAGAGCAGGTGAACGAACTAAGTAAAGCAAACAAGAAACACTGACTGTTGTTGTTAAAGTATCTGTGAGTGATTTAAAGAAGGATCATTATCATTAAGTTGTCCGGGTGTCAGTCACTAAAGACAACAGCTTCACCGGGGAGTCTTCACACAGTTCTTGTTTGTTCGCTTGTATTTCATCTAACGTGATCTCTTGATGTTGGTTTATTTTAACTTTACAGCTAACGTCACCGATAGCGGTGTAGAGTATCTTATGTCATCGACAACAAACGTTTTCGAAAAAAGAGGTTTTAATAGCTCGTAACGAAGGCATTACATTACATCGACATGTAATTTCGTTTATGGGGTTCCGAAGTGTCCAACTGAGTACCAAAAAATTAAAAAAAAAAATTCGACTGATGACCAGTCCTATACTTCTTTAACTAGACCCAAATAACCTTACCTGTTGGTGGTCTTTAAAACACAATTTAATTTTTATTCTTTGAAAAAAGCATGGCCCTCTTTTTTGTTTGGTGATCTACTGATGGCTAACTTAATATAGCAAAAATCATGGTTACCTTGATTTACGTACAATTTTTATTTTTTTTAGTAAAATATTTTTTTCATATTATAACATCTAGAATTCATTTATATTTTTTTTACCTATGTTTACCTATGTTTTACCTATGTTTTTTTAAATATCTCAGGATCCACTGAACCGATTTGACTCAAAATCTAATCAGATCTAAGTTAAGGGCTGATAAACACAATAGAATAATCGGCATGCCCGTATGTTGTTCCGTTCTTAAAATATCGAAGGCGAAAAATTAACCACATACACACATACACACACACACACACACATACAGACATCAGTCAGAAAATGATCTTAAACGATTGCTAGGGTCTCAAAACGTGAAAATCTGTTATAATCTCGAAATATTTTTTTCGGACTAAATCCATTACTTCCCTACCATAGTAGAGGTGGGAAGTAAAAAACGTAAGAAAACGAAAATAATGATATAGGTCTCGTTACAATTTTCTTTGCATGTATTAATGAACCGAAATAAATGGTGTTGTTCTTAGTCCCTTATTTATAGGAAATGGTGGATGTAATGCCTTCGGTACGAGATTTAAACTGTCAATTAATAAGCATTGTAGTGTTGTATACGTATGTAAAAGAAATTTGGAAATTAAGAAAAATAGGAAAAAATCTTCCAAAGTGGAAGTGTTTTTCTTATTTACAAGTGACAGTGATATAGTGTCAAATAAGCTTGGGTTAAAACGAGACCCGACATTTTAACCCAACCTCTTGGCATTTTAATCTGCTTCTTTGTTTGTCCAAAGATTTGTGTGAACCAGTGCTATGAAATTTAACAATTTTTTTTATAATAATAATAATAAATTTATTTGTATTGGCTACACCGTATACCGGTCAAATACAAGTCAAATACATAAAAAAAGTCTACAATACAATTAGATGTAATCACCAATATTTAAAAAATGTTGGTAATCATAAAAACAATTCATAGCAAGATACGCTTTTATATGTCTTTTATATTTATGAATAGAGGTAATGCTTTTGTCTCCGGCAACAATTTATTATAAAATTGCAGACCCAGATAATTGGGGCCGTACCTAGTATGCTTGAATTTATTTAGGGGCAAACACAGGTTGGATTTTTTCCGAGTATCATGAGAATGAACTGTTGAATGTTCTGGAAATTTGTTATAGACCGGACGGTCTTTTTTGCAATCAAAACACCTTCCATCAGTTGGAGTGTCTCATAAGTAGATAAATGCAGAGACGCAAATAAAATAATCATAGCTGTGGTTTTAAAATATTGCTAAACAAATCGTTTTTGAGAAAAGTGTGGATGCACGCAACTGCGCTTGATCTAAATTTTAAACAGATTAGAGAATGTGAAATTTTTAATTATTCTCGATGAGTTTGCAACAAAAATATTTTCGCTAAAACTACTACTTGTCCAAAATTCCAGACTGTTACATGCTAGAACGCTATATGTATTACAATCTACAACGGACTTTTCAATTCTATTTTGCAGTATGGACTGATTATATGGGGTGCTGACTCTCATGTTGATAGAGTCTTTAAATTGCAAAAGAAAGCAGTCAGAATAATAACTAAAGCGAAACATAATGCTCACTGTGCTCCTCTTTTCAGGGCTCTAAATATCATGACGCTCTCTTTTTGTTTTTGTCAATCTTTTGTACGTCAAACGAAATTTATCTAAATTCCAAATTGTTGAGGAAGTACATTCTCACAATACACGTGGTGCGAGAGACATCAGAATGCCTTTTCATTCTGTAAACAAACAGAAATATGAACCTAATTATTGGTCACTAAGATTATATAATTCTCTACCTTTGGAAACGCGTTCTCTTCCCGAAAATAGTTTCAAAAAAGTTGTCAAAAAGCAACTAATGGAGATTTGTCTATACAATTATAAAGATTTTTTTAATATTAATGTAACATGACATATTTTATATTATCATTGTATTTTGACGTTTTGTCAATCTTTATATAGCTGTGACAAATAAATATTCTATCTATCTATCTATAAATGTTTTGACTTCAAGCGACAAAATCCCTATACATTCTAATGGTGACGTAAAGATAACTTAAACTAAATGATGAACGTTCATCTTACTCGTCTTAGTTTTTCTTCTTTTTAGACAACGGTTCGTAAATATGCATAATATGAGGAACTACGTTTAATATTCGTAACTTTTAAGTGTTATTATAAAATAGTTTTAAGACAATGACCTTTTTAATAAACATATACCTACTTAATAAAAGCAAACTTTTAACTCATAATATTATGTAGCAAGCTAATAATTGTTAACTCTATTTTTAATAAACTAAGCTTCTCTTAATTTTAAAACACGGAAACTTATTTATTTTGTTTGTTAATACTGTTATAAACCGTCAATAAATCTTAACAGTATGCTTTGAAACAGTCAATCATTTTGTGTTAATATATTTTTCTGTAATTAAAGCATTAAAGTCTTTTAAGTTGATCGTGCTTAAATACTTATACAAACTTAAAAAGTTTATTTTTCATTTTATACATCTAAATATATCACACATTCACATATAATTTTCACTGAATTTAAATTTAAGATGTTGATTTTCGTGTATTTAGTCGTTTATATTTCCTTTGGGTGTAGTCGATATTTTGTTCAACCAAATTAATATAGTGCATAAAAACTGGTCAAAGAGACATTTTGACGACGTTTTATGAAACCCAGTATTCGATTGTTCGATTTCTAATTTCTCGTTCTTGTGAATAATTTTATGAAAATGTCATTAAAAATCCTTTCTTTTGGATCCCAATTTATTGACTGAATTTATTTGTTTCGCGAATTTCTGTAATAATGTTTTGTTTCTTTTTCAGGTAAGCGTAAATGTGATGTATGAGAACCCAAAAAATCACATACCAATAGTACAACACACCAATCGTAAGTTATCTACTTATACAAATTTATCAATACACCAGGAATAATTCATCCCAGTTTTTAAATTTTTATTAAAGATTCTTTTCACAATGCGTTTAATTCTTCTTAATTAATAACAAATGAAATAAAAGATATTTTCCATTCTGATAGTAAATAATTTAAATTTCTGTTTTTATAATAACAAAAATAGTGTACTGAGATTTGAATTAGCCTGTGCTCTCGTATCACATTTTAAGTTTTAAATTAAGTTTCATATACAGATTTTGCAATGTTTAAAGAAGTTACTTTAGAAAATGGTATATCTTTGTAATTTAAAAATCTGCACAGCAAAGTCAGCAAAAAAATTCGAACAAAAATTTGTTTTTGCCATACCCACTACAAAATTGCTACTTTTGTATGTATAGCGGCCATTAATGACCCATTTAACAGGCAGGTGTGCGGAAAATGATTTACTTACTGCACTAGCGCAGAAAATAACACGGTTGCCATGGCAACTTCTGTTAATTCGCTCTATACGCCTGCGTACGCTTGCTTACTTGCACGAACTTCGCGGCACACTAGAAGAAAAGATGGCGACGCAAATGAACTGTCACAATTTTTTGAAAATGACGTAAAGAGTAGGTATTTTGTAGTGGGTATTACGGCTCGTGTGACTGTGAAAACTCGCTATCGCTCGTTTTTACATACTATCATCACTCGCCGTAATATGCCCCATTACGTATCTAGATATACAATCTACTATTCTTGTAAACTAACACCAGCATCAAAAAACACGTGTACGCCTACAAAATATTTCACTGAAATATCAGAAATGTCTGCAAAAGTTTGGCATTGGTAGATCTCACAAGTTTCACCGGTCTGCCAATGTCCGAAAGGTCTACCAACGTGCTGCCAACAATGTAAAATGGTTACTTTAATAAATAAAACACACAAAACTGGCTATAGCTGTCCAACTTTATTTTTAATACTGTATACGTTTCGGTCTGTTATAAGAGACCCTTTTCAAGCACTACTGATCAGACCTAACAGACCGAAACGTAGTATTAAAAATAAAGTTGGACAGCTATAGCCAGTTTTGTGTGTTTTATTTATTAAAGTAATCTTTTTCGCTGTCGGTAGAAGCTAATATGTGAATGTAAAATTGTGTTCACACGATTGGTAGATGTCTTCTAGTTTTATTGGTAGATGGCGTCTACCAATTACTTTTCTGCCAACATTGGCAGACAAAAATTGGCAGTTCCTACGATTGCAATTGGTAGACATTGGTGACAAATTTTTCTTCCAATATTGGTATATCTACCAACCGTCTGTACAAGGCTTTAGTAATGTGAAAATTAACATTGAGTTCTATACACAATACATATGTTTAGAAACATTTTATTTAAATTTTTATTTTTATCAGCTCTCAGGCTATATTATGTCCCTCCTCAGTATTATTACCATTAATATATACACAATCATTTTTTTTTTCATTTTGGGAATTAATTCGGCACTTTCGTAGTTTACTTTTCGTTTACCCTTTGAAGTTTTCTAATAAAGTAGATTGTAAGTTTTTTTTAATAGCTCTGTACTTCATACGTTATTTTAGTTTCTTTATCCTCACATAAATGCATGCAATATGTCACTGTATGCTAATACACAAATAAGCAGTCAGACAAATTTAAATAAAGACGTAAAATTCAGATAAGCTTCAATGAAATATTATATTATAAATATTAGTATAGCTCATGAATACGAAATATCACGTCATTCAATAATATGTGGAGATAAGGTCTGCTCCAAAAATAATAAAATGCTAAAGAATGCGCCCTGTTAGTTTCCAGATACCGTGGTAATAAACAGCCGATTAGATGAGGGCCTTACAAGGTGACTCTAGAAGTTTAAGCTTAAAAACTTTTGTTAAGGTTGAGATGTATCAGTGGATAGCGCACATTCATATGAAACGCTATTTGTATTTTTTCTATAACAAGCGCAACGGCATGGCTTGACATACCCAAATAATTTTTGTTAGCTTATGTAAAAAAACATTAAATTTGAAATTATGAATGGGCATATCCTAAAAGTCATTTCAAGATATTGTGCCATTTCAAAATTTACCCTATAAGGTCCTTAAAATCTAAGATGACGGCAAAATTTTTAATGTTCTGTAATTATAATGGCCCGATTTCATTGATATTCGGATTATACATGAATTTTCAGTGCTAAATACGAATTAAAGATTAAAATTAGCATTTTATTACGGAAAGTCACTAAAAACTAAAATGGCCGCTAAAAATTCAAATGCTATTTATTAATTTTCGGTTTTTACACGCATCTTGAGCTGAGCTGAGTGTCATTTTGAGATCAGAATGGAACTTTGAGTATTATTGACATTTATTTATTGCGTTATTGTCTTATTCTACATTTCTACAAACAACATAATTTAATATGATATGTTTTTCGGAGAAATAAGGATCTAAACATATCATATTAAGAATTAGTAGGATCCGAAATATAAAATACTTAACATAATTTAAGAAAAACATTAAACGGTTATGAGTATCAAAACTATGACCCGATTTTTACTTTTGAAGAAAATAAAATTATATGTGCCTACGGCATATTTAAAGCAGTGTGTGTGATCCAAAGATAGATACGAATATTATTTAGAAAATGGGATCAAAACTGAGTATTTTTTTGAAATGTGATTCCCGCAATAACTGTTTTAATATTGGAATTTGTCTAACGCCCCTCGTAACTGACGGGCATTACTTGTACTAACGTAATGTGCAACGCTAGGCGCACTCCGGTATGCCAACTTACACATGCAAACCAGGCGAACGCGCGCGCCTCTGTATGTGTACATAAGTACGGTAAAAAGAGTGGCCAACCATTAATCATTTTCCATCATATTATTTGTGGCAGGATCTTGAGCACATGTCGTTGGTGGGCTCATATGACTGACTATGTCGGCAATTAGTCACTATATATGTATAGCTCGCTATTTCAGTAGAGCCCCTCTCATACGTTAACTACAAGCAAATTGATAAAAATTGCTCCACCTTTCAGTTAAAAAAATTAATAGTTTTATTATTTAAATAAATAAATCAGTCAAACATTACACTAAAGTTATTATATATTATAAAGGTAAACCCTAGGTCCCTAGCACTGACTTACGTCAAGTTGGGTAGGAAAATTTCTTTCTTTATAAGATGAAAAATGTATGTGTTTATAAATTGTTTGTGGGAATAAATTTCTTCTTTTTATTATTATTAATGTAGGTATCGTAAATGCGTAGGTATTTGGACAAATATTTTTATTTATTACTAGCGGTACCCGTCCGATTTCGCCCGGGTGCTAAAAAATCCCGGGTGCAATACACTACTAACTCGCTTCGCTCGTTCGCTATATATATATAAGCATTCCGTGAAAAATTATCTAACTGATGGTGAATTCGCATCAAAATCCGTTGCGTGGCTTAGGAATTACATTACTCACTCGCTTCGCTCGTTCGCTACATATATAAACCTGCCGGGGACAATTTCGTCATACATGATTTTTGCGTAACTTTAACCGTTTACGCAGCGCACGCAACGGAAGCTCTAAAAAGGAATAATTTTCCCCGTTTTTGCAACATTTTTCATTGATGCTCCGCTCCTATTGGTCGTAGCGTGATATTATATAGCCTATAGCCTTCCTCGATACATGGGCTATCCAACACAAAAATAATTTTTCAATTCGAACCTCGATTCGAACCAGTAGTTCTTGAGATTAGCGCGTTCAACCAAACAAACAAACTTTTCAGGTTTATAATATTAGTATAGAATTCTGGTTCAAATCCTTTCACACGCATGGACAGTATTCAATTAGTTTGCAGAATCTTGTTTAAATCGACATTGTTTGAACAATTAAGTAACATTGATATTACTTCGGAATTTTTTATAATAGGTAATATCTATTCTTCAATTTAATTACTACAAAAAATGTTCAATGAGTTTTTGCTGTAAAGTTAATAGTTTTCGAATAATACATTTTTTAACATTTAAAAATGCATGGCATTTGCCTATTTTCGACTCCTTGAAAGTATTTTAAAAATTATATTTTTGATTGGCTACTATTTTTTACATCTTCTTGCAACTATGCTAAACAATCGATGTAAGAGAAATTTAATAACTTTTTCACGTTTAACCCTTGTTTTTTATTTGCAAAGATTTATGCTGTACGCAAGTACGAGAGAGACACTACTGCTTACAGATTATAGACCTATAACTATAGCCCAGCATAGGATCTCTGCGAATTGCGAAACAAGGGTTAAAAATGAAAAAACATTGCTCCTATAGAGATTAAAATGAATATAATAATAAAATAATAATAATGCGTTTAACGTCCGTTTCTCGACATTATGTCATAACAGACGCCATTCGCACCATTACTATTTTCCATTTTTACCACTTTCCGTTTTATACATTTTTATACTTCAACTTAATTAATAGCAATGTGCGAATGAAGGTATTATATAGGACATTAGGATAAGGTAGGCAACTTTGGGAGCATAGGAGTTTGACAGGTAATTGGCCATGGCCTTGAATAAGGAACCATCTCGATATTCATCTGAAATTATTGAGGGAAACCATGGAAAACCTCAAACAAGATGGCCGGTAGATTAAAATGAATATTACAAAATATGATAGTAAGGCCATAATATTATATATTTTAATAACTAGGTACTATAGCCTGACGCGAGAATATATTTGCGTTTTACTAATTGCGAATGTTACGAAAAATATACAACTAACTGCAGATTGAATTAGAAGTAAACTAATTAACTATATTGGGACTCTATCGAACTCACACTAAAGATATGAATTCAGAATAGCGCATACAATGTGTAGATACTGTACTTTAGTGTACCCACTAAACTGTATAAAAGCTTGTCTGTAAATTATAAAGTACGATGTGTGGCATAAATGAAACATAAATCGCCACTCGTGGTTATTCAAATAAGGTAGTAAAGAACAATTTTATAATATTAGTAATAATAACTACATATACTGAAAAACTGTGAAGATAAATATGCTAATGATTTTGATTATTTGAGCTATAGGTTAATCAGGACAAAATTTAAAAAAACAACAAAAACAAATCGAGAAAATAGCCAAAATTTGCTTCGCTTATTTGAAACACTATCGCGATCGGTTTAATCGGAACACTATAATACGATACCTACTGAAATGCAATGGTAGATAGTCCTATGCTAGATAATAAAATCCTGCAACATCATTAACTGCAGTTATACATGCGCGTTGATAAACCCATTAAATACAAAAAACTCGGGTCGCAGTGCCAAAACCCTGCAGACAATATAGTGTATTTGCTAATACAGGCATTGTGCTGTTATTATGTGAACATAAGTTTGTTTTTGGACAAAATAAAAAATTTAACCCCTTAATACATCCCTTAAAATAATATTTTTTTTCTTAATTTCAATATTATTATCAATGCAACCTCTGTACCAAATTAAATACACCCTTCAGTAAGTAAATCACTATCCGCAAACTAGTGTTTTCATAAAATTTGTAAGTCCGGACCTGTCGGGGAGATTTTATTCAAATTTTAGCAGCACATTTCAATCTTCACTAAAGGGTTAAATTTCAATTTTGAAACAATTCTGAGAATTTTTTCGGTATTTTTGGGCCCAAAAACATTTTTCAACCCCTAAAAACCACCCTTAAAATGGTCCGATTAGGCCCATTTTAAATAGGCTTTGTGCGGTGATGGATTGCAACGTGCCTACCCAATTTCGTCAAAATCAATTAACTCTTTCGAAAGTTATAGCCCGTACACACACACACATATATATATATATATAAACAGACATCTCCAAAAATGGTGCCAAAGTGTTCAGGAGGCTATGAAACGTCGAGAAATTTTGGTCCGACCCCTAGGTCCCGCCATCCGACCGACGCCAATAGTGTATGTGCCATATGGCAAATACACTAACAAGCCGTGAGGTGGGTCGTTTATTAGGACTAAAGTGCGACCCTTGAGGTCCACACGACGAACTTCCCAGTTTGATAAATATTTAATAATAATAATTAAATTAGATATTACACAGAAAAGTAATCATTTTAATCATTAAAACATAATTATTATTTATTTTTAACAATAATAAAAAAAAAAAAACGGCTGAACCGATTTTTATAAAATTTATGTCGGATCAAAATGACGTTAACACGCCTCGATTGACACCCTCACAAAGTCGATATAATTTTTTATTCGCGAGATATCTACTTTTTTGGAGGTTATTTGGTTAAGAAAAAAGAACGGCTGAACCGATTTTGAAAAAATTTCTTTCAGATCATATTTACGTTAATACGCGTCGATTGGCACCCTAACGTAGTCGATATAATTTTTCATTCTCGAGATTTCGTCTTAGAAAGAAATGGACACATACATACGTACATACGTACGTACGTACGTACATACGTACACACACACACACACACACACACACACAGACATCTTTCTAAAAGTAGTGTAAAAATAGTGTAGTGACCTTGAAACATAAAAATTTTTTTTCCTTTTTGATTTCGATTTTCGGACCCATTACAATAACTTCCAATGGGAAGTTAAAAAAATGGCAGATGAATGAATTTTATTATTACAATTCAACTAAAATAATAATAATAATAAATATATAATATAAATTCTTTATTTAGATACAGATGGACAGCCATAGGTGATATTTGGGTCTGCTCCATTAAAATAAAAATAATCTCTCAAAAAAAAATTGGAGGATCAACTAGGTATAAAGGAGACAAAAATCTTCAATTTTCAAACTTTTGTATAGAAAATCCTAAATATATTTTTCGAATAGGTACAGTATTTTGACGGTAACAGCTAGTCCCTAACACTCAATTTCCCTGATGACGTTCTTGTGAGTCGCTACCCATATCCAAATACAAAAAATCGTCGATTTTGAGTGCCCTCACTATAGTATACATTTTTTCCCTGTAACTTTCATCCTCAGCGTGAAAGAATACAGTCTCAGGTTTTAAACTCAGCTACCGAAAGTCAAGCTAAGATTTTTTGATTCGGTGCGATACGGCGATTTGAAAAAAAGACCGAGCAACACCTACTGGAATTACTACATGTCGTTGGATTCTTGGATAAGAGTAACAATTCGCATTGCTTGCGATTCGGAAAATTGTCTGAGTTTTCGAAAACAAATTTTTAACCTCCCGCTAAGAAAATTGAAAATTTTCAAAAATAGAGAAGTTATTGATTTCACCCCGATTTTCGAAAATCGAGTTTTCATCAGATATCGACGTTTTGTGATCCTAGGAAGCTATTCTGACTATTTTTACAATGAAGTCAGTATGTCTGTATGTGTGTGTGTGTGTGTGTGTGTATGTGTGTGTATGTTAACCTCTCATAACTTTTGAACGACTTGACCGATCGAATCGCGATTTGCGGCATTCGAAAGGGTTCCACTGAACTTAGAATTCCTGAAAATTTGAAACGATTCGGCCCAATAGATTTTGAGAAATTCCAAAAAAACCGAAAAAAAAGTTGTTAAAACGATGTTTTTTTCAAAATAACTTCTAGAATATTGTACCGATTGATTTCATAATCTAATCAGCTCTTTTCCTCATAAAACTTTGTCGAATGCTGCTAAGCGGATCAAAATCGGTTAATCCGTTCGAGAGATTACGTAGTCAACAGATTTCAAAAAAAGTGTTTTTTCAAAATAACTTCGAGATTTCTCAACCAATCGATTTTGTACCTCTTGCAATATTTTTAAAGTTTAAAAAACTCCGTCGAATGCTGTTTTAAAGATCAAAATCGAACAACGCGTTCAAAAGTTATAGCCGTTTAAAAATTCAAAAAAAAGTGTTTTTTGAAGATAACTGCAACATTTTTTAACTGCACGATTTTTTTTTATTTATCAGTTTTTGTGTTAAAAAAACCGCTTTGAATAACTTTTGAAAGTTCAAACGACGCGTTCAAAAGTTACAGCTTTTCAAAAATTAAAATAGTGTTGTTTGGGTATATTATCAAGTGCTTCGAACTCAAAGCGCTTGAAAATAGCGGAACGTTCCAGGGATGGCCTGCAGGGTCAACCGATTTACAGATTTTTTTGTGTTTGTGTTTAACTGCACACGCGATGCAAATTTGCTTTAAAGTCGCTGTATCTCCTAGTCAAAAACTCGTAGCATGATTTTCGATAGCTGGATTGAAATCTGAAACTTTAATCTTTCAGGCTGTGATGATTAAAGTTGCGTGAAGAAATGTACACGACCGTGGGTGCACTCAAAGTTGGAAGTGGTGCAGCGAAAAGCCATCAGGGAAATAATTGAATGTTAGGACCTGAAACCTGGAGCTTTTTCCGTTAAAATGCTGTATTTGAAAATTTTTAGGTTTTGGTATATGCGTTAGAAAATTGAATGTTTTTGACTTCATGATAGTTGATCCCCTAATTTTTTTGAGAAATGGATTTAGTACAGATACACCAACAATATAATAATGATCTCTGAATACCAACAATATAAGTTCACTTTTGCATACGCTTAATAAATAACAAAATAATAAAAAAATAAAACAAACAAAGCGCGATTCACATAATAGTCTTATATAAAACTTAAAAAATATATATTTCGTCATAAAAATATGTTACTTATTTGTGTTGGATCCTGTAAAAAAGTATGACAGCTAAGCGTGTTCATTGTACAATTCGTCATTGGTCAACTAAGCATAGTATAAATAATGTTTGTAATAGTTTGCTCTATGTGCAACCCATTTGAAGACATATTGTAATTAATAACGTGTACAGTGTACACCGACTATGTAGTACCTACCATGCGTACGTTAATAAATATAGAAATTACAGTTTACTGCAGATAATAGTTTAGAAAATAATAATCTATTCCCTACATATTTAAGGACAATTTACCGTAACTATATACCTAATTAATCTTTTATATGTATTGAAAACTCTACTATTTTTTTATAAATTGATTTGTTAATTGTTGTTGTGATAGCTTAGTAGTACAAAGCTAATTTGAATTAAAATTTAGTTGGTCATCCATTATAACATAGTTCAGTACTTTTATGATGAAACAGAAATACACGAGGAAAACTAAAATAATTGATAGATATAAATATCACAATTTAATTTTTTTGCTAGCTTTTATACCCGAATTAGTTTGCATTAATGTCGGCTTCGAAAGAAACATCTTATGCCGATTGTAGCCAGATAAAAAGTATTGTATAAGTGCCAAGTTTCATCAATATCAGTCCAACCGTGTTGCGTTTGAGAGCCTGAAGAAGTGACAATATGCTACGAAACGTCGCTTAATAAAATGTGTCGCAAATAAACACAGAAGATTACATAATGGTGCCTTAGGATATCCTTAATAAATACTGAAATTTTCCCTCCGCCGACAAGGTCCGCTAGAGACTCCCCTGGAGGTTAAGGTAAGAATCGAAAATAAGGTTTTGTGCCAGTTCTTGGCATTCTTTCAATTCTACGGCAAAAATAGTTTATACAAAATTAAATCTAATTGAATTCTCTACAAAAAAGCTATATATTATGCCACCTTCCGATGTGAACGTTCTTATTGGGTGTATACTGTATATAAATCACAAAAATTAACGGGCCCTAAATTTACCTATACAAAATCTGCGATTTTCTTCTTGAATATTGATGTTTTGATAATGATACATTTTTGAAACATTTTTTGCAGAATACTTATAAGAGTTTCAAATTAATGTTTTTATAGTTTTGAAATAAACCGTTATACCAATCAACATATACACATACACAAACCTTCACAAGCACGATAGGGATTGAAAATAATTAACTGTATAATTAGGGAAATGTTTTTAGTTAAAAGTTTTCGTCAGTTTCGTGCAGAACTTTAAAACAAGAAATGAAAATTAACGGTTTCAAAGATTAAAGACACATTTTTACTAAAAAGTAATTGCCTTTGCGCTGTGGTTTTTAATCAGACAATCGCAACAAAAAGGGGAAAATGTAACTTAGTTGTAGAAATCTTGGGTAAGTTCCATCCTTGATGAAACAAATGATGTGTGACTTGTATATGGATGTATGTTTGTTTTTTGGTGTTCAAGTAATTAATATTCATACGTCACATGTACTTGCTTTTTGTACCTGCTTATTGTAACTTCGTTCCAAAGCGCAATATAACTGTTTAAAAACTCTGAGCTGAATACTTTTTGATATTTTAACCCCGAAATATACCTGCACAACAAAATAAAACAAACTCAAAGAATATATTTTCTGTGTCAATGATTTATTATCAGTTGTATGATTAAAACTTAGAGTTTATTTTAATTTTAGGGGTTAAAAGTATTATTGAATTTTCGTTTAGAATAAGTTATAAATGAGGGGAATAGTGTTGGGAAAAAGAGTTCGCCAGGTATCCAAGTGTACGGTATGTACCATATCCTCCTTAGCCTTAAGACTGAAAATGTCGAATTCGATGATCTAAGGGTAAATTTTCTTTCCTGACAGGTGTAGATTTGGATCAAATAAAAAACAACAACAAAAAAAAGTTATTAATTTTGTGTAGGTATCGAGTGTGTCAAATTATATAAACACTAGCGGCCCGTCCCGCCTTCTCCCGGACGATATAAAACTATGATTTAATAGAGGTCACCCATTGCTCCGCTCACGTATATTTAGTATATTGTTAATTTGTTATCCCCCCGCGAGAATCTCTCCATCTGCGTAGCTTCCTATTAGTAAAAGAATTTTTAGAATCGGTTTAGTAGTTCCAGAGATAAGAATTTATGATTTAATAGCCTCCCGCAAGAATTTTTCCCCCTGCCCCCCGCGAGAATCTCTCCCCCTGCATGGATTTCTATTACTGAAAGAATTTCTAGAATAGGTTCAGTAGTTCCAGAGATAATAATTTATGGTTTATTACCCCCCCCCCCCCCGAGAATCAAAATAAAATATTGCCAGTATCGCTCAGTGATAGTGTAGCTTTCTATTAGTGAAAGAATTTTTAGAATCTGTTCAGTAGTTCCAGAGATTACTTTTTTCACTCGGGCGAAACCGATTTTTTTTTAACAAAAAGTCCTTTCTTTAGGATGCAATCTATCTTTTTACCAAATTTTTTCGAAATCTGTTAAGCGGTTTAGGCGTAAAAAGATAACAGACCGACAGAGTGACAGACAGACAGAGTTACTTTCACATTTATAATATTAGTGAGGATTATTTCGCAGGGAAAATTTGGAATTGTAAAGTAATTAGAGCTGAAATTCAAATTTATATAGAAATGGAACTTTTTCAAAATTTGCACTTTATTACAGAACCCTTCTTCAGATCGGGATCCCATACAGTTATTGTCCTAGTTGTGGGCCTACTCATCAGAGAAAAATATCATGTTATAGGAACACTTCTAGAATTAATATTATATCGCATGAAGAAACAAAGCTATTTATAATAATGATAATACACATAAATATATATATGCATGCAGCCCCATTCTTGGCAATATACTTTGTGTACTTGGGGTCGTTCGGGGAAATAATGTTATTTTTTTATCTGTTTTCTACTGTTGCTTTATTATGTTTTCCTGTTATGAAAAGTTGTTTTTAATTTGAATAAGTAATTAGAAGTAATCATTTTTTTTCGTTGTTGTCCTTTAAAATTGTTCTGTTGATGTTTTTGTACTGCATATTATTTTTTCTCTTTAACATCAATAAGCGGACATGCAAGTTTTAAAATTCAAAATGGAAGTACAAAGCATTTAGAAAAGACATTTAATTTTAAATACCTATGTCAAGGGATTGTTTTCTTTAATATCTATTTTTGGTAACAATTTATATATTTTTCTATATGTAAATATAAAAATTGAAATTAGAATTATTAATATTAGTTTTTAAAACATAATATAAATAATATTTTGTCGACGAAAAAACCTTATGTAGGAGCTAAAGTTAGCCATAAAATAAAGCAGGTAGGTACTTTGTTTTTCAGTGTATATTTTTACTTCCCACCTCTACTATGGTAGGGAAGTAATGGATTTAGTCCGAAAAAAATATTTCGAGATTTTAACAGATTTTCACGTTTTGAGACCCTAGCAATCGTTTAAGATCATTTTCCGGCTGATGTCTGTATGTGTGTGTGTGTGTGTGTGTGTATGCGTGTGTGTGTGTGTGGTATGTTTGTGGTCAATTTTTCGCCTTCGATATCTTAAGAACGGAACAACATACGGGCATGCCGATTGTTCTATTGTGTTTGTCAGCCTTTAACTTAGATCTGATTAGATTTTGAGTCAAATCGGTTCAGTGGATCCTGAGATATTCAGAAAAACGTCCTCAATGTCACGTATTAACATAGGTAAAAAAAATATAAATTAATTCTAGATGTTATAATATGAAAAAAATGTAAATATTTTTTTTCTCTAAAATGTATAGTTTTCGAGGAAAAAAATATTTTACTAAAAAAAATAAAAATTGTACGTAAATCAAGGTAACCATGATTTTTGCTATATTAAGTTAGCCATCAGTAGATCACCAAACAAAAAAGAGGGCCATGCTTTTTTCAAAGAATAAAAATTAAATTGTGTTTTAAAGACCACCAACAGTTAAGGTTATTTGGGCCTAGTCAAAGAATAAAAAAAAGTGTTTATTTTTTGCAAATATTTACTAGGTGGGAAGTATAGGACTGGTCATCAGTCGAATTTTTTAAATGAAAAATGCCTTGTTTTGTCTTTTTTGTATTATTTTTGAGAAGAATTGTGCCAAATAAAATATATTTCTTTAAAAAATGCAACCTATCTAATTATTCATATTAACTATTGTTTAATCTTCTATATACAATATTAAAAACCTAATTTTAAAACGTTTGCGCTGAAACGCAATAATTGAAAAGTTATTTTTTATTCAGTCGTCAAAGTACCCTTAAAGTTACAAATTAATAATGGAAGAAGTTTAAGTACTAATTATAGGTACTGTTTCAGAATTGTAATAGTCGAAGTTATAATCGTTATTTCTTGTGTAACTGCAGTACAAAGGCAGTTACATAAAGAAGCGTGGAAGGCTCTTAGTGATATATTTTACCTTGTCTGTTACATGTTCTCCATGTCGGATATGTGAAAGCTTCTATGTACACAGAACCACGCGTAACTGCAAATTTTATGCATAAAAATTGAAAGTTTAATCAATATTTTCAGATTCAAATACAACTTTAAAAACTTTTAAGGCTTAAAGTATGATAGAAAAAACAAATAAATATTAGTGGTATACAAAATTATTTAAGAGTAATCCCACAAAAAACAATTCTTGTAAAAATAAGGCCAAATCTCGTGATCGCGTAGCAGCGAAACGCTATGAGATCTAATAGAACCAAGTCAAATCATTTGTAAGTGAAAAGTAGTGAAAACTAAAACTTGGCTAACTTTTAAATTCGCTTACAGAATAAAAGACGGATGACTGAACCTCTAGGTCTTGCAGTGGAAGTAAAATGCCAACTTTGTTTTAGATTCCAGTATACTTTTAACTTACAATTAATTGGACTTGGCTCAATTAGATATCATAATGTTTATCGATCACAAGACTTGGGCTTGTTTTCACAAGAATTGTTTTAGATGGGATGTGAAATCTTTTTGTAGGATGCTGCTTATATACTCAGTCTAGCCAGCGTGCCTTCTCACTTAGAGATCCTTTTTTATTATACCTATAGAAATTTTCACCCCCCCCCCCCTACTTTAAGCACTTTAAAGGGTCGGACGGGAAAAATCACAGATTTTTTAATTTCCTCGTTACTTGTACGCGAAACCCAGCCTGCATACCAAATTTCAGATTTCTAGGACTACAGGAAGTACCCTAAAGGTTTTTTACCTATAGAAATCTGCACCTCCCACTTTGAGGGCCGGTGTATAGGGAGAAAATCACATGTTTTGTTAATTTTCTCGTTACTTATACGCAAAATTCAGCCTGCATACCAAATTTCAGCTTTCTAGGACTACGGGAAGTGGTACCCTAAAGGTTTTTGATGACCATCAGTGATTGAGTGAGTGACGAAATCAAAGGACTTCGCATATTAATAAAATCTAAAGTAGCACGGCTATAAAAATGAAATTTGGTACATTTCATAAGCTTGGTGAACCCACAAAAATTCGAGATCTGAAGTGTTACCCAGAAGACCAAAGTTACGTGGGTTCAAAAATGCGTCGAGTCGCTTCGAGAAGAGGTAAGCTGGGCAGTGCGCGACATGGCAGGGGCATTGCCGTGCCCCCAGATTTTCTCTCCGAAAAATCGACACGGCGAAAGACGATATTAACTTTTTATTGCATCGAGTATTTTAAATTCGTCGTGTTAGCACTTCAAGAATTTGTTTATTGTTCATTACATTACAGTAAATTTAACTCGGCGGGCGTTCACGTTCAGAATATTGAGATTAGGTCGAAAGTGGTAGTTACTATTACAAATATATTGTTAATATCAACTATCTACTACTAGCAAAATTAAACTATTAGATATATCTTACGACTTACATCAATATGGGTACTATAATAATATATAAAATAATAATGGAACCTCTGAGTGCAATTCCGTTTTAATGAGGGTTTTTGCATATTTTATATGATGCCCAGACGAGAAAATTGTTTCTAAAATTTGTGTATATTTATTTGTTTGTACACACATGATTAGAAAACGACTGAACCGATTTTGATGAAGCCTACGCTACTTTTTAGCGAATAAAGATAAAGTTTGTGTTAACACCGATATTAACGCGAACAAAGTCACAGGTAAAGAGTAGTATATGTACAATGTACATACTATACTTAATACTAGTTTATGTTTTGACTCATGTTTTGACTGTACGGTAGATATGTAAGCAAAAAAGCATAATAATAAAAAGCGCTGACATTTTCTACCAAGTTCAGAAAAGGTAATAAGTGCATCATAAGTTTTTATCTTCGGAGAGTGATGGAACCTTTGGTGTGAAGATACAAAATGGTAAAAATAACCACAATTAACACCATACCATTTAAAAATTCTCGACGTACGTTTCGCCAACTACTAAGTTGATTAAATCTAAAAACTAAAAACTATTTCCTATACCTATTTATAGACTAAATAGTGACTAAAATAATGTAAAATACCTCGTATTACCAGAAAAAAACTTAACCGTCAAACTTTATGATTTATTAAAATAGTCTTTATTTTATATTTATTGTAAATTATAGACTAGCCATAGCAGCTGACGCGTCTATAATTTAAATAAAAAAAATTATAGACGCGTCGACAACTTAGGTCATTAACGTCTTGATTACATTAAATAACAACACACTTAAAACTAAATGACATCACAAAACATCCATGAGCGGAGGTGGGATTCGAACCCACGACAGTCTGATCCAGAGGCCGCGACGCTAACCACTGGACCACACTGTCCTC
Organism: Mongoloraphidia duomilia; assembly: GCA_039654895.1. Lineage (NCBI taxonomy): Eukaryota > Metazoa > Arthropoda > Insecta > Raphidioptera > Raphidiidae > Mongoloraphidia > Mongoloraphidia duomilia. The sequence continues at coordinate 25,856,729 of CM077519.1, forward strand.
ATTAAAATAGTCAATGGACCATTAAGTTTTTTCTGGTAATAGGAGATATTTTACATTATTTTCTATACTCGTAAATAGATAGGAAATAGTTTTTAGTCTTTAGATTTAATCATGTCCTAATGATGCCAAGTTGGTTGGCAAAACGTACGTCGAGAATTTTCAAATGGTTTGGTGTTTTGTGGTTACTTTTAACATTTTGAATATTTATTTTGATACATAAGCTTTTCTAAGTTTTCTATACTGAATCAACTATCAAATGCTATATTGTATTATCCTTGGAAATCTTGGGACACATAAGTGGGCAGTTGAACGCTTCTCATTGTATACATTATCGACTCCAATACAGGAAATAGTGAAGGGACGATTCTCGGAACCTTTCAACTTTCCACTCCATTTTATATATAGTAATCGTTTCTTTTCTTAGTAATGTGCTGTACTTGGAATGTCAGGGCTACTTCTATTTTTTGATATTTCATTAACGTTCTTTATATTAAACGAAGCACTAATATTTTCTATATTCAGTTTTTACTTCCCACCTCTACTATGGTAGGGAAGTAATGGATTCAGTCCGAAAACAATATTTCGAGATTTTAACAGATTTTCACGTTTTGAGACCCTAGCAATCGTTTAAGATCATTTTCTGACTGATGTCTGTATGTGTGTGTGTATGTGTGTATGTGTGTATGTGTGTATGTGTGTATGTGTGTGTGTGTGTGTATGTGGTCAATTTTTCGCCTTCGATATCTTAAGAACGGAACAACATACGGGCATGCCGATTGTTCTATTGTGTTTATCAGCCTTTAACTTAGATCTGATTAGATTTTGAGTCAAATCGGTTCAGTGGATCCTGAGATATTCAAAAAAACGTCCTCAATGTCACGTATTAACATAGGTAAAAAAAAATATAAATGAATTCTAGATGTTATAATATGAAAAAAATGTAAATATTTTTTTTCTCTAAAATGTATAGTTTTCGAGAAAAAAAATATTTTACTAAAAAAAATAAAAATTGTACGTAAATCAAGGTAACCATGATTTTTGCTATATTAAGCTAGCCATCAATAGATCACCAAACAAAAAAGAGGGCCATGCTTTTTTCAAAGAATAAAAATTAAATTGTGTTTTAAAGACCACCAACAGCTAAGGTTATTTGGGCCTAGTCAAAGAATAAAAAAAGAGTGTTTATTTTTTGCAAATATTTACTAGGTGGGAAGTATAGGACTGGTCATCAGTCGAATTTTTTATTTTGTTTTTAGTTATCTTCCAAAGATACTCGTGCGCAAACATATTTTAGTTTTTATTTCAGCCAGCCGTTTTAATATATAATAACATAATATGTGAGTTTCTTTTCAACCCTGTGTATTAAGAAGCTCAAATACTGAACAATAAATTTTCAATGCACGGTACATAATTTTTACAAAGAATTTACAAAGAAATAGCATGTCACATCCATATATTATGTAGATGTGTTGTGTATTATAATTTTGAGCTTTTTGCATTTCGTTAATTTAGAAACATTTTTATTTTTTTCATATAAAAGCTCCATATTATACATTTCATAAAACTGTTATCTTATTCGTACAATCATTTGACAACTTTTTTTATTTTACATATTAAATTGGTCGTCATTTACGTTAGGGGTGAAGCAGTAGGGTATCTCGCCGTATATTCTTACCCCTGCTATTATACATAAATACATAGTTTGTAGGTAGGTAAAAGCTAACTAGGCATGTTGAATTTTCTGCAATTTTTCTTTAAACCGAAATATTCAAATAATAATATCTATTAACTACACAAAGAAAAATTCACGATTCAGATTCCGCAAGGTGTAACATTTTATTTAAAAAATAATTTGCAATTTTTTTAACATATTTTTTAGTAATCATCAGACAATTGAAATTATCAAAAGTGTTAAAATTGAAGCCTTCGTAAAAATGACGTGGCTCCTTTTAACAACAGAATTATTTCGATGCATGATTCACTTTTTAATACCACATTGATGTGTAAAATTCTTTACATCCCCCCACCCAAAAAAAAAAAAAACAAACAATATCTCAGGCTGGGGTGAATCTCAGTCCAAACATTGTGGAAATTTGATTGTGAATTTTTTTATACTTTCCCTATTAATCACTAACATTGAAATAAATTTTCATAAAAGACTTGTTTTAGTTTGTCGACACCTAGCATACAAATAACTTGCAATCCTGTAGCTAAATTATGCTACAATTTATATGTAAAAGTACCGAGATAAGTCGATATTAGACCGTGTATATCCTCTATATCAGTTGAAGTTAATGGCAGATTTAGTACCAGTTACTGTAACTGAGGGTAAATTATACCCAGCTACTAGTATTTTTCTCTTTCATGCGCTATATTATATTATGTACATTCTTACCGCGCTAGTACAGTCAATGCTCGTTTTTCGTTCACTTTAAGTATTGTGCTAGAAAATACAAGTTAAATTAAAGTTCATGACTAATCAAAGTAGAATCAGGCACCTAAGTACTTGATTCTGAGCGAAGTAATAATCAGGTAATGGATAAAAATCGGACATTAGATTGATGAACCGACTTGATTTCAGAAATGGATTTCAAAGACTTATATTTAGAACTGCACTGTGGGCTGAAATATAATAAATGTTTGTCTTTATTTAAGCTGAATTTCGCTCATACAAGTAGTTATATATCTAAATTAATTTCGCAAGAAATTCATTCAAATTGTGTCTTTTCGAAAAGATGAGACTGTGTTCTATAAACGGATTGATTGATTCAAGTTCATAATAAGTTCTAAAATTGCAATTTAAAATCGAGAACAGCAGTTGTCGATTGATATGTACGTCCAAGCTCTACATGTTGCAATTCTTGAAGGATCATCTTGGTTTATTTTTTATTCGCTTTGTTTACTATCAGCATAGAACCCTATTGAAATTCAGTTTAATATTATTGTTACAAACAAATTAAATGTACAAAAGTTACTTTTATCATACAGTGGTAAACTTAACGGGATGTACAATGTACATTGTACACATTTGGTTTTGCCAATGATTTTTAAATTTGCATTTTCAAAAAACGATTCTATTCCGCATCGTATACATATTATAGTGTAATATAAATTTTCAGAAATATTAAAATATAATAAGTTACTAAAACTACCATGCTCTGTATAGTACATTATATTATTGAATTGTTTTGTCTGTTTAAATATTACAAACTTTTCCATTTGACCTAGTTTTCTGAAATACAGGAAAAGTGTTATACATAATAATTATAGACAAAATAATTATTAAAATCGTTGATTGTCAGTGATTAAATGTTATCAAACATCTAATAAACAGATACGAAATTATTTATTTATATCACTTATTTTGTCTACTTTGTTAAATACGAAATTTTGTCAATGTTACTTGAAGTTAGTAAAAATGAACCGATTTCAATGCGATTTTCACGATTGTATAGAGCATACTCTTGGGAATGCTTTACGCTATATATAAAAAGGTCCTTGCCATTACGAAATGAACACGGGAAACGCCGTGAATTACAGCTATGAACTAAATTATATAAGATGCATAAATTTTGCATTTATGGGATACACTTTACAGTACTGTTTGTGTTATAGTTTTAATTATCGTTCTTGTTGTTTTAACTTGTTGAAAATAAATAATAATAATAAATTTATTCTTTAGAGTTAAGACGAACTCTGGCGTCCCCACGCCAGAGGTCCCGACCGCTGACCTGCTAACTGTAGTATATTTAATTACATCCTAAATACTAACTAATCTCAAAATATTAGCCTTTACAAAAATCTTGTAATTTTTGACCACAAGTTCTTGAACTATATAATTAGTTATTGACTGTACTGCATAATAACTATATGTTATCCATAACAGTATTTTGTCATTTGTATTTGTAATTTACTGAGAAATCGATATCGCACAAGCACCTGCATAACAATTGTTTTGACTGCTGTTCTCGATTTTTTAGGAAAAATTAACTTCCTCTTAAAGACAGTTTTTGTGGAAATTTTATTGTTTAGAAATTTTTAATAATCTACATAATATGTAATATATCAAAATCATTTCATAATTTTAGATCAATTTAAAGATAATTTTTTATCAGTTTTTTCTTATAAGTTTAATACTCCGGTAATTTTAGATATTAAAATCACCCACCTGCAGAAAAATTCCCAGTTAGCTGATTTTTTTTTATTTACCTTCGTTATGGTGTTTTAAAAAACGTGTAAAAAGTCCCCATCGATATCGTGCCGGCGTTGCCAGATATTCGAGGTTCAAGTTCACGATAGACGGTTTTTTGCGAATTTCTTGGTTCCGTTCCATTTTTTGTAAAAAATGGTTATTATCAATCTTGTAGAGGACGACATTATCTACAACTTTTGTATAAACATTTTTTTGTCTACGATTTATAGTTTGTCTTATTAAAGTACCCGCGGCTTCCTCCCCCTCGATTTTACATAACGGGATTATGCTGCTTTCCGAGGGCCTAACATAATAATTTGTACCATTATTTTAAGTTGAACTTAAAGCTAACGATTAATTATAATTTTATCGAAATTAATGTAGTAGTTCTCTACTTATAAGCAACCAAACATACAAATCGACAGCGCTCAAACAGACAGACAGACCGACAATTTTTTTCGAAAATACGATATTTATACTTGACATCAATTATAAAGACCATTCGTAAAGTAATTTCGTAAAAAAAATTTACAAGGGTTGAGAGAGTGCGGATAAAGAACGAGTATGCATTTGCATACCGTATAACGCACTCTAGTAATAGTAGCCACATTTTTAATTCTTTTTACAAAATTTCTTTACGAATAGTCTTTATAACAATTATAAGGAGTATTCGTAAAGGAATTTTGAAAAAAAAATTAAAAGTATGGTTACTCCGAGCTATTCTTAGTAGAGTGCGTTATACGGTATGCAAATGCATACTCGTACTTTATCCGCACTCTCTCAACCCTTGTAAATTTTTTTTACGAAATTACTTTACGAATGGTCTTTATAATTGATGTCAAGTATAAATATCGTATTTTCGAAAAAAATTGTCGGTCTGTCTGTCTGTTTGAGCGCTGTCGATTTGTATGTTTGGTTGCTTATAAGTAGAGAACTACTGCATTAATTTCGATAAAATTATAATTGATCGTTAGCTTTAAGTTCAACTTAAAATAATGGTACAAATCATTATGTTAGGCCCTCGATTGATAATAACCATTTTTTACAAAAAATGGAACGGAACCGAGAAATTCGCAAAAAACCGTCTATCGTGAACTTGAACCTCGAATATCTGGCAACGCCGGCACGATATCGATGGGGACTTTTTACACGTTTTTTAAAACACCATAACGAAGGTAAATAAAAAAAAATCAGCTAACTGGGAATTTTTCTGCAGTGGAAATCTAAAATTACTGGACTATAAGTAGGCAGTGAAAATTGTGTAGTTTACTGAGCTCTGAAATTATATGCCTTTAAAATAAATATTTTTTTTTGTGTTTTAATATTAATCATAAAGATCAGCCTATCCAATGTCAAATTCCATTACCTACAGCATTTATTTGCAATTTTATGCACTTCAATTATTTATATACTATACCATGTTTCAAGAAAAATATCTGTAAATTACAATTAATTTGTTTTATCTTCTTAAAATCATTTGTTTCCTGCGAGTAGGTAATAGATACCTGTCTTACATTATTATAATGTATAGGTATTATGAATAGTCTGCTATAATTTCTTAAAGACGTGTTTTCACTGAATTTGTAATTTTATATATTGTATTGTTTATACGAGGAATTGATAATTTAAAAAAAATGCTTTAGGTACTTACATTTAATTCTTCGACTTCATTGATTTTTGAATGTATGCACTAAAAGTACTGTAACTTCAAATTGGAAAGTGCTTGTTAGAAAGATTATATTTGGATTCATTATTATACAGAAAAAAAATATAATTAGAAAATCATTGAAAAACAACATTCTGAATTTAGTTTGTTCAATCTTATATCTATAAGATAGAATAAATCGCAGTCATGATATAGTATATTTCAATTAGTAATGAAATAATAATAAAAAATTCTTTCCGAATCCAATGTTAATTTAATGAATTAATAAAATGGGAAACGTTTGGACAAATTTACCTACTTGTCTTCTTCAGGCCCAATAATTTAAAAAAAGCGGTCAAGTGCGTGTGGAATTCGCGCTACGACGGTTCCGTACCGTTACAACAATTAAATTAGGTAGACATATTCTGTGAAAATTTCAACCTGCTACATGTTACGGTTCCAAAGACACAGCCTTTAAAAGGTTTTCCGTTTTTTACGTCGGGACCCCCTTTAATTTTTACTTTTTGTGATTTTCGTATTTTTCCCTTTACTTGTGCTGCGAGACCTTGCTTTTTGCCAATATGATTCTAGGTCAACGGGAAGTACCCTTTAGGTTTTTGATGAGTAAGTTTGCGAATATCATAAAAAGTATAGGACCCCCTTTATTTTTTACTTTTTGTGATTTTCGGATTTTTTCCTTTACTTGTGCTGCGAGACCTTGCTTTTGCCAAATTTCATGATTCTAGGTCAACGGGAAGTACCCTATAGGTTTTTGATGAGTGAGTTTGCGAGTATCAAAATAGGTGCCAAATGGCCGTATCTTTTGATTCTGTAGACTTAGAAACTTGAATTTTTTTACACCTCCAAGGGACCGTAGACCTTAGTATTTCATATTAATTTCAACTTGATATCTCTATCCGTTCCTGAAAAAAATGGGTTTTGACAGACGGACACCCAGCCAGCCACCTAGGCAGACAAACGAGTGATCCTATAAGGGTTCCGTTTTTTCTTATTGAGGTATACGGAACCCTAAAAGGAACTCATTCAGAGGTGAAAATATTTTATTATTAACAAATTGCCGATCTTCATAGTAAAATACATAATTCAGTTATTTTATAATAATATTGATCATTGTTTTTAGATATTTTTTGTTATGTACCTACTTATTAAATTACTATGCAAAACTGATTGAAAATAGAGAGAAAAGTTTATTTGCAACGACGTTTTATTTTGAATTTATTATAAAAAGCTTTGTTATTTCGAAGAATGCTTGCCTTCGAAACGTAATGAGAACACAACTTTAATGCGTATAAACTAACTATTTTTTTTTAATTATAAGTTTGTTAATTTTACTCGGCGTAACCATTATTAATTGCACACGTTTTTTATTATGTAGGACACCTCATAAAGTAATTTTATGGTATAGTAAATAATTTATCATTCATATTTATGCATAATATGGGCTGAAGATAAGAAATGCAACAACGGAGATGTGCATAAAAATAATGTATACTACTTAAAACTGAATAATGCATCAAATATAATACATATTTATATTCGTCTTCAAATATTCTGGATTATATTGTAAGCCTTACTTTAATCTCTCAAGTCCGTTGCAGACGCCAATAATTAATCTGCTCTAATTTAATTTATTGCTTTTTTATATGCGTTCTATCAATTCAACAAAATTCGGTGTAATATTGATCTTCTTGCACACTATAGGTTTCTTTGTATTTTAATTATAATCAAGACCACCTATAACACAGTGGATTTTAAATTCAATTTTTCTTTTTTTATGTTTTAATTAAAATAGAGAAAAAATAAGTAGATAATTATTTATCTTAAATTCATATAAATATAATGTTTTTTTTACTATTAGTATTATAATTCAACACATTTAATAATTAATAGCTCATTATTAAAAAGAACTTATAAAAAATATATACAATATTAGAATTTAAAGGCGTAAAACTGAGTGAATACACAAAATACAGTTCTTTTCATATTTTAAGAAAAAATCTTACTATTAAATAATTTATCATAATAGTATTTTTAAGTAACTGAAATTTGAAAAAAGGTAATATAACGGTAAATGGTGTAAGTTTGACAGTAGCGACTGTGCGCAATGCCACACACCAAAGACACAAAAGTATATTATGTTTATTTTTTATTGAGACAAATATTATATTGCGTAACGTCAAAAATTCTGGAATAAGCTATACATAATATTATTGTTCAAGTTTTGTTGATAATATGTAATTATAATATTAAGGGAACTGGACTCTGATATTTCTGAACGTTTGAAAAAAATCTCTAATGCATTATAATATTAATGAGGTTATAATATTTGCATTGGTCCAAACAAGATACAAATCATCAAAGTACAAAATATTTCACAATAAATCTGACATACTGTAGAGTGAAAACTCTATTAAATATTTTTTTAGTTGTATTTTAAATTTATTGATGGCTGATGCACATCTCAATAATGTTCAGGCAATTTGTGCAATATTTTGTGCCCTATGTAAACAGGACTCATTTCAAAATGAATGAAATATTATGTTTAATGCTCTTCGCATGTGATCTGATATTATAATTGTGAGTAATTCATAATTGAACTTCAAGTATAATATTATGTACTTATGTAGTGAAACTAAAATAATATAATATAATAATTATTATGATGATTTATTTATCAATATACAGGCATCTGAACTTAAAAATCAAAATGACATTTTGACCGAAATACAATAATATTAGTAAACCGTTTTTTCATCTCTAAAGAAAAGAAAATGTTAAAAGTTTCAACAGAATCGACATTATAAGTTTTATGTAAGGTTATTTTCTCTAGTTAAATAAAAATGAATCGCTTGTAATTCAACAATAAAAACTATCGCTCTTGATGCAGTTCTTGCATATTGACAATAGCAGTTTAAGGCTGAACATAAAAGACATTAATATTTATTTTAGCGTTAGGAGATTTTATAAATGCGTTAAGTGACAGAACAATCTCAGCATGATTTAATTAGGGTGAGTAGAGGATTTAAAGAAATTCTGAAATTTTTAACTTCCCATTGGAAGTTATTGTAATGGGTCCGAAAATCGAAATCAAAATGTATAACAAATTTTTATGTTTCGAGGTCACTACACTATTTTTAGAAAGATGTCTGTGTGTGCGTATGTGTGTGTGTGTGTACGTATGTGTCCATTTCTTTCTAAGACGAAATCTCGAGAATGAAATATGATATCGACTACGTTAGGGTGCCAATCGACGCGTATTAACGTAAATATGATCTGAAAGAAATTTTTTCAAAATCGGTTCAGCCGTTCTTTTTTCTTAACCAAATAACCTCCAAAAAAGTAGATTTTACACAATATCTCGCGAATAAAAAATTATATCGACTTCGTAAGGGTGTCAATCGAGGCGTGGTAACGTCATTTTGATCCGAAATAAATTTTATAAAAATCGGTTCAGCCGTTTTTTTTAATTATTGTTAAAAATAAATAATAATTATGTTTTAATGATTAAAAGGATTACTTTTCTGTGTCATATCTAATTTAATTATTATTATTAAATATTTATCAAAGTGGGAAGTTCGTCGTGTGGACCTCAAGGGTCGCACTTTAGTCCTAATAAACGACCCACCTCACGGCTTGTCTTAAATATTAGGGAGTAGCCTCATAAACACAAAATACAAATTATGAAAATTAAAGCAATGTTTTTATATTTATATAATAGAAGATTTGATGGGCCTCCCTTAGCAATTATTAAGCCTTAGCCCTTTTCACCATAAAATCACCTTATAAATTCACTTCCATATTAAATTCATACTCAGTTAGTGTCAAATAAGTTCGATATTTATTTTTATTTTTTATATGCCTAATGCGCTCAATATTTGGACAGTTCTCTTGTAATTTTTTTATAACTGTTTTTAACTTGCCTGTACCTATTTCTGCAAACAATTTTTCTATATTTCTTGCACAGGTACCATGATCGTCATAGAGCGATTAGTTAATTAATTCGTTCAATCATATCTGATGATGGAGTGGCTTACGGTGCCATCAACAGCCCTTAAAACAATTTTGATTTAGACATATATCGACTGCTATCCTTATTTCTGAAATATTTTACAACTACAACTTAAATATTTGTAGTTAAGTACTCATTTTGACAGAAACAACATATTACTATTAATGTACTTTTCTCGATATCTAAAAAAAGTGGCCAAGTGCGTGTCGGACCACACACAATGAAGGGTTCCGTAGTCGGGATGAACGTTCACGGTTAAAATTCAAAGTTAATAAATAAATTTAATAATAATTTATAGTCTTTTATTTTAAGTTGAACATAGCTTTCTAAATACAAGATACAGTTCGTATAACGTGTAACCGAAAATATCCCATATCTCAAAAACTGCACAACATAATATCTTATTCAAACCAATTTTCGTTGAAAGTATTTTATAAGTTCTACTACCTTAAATTTTCTCAGAATTTTCCACCCCATAGTTGAAAAGTTAGAGGGGGGGGGCACACTTTTTACGACTTTAGAAGCGCATATATCTCACCAACTATTGATTCAAATAAACTTCTACATCATTTTTGAAAACCTATATAAAGATACCCCACACGCTTATGTGCACTGGAATTTTTTTCATCCCACAGTTACATATATGGAGTTCCACCCCTAATTTTTTTTTCGTAATTTCACTTCACCATTGTATAGCGGTTAAATAGAAAACACCTACCTTCCAAATTTCATCTATATAGTACGTGTCCATAGTCTCCGAGTAAAATGGCTGTGACATACATACAGACGGATAGGACGAAATTATAAGGGTTCTGTTTTTGTCATTTTGCTTCGGAACCCTAAAAAAGTGTGAGTCCATTTATTATCTACTCTCAGAGTATGTATAATAAATTTGTATGTGTGTGTAGGTACATTTCAGTGAAATAGCTGACAGAGCATGACATAATATATCGGTTTGGTTTTTCGTCACATCAATTTTCTGACATTACTCTCGTATAATATTTTTTGGGGGGGCATTCTCTGTTTCATTTTAATATCTTCACAACTAAATTAGTATTTTTCCTGCTAATATAAAATAGTCGCAAATATTTTTTAAGAAATACAAAATAAAGATAGGTTTTTTCTGTGAGTTTTCCCATATGACCAAAAACAAGTGATTAAACAAATTAAAGCATTTTGTGAAAATAAAATTTACATTAAATGTCCTGGGTCCTAAATGGTACTATCACTTACAAAAAATTATGTAATTTCAATGCCTGTATATGTATGTACCTAAACATAGTTAAAAAAATCTTTTATCTTTATCTAAGAAATAGAAAAACATATGTTTATCATTGAAACCTATTTTATTCTTAACATTCAGCCTGAACTGCATTTTACAAAAAAATAATTGCAGTTCCTGTCATTTCTTGTACAATATAACATAATAATATAAATATTATAAATATAATAATATAATGAACATTTTATGCGCAATGAGCTGCTAATATATTATACATATTATTATATACGCAAGTGCATTTTATAAATACTTATGTGAACTCCAAGTTAACGTACAATGAGTTTTTATCTTGCGTTTTTGATTGCTGGTCAGTCGAACGGTAAAGTCTAACTGAAAACTATTCCACATAGACATTGAAATTGAAATGAAAAATTGCGTGTGTTTTGTGAAAAAATGTACAACGTAATATTTCCTTTAACTCGTGCAGTTGACGTATCCCAGTTTAACTTTCCAAACTTGTCAATTTACACGAAACCCTCTTAGAATCCATTCAGTGATTTCCAAGCTTCTATGTGGGTGATCCTTTTCCCGATTTCTTCTTGGGCATGATCTGTTATTTTTAAAGTGACCAGACCAGTACTTATCGAAAAGCAGCGACGTTATGTTCATAACTATATTGAACGTCTATACATAACTATATAATCTCGTACGAATATTCAGTCGAGTAGGACATCTGCACATACCCATGTCCTATTGACCACCAACAATAGAATCTGGATTCTTAAGTTCTTCTCTATACTGATCAGGGTTCAAATTATATTACCAAAACCACGTAAATAAAATTATATTTAAACTGTGTAAGGCTTTCCGATGTACAATGTAATTGTACATCGGAAAGGAAAACATCTTTTGAAAATGCCAACCACGCGTAATGGCGAAACGCCAAGAACCAAAACCTTGAACAAACGACGGCCTATAATATAATATCCCAAAAAACTCGTCAATATTAAAATTATATTTTTTCGGAGATTTCGCGTTAAAAGCGTTTAAGGTTATGGCAATAAAGTTTCACTTGCATCGTTGTTTCATAAAACCGCACCCTAGTTTTTTATCTATATATATTATGTCTTCTTTATTAGTCGAATATGACAACTGTTTCCCTTCTATACTTGTCATGATCGATTTTGCCTAGTAGAATCAGCATTTTTGTTTCTTCTCTTACATATTTCTCCACACCGCCATCAATAATCAATTTCTTAAGCAAGTTCATTGATTTACTACCCTGTACCCAAGTATCAAAGTTTTATATCGGTGGATGGGGATGGCAGCAGGAGATATTTGATTACTGAATAACATGTATAATATTATGTAAGCTTGGACGTACGTACAGTAATCATTGCCAAATGCCAACCATGAGGGAAACGTTTCTGAAATTGTGCGTGGTTAATAAAAAATATGCACTCGGCGAAACCGCGTAGCATTTCAGGGTTATCAACTACATTGTCGTGAGAATTGAGAAGTGATATTTTTTCCTGAAATGGGTGGGTGTACAAAATTACTTATAAACATTTTCCAGCTACACGTTATGTCAAAATTCACTGTTAAAAACAAGCGGCCGAAAAGGAAGTAATACTTTAAATGAAAATTTAAAAAATGTGGACGTACGCTAAAATCGTTGGTTTCAACTTTCGACGCAATGACAGGCAGAGTTTGCTCTGTTCATAGTACAAGTAAAAAATGGGTGGTGTTAAGGCGTTGGCAGTGCCTGCGTATTGATTTTTCAAATAGCAGTAATTAATCGCCAAGTGTCTATAATATGCGATGTGAGAAAATAATATAATATGCCTTGCCCATTAGCGTATAGATACATAGAAATTATGCAAATGTTATTATTATTATAAAAGTGTGGATACAGTTGTTTTAATTATTATTGTTGTAGTATGTAAATACTCATGTTAATGCAGGAATGATGACCTCCTCAGATCCGCATTACGCGTAAAGCGTGATCATAATGTTTATGATTCTACTATCTCATAGTTTATTACAGAAAAGGTGAGTCTTCACTTGTTATATTTTTTTAATAACAATAGTGTTGCCGTCTAGACGAGATCGAGAGAAATTGTCGAAATCTCGTTAAGACAAGAAATGAGGCCTTGGTATACCGTATTATGACTTACAGAAACACTGCAAGGTTCGTTTTAAAAAAAGTATCTATCAGTGCACGTTTTGTGAAAATATATTTCCCAATTAAAGAATTAAAAATATATTTATAATTGCAAAACAATACTCAGAAAGTACTGTTTTTGTTGACATTAAATTTTAAAGACGACAACAGTAAATTTGTAGATGTTAGTTATTGTAGATTATAGACGCTCGACAACTACCTAGGTCATTAGCGATTTGTAGATATTACACACTGGCTCAAGTACCTTAATTAACTGAAATGTGCTTCGGCGTCAGTGGCGGACTAAGCCCGTCGGAGGCCCGGGGCGGCAGAACTAAATGAGGCCCCCGGTCTGCTTAGAAATTGATGTATTTGTAGTGTAAATTTCTAAAAAAATGAATATTATAGATGTAATAACTGACAAAAAAAATCAAATATTTATAACAAACGACCTACCTACGTTTATATTTTGTATACGTACGGGGCCTTCAACTCCAAACTGGCTTACTTACTAAACATATTTGGGCCTTGTTTGGGATTTGATTAAGAAGGACTTCTCGAGATTTGGAGGCCCCTAGGATCAGAGGCCCGAGGCGAGCCGCCCCCTTCGCCCCCCTTAGTCTGCCACTGTTCGGCGTATAAAAAAAAATATATATAACACAGTGGAAAAGACACTTTTTAAAATTATGTTAGTTACTCATGGTCGATAAAATAAAATGCTTAACAGTTGGTTAACAGATAACAAAAAAATTAGATTGTGCAGTGTGCTTGTGCATTGTGCACACTATTTATAGATGCAATATGAAACCAGGGCCTCCAATATCGGATCATCCTCAATTCTGGATCTGATTTCAATATTTAGTTCATACTTCCAAAATTCCGAAACTAGTCCCGATATCGAGAAAAGTCTACAAAAATATTATACGTGTAGAAGAAACGTGCCATTTTTTTTAAAATCAAAATTGAAATAGAAAACGTTGAAAGAGACTTTGCATCAGAAATTTGTAAACAAGCAAAACAAATCTGCATTATCGACTATTAATAAATTAGAAACACTTCGAATATTAAACTTAAAACTTTATACTTTATATAACTCTAGAGCGATCATTATTCATTGGTAAAAAATGTAGGTATATTATTAAAGCCCACTTCTTGTCTGAAAATTAAACAATAATTTGTTGATTTTTAATTTTTCCATTGATTGCAGAATTCCCATATTAATTTCTTCAGTTACGGAATGGATATGTATTAGAAATTTTGTCCGAAATTCCGAATTTGCGAAATCTCGGAATTCCGGTATGAAAGTCCTAATTATTGAAGCATTATGTTTTGTTAAATTAAAAATTACTAGACCTATTTTATACAAAGAACTACAAGAAGCTTAGAAATAGGCGACTGTAGTCTCAATGAATATATTTTTGAATCCAACTGCGAGTGGAACATACATAACCCATTTATAGTTTCGTATAAAAAAAACTAACCAATTAGTTAAAATCATCACTTGTAAATATCTATTTTAATGACTTAAATGTGTTTGACATTGCCTAACACTTCGGTTTGATTAGTCTGATGCCCCAGTAAGCATTTATGGTGTGGTTAATACTAGGTATAATATTTATAGTATATCACACGTATGATGCAATACTGTCTACTAACACGCAAGCGCAATGGGTGGTATTACCGTTTTTCTACTTTTGCAAAAAAGTGTGCTCATGTGTGTAAAAGATTATTATTATTATGTTTTCAACTATGAAATATATAATATAGTCATTGATTTCCAACTTAATTCTACTATATAGTATGATTTATAAGAATCATGCCTTCTTTTTGATCAGTTTCAATTGAGTGATTTTGCAATAATCATCATTGATATATATCTACATTTTCAGATTAAAATAATATATAGGGTGACTCAGATTGACCGCTCGTGGACAATACTGCGAAATAGGGAAAATAATTCTGAGCAGAAAAATCCTTAGACATTTTTTGATCCGATGCACCGTTATTGAAATATTAATTATAATGAGATGATAATTAATTAGTTATCGCCAATGAGTGTGGGAATAGGCCTAGTTTATTAATATTCTTATGTATCCGCTCAACTTATTGGTAAAAATACCTCATTAACGGTTCATTGGATCAAAAAATCGACTTTTCTGTACAGCATTGTTTCCTTTATTTCACTGTGTCCGCGGACGGTCGATATGTATATATGACACTAAATATTTTATTAAAATAAATTTCCAATTTCAAAATCATCTATATTATAATTAATATGGTGAACTTATCAGTTTGAAATCTTTTCCAGTAAGGAATGGTATAGAATCCGAAAGAATGATCATAAGTTGGCAAGCTGGTCTAGCAAGACTATAGACGTTATATGGATCTATAAACTTATACACCGGATCAAAACCTTATATTAGACAGTGACAGAAATTAATGACTACATAGAAACCAACAGAATTAACATTTCTTTCCAATGAAAATATTAGTTTTTAGGCCTCATCATGTACTGTAACTTTTATCAGTAAAAACCGGGTAGTGGTATTAAATTAAAAGTATATAGTCAATTAGAAAAATTCCTTAGTTGTTAGCTTTTTATATTTAGACAGTTATAACATTAAAAAGTTGACAATTACACAATATTTTAATTATTAGAAATATGCACATTTTTAGAAGAAAATATAGAATTGGCATGGATATTGACCTTTGAACGTAAGAATTGTTATCTCCATCGTTTCACCTTCACTTTAAGGCCTTTAAGTGCTTTTGCTTGGAGTCGGCATTTGGCTGTAAATAAAAGGATTCCGTGCGAGGAAGAGTAGAAATTATTGTTATATAATAGTGTAAAGGCTTCATGGCTCGCACATGGCCAACTAACACTGTTAGACAAATGCGTATTCATAATTCATATATTCGTGCTTATTTCAATCATACTTTCATTGTCGAAGACACGCTAGAATTCCACCATTGATCTTGTTCAAAAAGTGGATAAGTATATGCACGATAATTCATATTATAATATTATGGAGTTACCAGTAAAAAGTGCAGTAGGTTGTAGAATTTCAGTTTTTAAAATTGACCGGTAAAGTATGCACCTTGGACAGAAATGATTGATTTTACTTATTAATATTTAAGAGAATATTTTTTTCTTTTTCTCGTGAACTGTATTTGCTAAGTATAACTTTTTTTTTCACTGGCTATCGTACTTAGGTCACTTAATACAGATCCTAATATTATGATTTAATAAATTACTGGATTCCATTAAATCATAACTGTTTTAATATAATTATAGAGTGCAGAGATTAAATTTAGTTATTTAAAATAATTTTTTAAAGTATTGTTTATCTCTACATAGCATAAATTGAAGTCGCTTTTCGCGTCTGTCTGTCTGTCTGTATGTCTGTCAGTTTAACCGCTAACTCCTCCTAAACCACGCAACGAATTTTGATGCGGTTTTCATCATCAGTTAGATAATTTTTCATTTTTATATATATATATAGCTTAATTAGAAAATAATAATAATTAATAATTAATTAATTAAATTCGTAACCCGACCGTAAGAATTCGCAACGTACTTATATCATAAAAACGACCGTACATAACTGTTCTACTCGTAGCGTAGAGGTTACGTCGCAACGCTCTATGCACAGGGACCCGGGTTCGGAAACTGATGGCATCGTAGAATTTTTGGCTTTTTTTTCTAAATTCTACATGATATTTATTTATATATTTTTTTATTTTTGTTATATTCTTTCTTTGACAATAATTATAATTTTTTTGAAACTAAAAAATATATATAATTTAGTAATAATATAATTTTAGTAATAAACATATGTTTTACAGAATTCCGTCCGATGTCACTATTCCTGTAGTAATCCGTCTATCTATAGATTTATTAACTTTATCCTTCATGAACTTTATAGTAGAAAAACAGCAGCTGGCATAATTAAATTTAAAGGTTAAACATTATAGTTATCGTTAAGTGAGTAGGTAATGTAATTCCTAACCCACGCAACGGATTTTGATGCGGTTTTCACCGTCAGTTAGATAATCTTTCACGGAAGGTTTATATATATAGCGAACGAGCGAAGCGAGTGAGTAATGTAATTATAATATTCAAGCGAACGAGCGAAGCGAGTGAGTAGTGTATTTATAATATCCGAGCGAAGCGAGTGAGTAGTGTATTGCACCCGGGCTTTCTTAGCACCCGGACGAAACCGGACGGGGCCGCTAGTTTTAAAATATTTAAATCTAATTTTTTTTATGGTGTAGGTAGGTATATATTCAGCATATATTTTCCCAGAAAAAAATATTATGCAGGTGTGTTATGGATAATTCTTATATTAATATTCAATATTTTGACGTTTCTGAATTTCAAGTAATAATACATAATTAAAATACAGTTAAATGCGTAATTAAAGATCTGTTGGAAAAATAAATTCAGTTAAGTTCTGACTTTTCGGTTGTCTCCTGTTCAATTCTCCTCTTCCAAATCCAACATATTAATTGTACATCTACAAGAGGCTCCATCCTCCTCTTGTAAATCCAAGGCTGCTACTTTATGCTTTAAAGAGAAAGAATCACGGCGCGCGGGAGAAGGGGCTTGTAACAGCTGAAAGCAGGAAGGGAGTTAGCGTTGCGTTACGTGAAATGTGAATCGTCTTAATTGCGGCGGGATTATACTGATAACACGGAATCATGTCTATCTTGGACATTTTCCAAATCAATTCTAGTACCGGTAATACATCAAGCTATGGATAAGCCTGATCAAGCACTCAGTGGACATTGCCGACATGAAACAGTTGAACGTACATATTATGTTGTATATTATATGCATGTGTACATGAATAGAGGTATTCATGTATACATAATATTATATGTATATGTATTATGTAGCTGAACGGGTTGAATTAAAACTGAAAGATCTAGTTTACTCGGAGAGGTCTGGTTTGCGTGACGATACAACTTGAATAATATAATATCATGACAATAATTTGTCGATACAGTACAAATAAATTACAGTGAATTTAACGCTAAAGTGATTTTCAACAACTGTTAATGGTTATAGACTCCAGACTGATAGACCTCATCATATGACTTCATATATATTTATTATTATCACGCATACGTTTATTCTCTTTACGTTGGTAATCGTGATTTGAAACAATCACGATATGTATATTGTGTCTACGTATTCATTTGTTTCACTAACCTAGCCTAATGTTCCTATATGTTTAGAATATTATCACTTGTTTTTTTTGTCATTTATATTATTTTTTTCTAGATAATGGTATTCATTTTTTTAACATCGCTTTTATTTAATAAAAGTGCGATAAAAACGTACCTTTTTTACGAATGAGGGGTAGATACTTTTTTGCGGTTATATTAAAGTCACATTTGTCAAGTATTTACAGAACCTAACAAAATTATGAATTATTGATGCTAGTCCGTATAATAAATTTTAAAACTAACAGTGCTGTTAAATTTTTGTCACAACCAAGTTGAAAATTATAATAATTTAATACTCAATTTAATATTGTTCCATGATACAGAATACAGAATAACATCATATACATTCATGTATGAATACTTTGGACATGTTTTTTTCTGTTTAATCATTAATAGATAATATTTATATTGTCGAGTTTTACAAGAACAAAATAAATGAAAAAAATCTTTTCACCGACTGAAAAGTAAACAAAAGCTGGCTTCAGAAATGCAAGTACTTAGTACCTAAGTTTTTTCAGTTTCCTGTAGAATTGCGTGAACAATTCTCACTGTACTTTAATTTACTATGCGACTGTGTAAAAAAAAAGATTATTTACAAAAAAACTTTTGTAAAAAAAACAATAATGTTTATTACCGAAGGCATATCTCTGTTGGGGACCACTGTCTAAAGGCGCCAAGATAATAAACATGATGGTTAAAGAGCTAAAAGAGTTTTTTTACTGCTCACATAAATCTTAAAACTTTATGGATATCTAAAAATCAAATAAACGAGTAATCAATATTGACATTCGTAAATCATTTGCATGTTCATGTCTATTAAAATTACTTTGAAATATTGTTATTGCATTGAATAGGATTTAAAACAGATTGAATTTAGTGCAGAATATAGACAATACTATAGATTCTCCAGACTGACTAGAAAAAAAATCAAGCAAAACAGATTTTCATAAATCGTTTGTAATATTATAAAAACTCTGGTCGCAATGCCAAACCCTGCCGACAATATAGTGTATGTACTAATATAGGCATTGTGGCTTTATTATGTGAACTTAAGTTTGTTTTTGGACAAAATAAAAAAAATAACTCCTTTATAAATTCAATTTTTCTAAAATATTTCAATATTAGACATAGATTTTATCAGTACAACGTCTGCACCAAATTAAGTACACCCTTCGGTAACTACTGTTGTCATAAAATTTTTAAGTTCGGTCCTGTCGGGCCAATTTTATTAAAATTTTAGCAGCACATTTTAATCTTTACTGAAAAGTCAAATTTCAATTTTGAAACGATTCTGGGAATTTTTTCGGTATTTTTGGGCCCAAAAACTTTTTGAAACCCTTAAAAACCACTCTTAAAATGACCCGATTGGGCCCATTTTAAATAGGCTTTGTGCGGTGATGGTTTCCAATGTGTGTACCAAATTCATTTAAATCGATTTTTTTTTATTACTGCCACCCCTGTTAAGTAATATTTGTTTGAAATTACTAAATTAAAATGTCATAATAACGAACTTTTTAAAAGTCCGCATTTAAAATCTAGTTACCTATCTATCGATCATTAAACACTGTAGAAGTACACTCACAGTATAACCAGAAGAGCTCAGTAGTATGTATTAAAGAGTAAATGGAAGACAGTTTGAACACTTGCGACAATGTCTAAGGTTGCTAGATTTTTAATGTCGACTTCGATCGTTATTATGAAATTTTGATTTAATAATTTCAAACGATTGTTACTTAACAGGGGTGGCAGTAATTAAATACTTTTTCCTACAAAACTTGCCTATTTTTTAAAGAGCTTTTCAACAGCACCACTTTCAACCTATCGTGCTTTCTAAAATTCCGAAGTTTTGAAATTTACAGGGGTGGCAGTAATAAAAAAAATCTTCCTACAAAACTTGCTTATTTTTTAAAGATCTTTTCAACAATACCACTTTTGACCTATCGTTACATTTATAATTCCGGAGTTCTGGACATTCTGGAGCAAACTAATAGGGAAGCCGACCTTCCCGGAAAAAAAATTATCACCATTCGATTCTTTATTAGGGCATTTATAATACAGAATTTTGATACAACTCTCTACGACTAACCGTTTTCGAAAAAAACGACTGATACGGGTGGTCGAACTCACCCTGTATATGGCAAATGCACTAATAAGTAAGTCAGTGGAACTCTTTTTGTGTACGCTGATTAATAAACACAGCGTTGCCAAACCTCAGATGATACATTCCCGAAAATACGTCAGGATTATCCAGAAAAATGTTCATAAATTTTCAGCCAATAAACGTTTATAAAAAAAACCGTTTAAAAATTCATTGACCGAAATACATTGTCTCTATGAAAAATGTATTGAGTAAAGGAACACTTCGTTTATTAAAATCCAATTTAAATGTAAGTACCTATGAAAAAAACTAATGGCTGAGAAACCATGAGCTTGCGACGTATAATATACCTTTTGATGGTCCAGTGTGTAGTAGAGTTGCGATTAGGGCCTCAAATATCGGATCACCCTCAATTCCGGAGTTGATAACGATAATATTTGTTTTTCAGTTTCGGAATTCTGAAACTAGTTCCGATATCGAGAAAGGTCTACAAAAATACTGCGTGTAAAAGAAACATGTCTTTTTAACACGCTTATACACTCAGTTACATAAAAAGTGGATCACCTAAAAGTACATGTAATTTCGAATCATTGTATTTTCAAAATTAATAAGCCGATTTTGAAAATTCTTTTTTGTTTGATATAGCAGAGTTTTAGGAACATTTTTATGTAAGAGTTTTGAATTTCAATCAAGGCTTGATTACAGTGGAGACGGAAGACTAAGACAATGTTTTTTTAGTCAAGTTTGAAGAATCCTACGGAAAGTAGCAGCAGCAGTAGAATTTTTTCCTTAATTGCATCTTATTCCTTGGCCTTTTTTGTATCGGTTCGTTTTTGTTTTTAGTAATTATCTCAAATAACACCCGAGTTATAAAGAAAAATTAAAAAAACTGCATTTATTCTTTATTAATGTCGTGGCCATAAGTAGACTGGGAATTAATGCAATGCAATGCGATGCTGTGGAAGAAGCCTAGGACCCGTCGCCGGTCTTCTTGGTTTTAGACCAGCAGATTTTATTCTGCGGCGGACAGTGTTGTTGCAGACATCTGTGCCTCTAACTTGCCGAAAATTTCGATTTGTCGTAACTGCTGTCTGGCGACGATTTCTTAATATTTCTAACAGAATGAAGCGGTCATCTCGGAAAGAGGTTTTTCTTGAAAGTCCAGAACCTACTGTTCTTGTGTATTGCCCCGTCTCTTGAAATCGGCGAATTGCCCTGGAT
The DNA here is from genome assembly GCA_039654895.1 of Mongoloraphidia duomilia. Taxonomy (NCBI): domain Eukaryota; kingdom Metazoa; phylum Arthropoda; class Insecta; order Raphidioptera; family Raphidiidae; genus Mongoloraphidia; species Mongoloraphidia duomilia. Next base: position 25,878,533 of record CM077519.1, read on the forward strand.
ACCGTGGTTGTGGCAATCCAATTACCCGGGATACATTTTGACTGCGTCCATCATTAGTCAATGCCATTATGATTGCAACTTGTTCAGGAGTTATTTGTTGCACCATTATTTATCCACATAAATGAAAAACTTAACAATAAACAATAATAACCATCAATAAATTCGGACTGTCAAAAAAATTATTCATTTGTTTTGTTCCTAAACACCGATACATTCCCAGCCTACTTATGGCCACGACATTAATAAAGAATAAATGCAGTTTTTTGAATTTTTCTTTATAACTCGGGTGTTATTTGAGATAATTACTGAAAACAAAAACGAATCGATACAAAAAAGGCCAAGGAATAAGATGCAATTAAGGAAAAAATTCTACTGCTGCTGCTACTTTCCGTAGGATTCTTCAAACTTGACTAAAAAAACATTGTCTTAGTCTTCCGTCTCCACTGTAATCAAGCCTTGATTGAAATTCAAAATTCATACATAAAAATGTTCCTAAAACTCTGCTCTATCAAACAAAAAAAGAATTTTTAAAATCGGCTTATTAATTTTGAAAATACAACGAATCGAAATTACATATACTTTTAGGTGATCCACTTTTTATGTAACTGAGTGTATTAGCTTCAGTAGCATGTATGTTGTACCTATGCTGTATGTTAAAAAATCTTGCAAATGTCCAGTTATTGATGTGAAACTTTGCAGTCGTATGTAGTTTTGATGGCAATACAATATTTGAACGCAACACTAAAAAACAAATTGACACGCGCATATATGTCGCTGCTTGTCAACGTTAAGAGCGTTCTGGTGCAACGTTCTATGGCGCGGTGGCGGTCAGGCACAACTTGTTGAGTTTGACCGCGTGTACTGCGTGTAAAATAGGTATAGAAACGAGCTTCATCCATTCGTAACTGTTGATACATTGCATGAAATTCGCATTTTTTATTACGTTCGAGATTGATTAGATGAACCCAAATTGCTCTGTGTCTTCTCCTAAGAAAAAAATAAGGAAATTGATTAGAACTCATGAGTATTGAGAGCTTACCTTTGTATTTCACGTTGTTGCCTTTTTTGCTCTTCATCTCCATTTAAGGCCACCAAAAGGAGCAAAAGTTCCTCTTCCACATCCGTATTTCATACAGAAATACAAAATTTATCTAGAAAGTTAAAAACTGCACGAAGTCACCGCAAATACCACCGCAACAGTTATGGCCTATTCAAAAAACGTCAGCGCCACCACCACCGCGCTAATGTGCTGAGGCCTTAACGCGCCTAAGGAAGTTTCCATTTCAACAAGTGGTGGGAGTTACGGTGCTGATGGTTGGAAAACGTGTCTCCAGTCGTTTAAAATTTGAAATAAATATCTATATTATAATGACTAAAAATTTGAAAATATTATTTACAGTTTTAAAAAAATCTAAAAAACAGACTTATATTAACGCACTAATAAGTACAAAATATTTTTTTTCTCTTCTATAACGTCTAGAAGCGTAGACTCGATGAAATAAATGAAATATAGGTAAAGTGAGTGTTCCACGCTTCTAAACGTTAAAGAAGAGAAAGACATTTATTTTCTACTTTTTAGTGCGTTAATATAAGCGTGTTCTTCAGATTTTTTTAAAACTGTAAATTTTTATAAAACTAGCTACAGAAAAATAAATGTATCATTTAAAATTCGCGGCCTAAAAATTCGCAGTCGAAAAGCGATGAGATAATTAAAGATAATATGTTTATTGTCATACATATTTTTACGTACATAGTTGAACGTTGTATTCCTTTATCTAATATATTATTTATTGAATGTAATTTGTACACAAGGACTTCATAATTTTTTTTTATTTTTTCGAATTTGATTGAAAATATCTATCAAAAAACACAGACAACGCATAACCTAATTTATTAACGGTATGTTGAACCTCTTTTGTTCAGAACGATAGGGCTAGTTATCGACGGTGTAGTTTTCGGTGTCACTATATGACGTACTGCTCTTATCAAAAATCTCGTAAATTGTAATGAAGTGTTGTAGCGGTATATCTAGGAAAACTGGATACGATTCTTAGGGATTTGTTCTGTACTATTCGAATTTAGTATAACTCCAAACGGATGCGGCGTAAGTTAAGGTAGGACGAATTATTGATTTGCAAATTAATATTTTATTAGCAAGATTTAAATTACCTACTGAATTGGTTTAAGACAGGATGTATAAAGCTTGTGAATAACAAGCGTATTTGGCGTGGATGATGAATGTGAGTCCTTTGTCTATAAGAGTACCCATAAATATTTGATTTGATTCGCCCAATCGATCCTCGATCTATTAAACTTGATGAAGTTGTTCAACACTGAAAATAAAAGAATATCGCTACCGTTTTTTGGTATTTAATTTAATTTTCCAGCTGTCACTGTGAAAATGTTTGTGCATTCTATGGACGGCTTGTTGTTTTGCTATGGTAGATTACGCCAGGAACTTGCGAGGATAACTAATATACCAAGAAAAGGAATTGCTGTCCTAATTTTACTAGAAATTTGACTGCTGTATACCTAAATGTAGAAATAATGTAAATTCGACCTAGCACTCAAATACTAAGTGTACGCCTCAAGCGCATTTACTGGGCACATTTCAGACATTGTTTTAAAGTACAAAAACTGAAATAGGAGAGAACCATGTAATAAGAGAATCGGGTTATAAGAGACGAGATTCATATTTTCGCGTTCATATGTCAAGGAGGATTCTAAACACACGTGCCGTTGAGTTTCATATGTGGTGTGCATGTTAGAAATACGCCGATAAGTTTCACTTCAATATTTTTCGAAAATTTTATCTTTGCTTGCCTAACGGTAATTTAGGCATTATATAAGACCGTCCACTATTACAATACTTTTGTTTTCCAACTTAAAAATTAGTTTATGAATGCCATGACAAATATTTTAAAAGTTTCTACTTTGAGGTTAGGTTCTTTCTCAACTAGTTTTGTTCACGGTACTTTGATGGTTAAGCAAATATTGCGTCGTCTCTTATTACACGCGTTCTAGGGCAAATTCCGGGTAATAAGAGCAGCTATATCAGATAATAAGAGACGGCACTGGTATTGATCTGAATTGACAATTTTATTGTTTAGTTTAGATCTAAATGTCATGAAAAAGAAAAAGTAACAAAAAACTATACACATATTACGCGAATGTCATGATTGCAGCCATCGAAGCTGTGAAAACTGAAACGTGGTTACTCTTTGCAAAAAGCTGCTTCCCTTTACCACGTCCCAAAATCTACTTTGGGATAAAACTACAAAGATACTAAATTAACCATGGGAGGAGGTAGAAAAGCTGAAATACATTGTATCGTATCTTCATCACTTGTTGAAAAGTGATGAAGATACATTACAAAGTATTTTTGTACCGATTTAATTACTTATTTTAAATATAAAATTTAATTTTTTATTAAAAACACACTTTACTAAACTTTATTATTGTGAAACAGAAATAATCAATTATTTTTGCATTGAATTTGTTTTACTGATTTTGAATTTGAAGGTAAACTTTTTATTATTAATTTTTAAACGTTTCCAGATTTTTTTCTATTTGAGATCAAGAAATGAAACTTAGGCAATTTGTTTGCCGCTTTATATTTGTATCTCTTATTATAATTTGCACCTCGTAATGTAAAGTTTAAGAAAACTACAAGCCTCGTCTCTTATTGTACGATTCATGTAATAAGAGACGAAAAAATAGAAAAAAATTGAAAAATTATATACAAGCTACAGATAAAGTTGAATGTTCATATTTTTTTATTGACACACAAACAACCAAAGGTGTTTATCTGCCAAATACCAGATCTCCAAGAGTTCTTGTTGTCTTAGAATTTAAATGTCACGTCTCTTATTACCCGATTCGTCTCTTATTAGGTGGTTCTCCCCTATATTTTTTTCTCTTTTTGATTTTTAAATTTAATCCTTAACTTATATTAAAATTTTAGACAATGATGTATTATTTTATCAAAGACAATAGATAATAAAATATATATATATGGATTTTAATAACTTGTTTAGCACTTGGTTCATTTTTATGTGACCTTTTTGATTTCAAATCTCGTTTGAAATTTACAACATTGAACATAGGCACTTATAATATAAAACGGCAATATATTACTGGAACATTTGAATGCTTAATTGTACAATTAATTTTTTTAGCCATTTCTCCGTGCATATTAATCATAATAAAATAGAAATGAAGTTATTACATGATAATTAGCGAATTAAATAGCAAGCAAGCATGTAAAACGTCAATAACAATAATTCCCCTTCAGGGATACATTGATTAGATTTGTATTACGGCACAATTATCTTAATATTACATTCATAGATATACGTTGAGTACACTATAATATGCAAATAGACTTACATCGCATTCATTTGTTTTAATTTTTTTGTTTGATATATAACTCTACTAGTAATTAGTGCTAGAGCCAACGGTTAACATTAACACTTATAAAAATGTCTGGTAGCACGGGCATTTCAGATTTATATTTAAAAACTGCCAATAATATTGTAAATATAACTTCCAAATGGTTATACTTTACCGCTAGAGACACACACAGGAGGTCGGTTGAGAGGGCCGGACTGTAAAGTGACAAACAAAAATTACATTTTGTGGAAGTCAGATACTGCCATACAGCAGACTGATCGATGTACTGCGAAAACCGAAAAAATATTTTAACTATGAAATCCCCTAAATTGTTTAAAAACAATTTTAAAAAATGGTTATGTGAATGCACAAAACACATTGTTTAAAAAAAAAGTTAAATAAAAATAATTACCTTTAACAGTTCTATTCACAACCCAAATATAAACCCGTTTCTGTATACAAGACACTTCGAAAAGGCATAAAATGGAACTGATAAAAACCGACTAAACACATAAACTTTCTTATTTAGTGTAAAATTACTAAACGATATAAGTATATTATGCAAATAACGAACTTGACAAACAATTGCTATCTATTATAAAAAATTATTTATGCCGGCTGTCCGATTATACTGTCTGAACTTCCCATTAAGCTCCAATGACAATAATATAAGCTGACAGTTCAAAAATGTTCAAGACTGATTCATAAGCGAGATAGAATAGATTTTTTTATTTAAGAAACATTAACTGATCGTAGAATCTCATTTGATTTCAATAATGAAAAAACTCGGGTCGCAGTGCCAAACCCTGCCGACAATATAGTGTATTTGCTAATACAGGCCATGTGGCTTTAATACGTGAACTTAAGTTTGTTTTTGGACAAAATAAAAAATTTAACCCCTTAATACATTCCTTAAAATAATATTTTTTTCTTAATTTCAATATTATTATCAATGCAACCTCTGTACCACATTAAATACACCCTTCCATAAGTAAATCCGTATCAACAAACTAGTGTTTTCATAAAATTTGAAAGTCCGGTCCTGTCGGGCCGATTTTATTAAAATTTTAGCAGCACGTTTTAATCTTTACTAAAGAGTTAAATTTCAATTTTGAAACGATTCTGACAATTTTTTCGGTATTTTTGGGCCCAAAAACTTTTTGGAACCCCTAAATACAACCCTGAAAATGGTCTGATCGGGCCCATTTTAAATAGGCTTCTTGCGGTGATGGGTTCCAATGTGTGTACCAAATTTCGTTTCAATCGATTAAGTCTGTCGAGAGTTATCGTGTACACACATATATATATATATAAATATATATATATATAAATATATAAATATATATATATAAATATATACATACATATATATATAAACATTTTCAAAAATGGTGCCAAATTGTTCAGGAGGCTATGAAACGTCGAGAAATTTTGGTCCGACCCCTAGGTCCCGCCATCCGACCGACGCCAATAGTGTATGTGCCATATTATGGCAAATACACTAATAAGACTACACAAAATACATACATTAGTAATAATTAAAAGATCATCGAACGATTAATTAGATGATTGTACGTTGCTTGACTCTTTAGAGAAAATAAATAAAACAATAAAATAGGTAAAAGACTTTCTGTTTTCATGTCTGATCACAGGAATTGTACCAGACATCCATGTTTACTCTCATAAATCTTAACCCCCTTAACGAAATTCTGCGTACGCCCTTGCTGACTTGTAGGTTAACAAAGGAAATCACAACATTTATTTGGACATGGAATAGTTCTAAATCGCATCAGAGAATTTGAATACAGAGATATATTTTGATACTTGCTACATTTATCATTTTATTATGTAAATTAATTAAAATACGCGTTTCTAATTTTAGTTAGTTACCTACCTATTATTTTAAACTGTTAAAATACAAACATCTGTTTTAATGGATCTCAATGTGTATCATTTTAATTTTTAAATTAGCCTGTCATTATTCATTGTACATTCAAATAATCATAGGATCGCTATTCTAATATTCATTACTGGTCATTAGATGAATTAACAAAGCCTAGACTTGACGCCTTTAGATTGTAGATATTTTTAATTTATTTATTTCGTATAGGAATTAAACTCAAAATTTTCCTAACTACTTACCAAATAATACCAATATTACTGTATATGTTAGGCTCAAATAACGACTGAACGAAAATGCATTCTGACACATGTGGAATAAGGCCTCAAGACTAAATTCGTGTCGTGGCTTTTGAAAAAACGCTCATAACGCGTTGTGGTAATGTATAACAAGTCACAAAGCGAAATTCGTGTTACTGTTCTATAGATAATAGTCTACCAGAAAGCATTCTAGCAATGAAAATGTGCCACAACGCGTAGTGGACGCTTATTAATGAAGCCACAACATGTTATAGTAAAAACGACTCTAGCCAATTGAACGCGGGACCAATCCAACTTCAAAAATAATGACATTAATTGACATAACATTATAATAAATAAAGTAAAATTTCTGTTAACGCGTGCGATGACGCAGGTAACGGTCAGTATTAAATATTTATTTTATTATATTTGCTTTTTAATTCTATATGGTTACATATTATGGTTTCACATGACGTAAAAATTAATCTAATCATACTAAATAATTTGTCAGCTAGCTCATTTCTTTTTGACAGATCAATTACTTCAGAACAAAATAACAACTGATTTTTTTAATTTCAAAATATTTACGAAACTATATTATATAATAGTACGGGAGGCAGCGTTGCATTTTAGGTAGTGATTTCATACCGACCAATTCATATTTCTAGTAATTGTTTAAGTATCAACAGCAACCAAAGTGAGCGTCAGTCGTCACACCCGCGGTGGGTGTAGTAGCTAGAGGGTGTCGAAGTTGCTAAAAAAATTAGATTTTAAAATTATTTCCAAATTATTTCATACCGCACCAAACTTGGTACGGTGATTCTTTATATAATAAACAATAAGAAAATAACTGTCAGCTGCGTAGACAGTGGGGGTAAAGAAGCCAGTTTCGCCATAGAACATATCGTGTTTAGATAATTTAAACGTCATTGAACAGTAAATGTCACGGTGTGTTCATTTTGAAATATAGATGTCGTTGATAATAAGCATTTGTTCTCCAAAGAAACAAACCCTTTCCTATGACAGACGCACATCTTCTCTTCAATTCTGCTTTCAAATCGCATAATTTCCATGTAGAATATATGTTTAGAACTAATTTGTTTGTGTTGTTTTACGCGAAACGACGACAAAAACGAATAACAGCAAAAGCAAAAATCGTCCCTATAATAATTTTAAATAAACAATAAACAAATATTTTTTTGAATACAAAAACTTTGTATTTAAATTAAACTTTATTTAGAAACGTATTTGTCGCAAGTATTATATTTGAAATTATTAAATAAATAATTTTTAACCTCGACAAAACAACTACACGTTTATGATAAGTGCAAATCAGGTGCAAATACTCCTTGCACCGTGGGTATGTTTCTTTGGAGAACAAATGCTTATTATCGGCGACATCTATATTTCAAAATGAACACACCTTGACGTTTCAATGGCGTTCAAATTATCTAGACACGGTATGTTCTATGGCGAAACTGACGTCTTTACCCCCACTGTCTACGCAGCTGACAGTTATTTTCTTATTGTTTATTATATAAAGAATCACCATACCAAATTTGGTTCGGTATGAAATAATTTGGAAAAAATTTTAAAATCTAATTTTTTAGCGACTTTGACACCCTCTAACTACCACACCCACCGCTACTAGCGCAGCTGACGGTTGGATGTCTCATCAGGTGGACGAGAACAAACGTTGGTATAATTATCAGCCGGTATGAAATAATTTATTCATTTGCAACGCTGCCTCCCGTACTATAAGGTTTAGAAAAAACATTTTTTTTACAAAACTTACTTGAAAAAATTAATAGAATAACAAATTGTTATGAAAAGTATATACCGTTATAATAGTAAAAACATCATTATAGCAAATATATATTCTGCACATGCACCGATTTTCCCTAATAACAATAGGGCTCTACCTTTTTACATGTCAAACATCCTACCAAAATTTGGTTTCGATCCGTTCAGCCGTTTGGTCTGTATTGTGCTCACAGACCAACAGACAAACAATTAACGAACAGACTTTTTCTAAAAATATATTTTTTTGACTCCGGTGACCTCGAAATGAAAATATAATTTTAAATTCCGAAAAGTGAATTTTGACCCAAATTAGTACCATTTGCCACTAATTGTGGAGTTAAAATGGTAATACCTCTAGAAAAATAATGAATAAACTGTATATTCCAGTTTAAATTCTTTATTTAAATCAAACGTGCACAAAAACGAATTCTATAATTTATTGAAGAAGGAAAGAAATTTAATATATTGTTAGGTGCAGATTAAGGTTTCATGTGAAAAGTAGTTAACTCTATTTCTATTAATGATTCTCAGTGAAGATGACGTTTTGTTTTATTCTGTTTTTTTTTCTTATTTATATCTTTGACACGCGCTCAGAAAAATGAGGAAGCGGATTGCAATTAAAATAATTAAATTATATTTGTGATTTTATTACGTGTCATGCAAAGATTTCAGCAAAATGATTTGTTTTTGTCCACATTTGAATGCAGTAAAGAATTAAGACTGGAATTAAAATTCATTTATTATTTTTCTAGAGGTATTTTTTACTATAACAGATCATAGTTTCATAAATAAGCATCCACAATGTGTTGTGGAACTTTTCCAATGCCAGAACGCATTCTGGTTGATTATTAAGTATCAAGAGAACAAACAAAACAATGTCATACTACTAATGAAAATTTAGTTGAAAAAGACATTGGGTACTGTGCCCCAAGGGGGATATCCATCTCGCTGGATACAGGCATTAAATAATGCTAAATTATATGGAGTTGCTTTGCTACAGGCCTAGTTTCACTTCTGAAAGAAATAGTTGTTAACAAAGCTTATAGTCGAGAACAACAGAAGTAGTTGCAAAATACAAACAGTATATATTAGTATACTAACGATAACAACACACCGGGCGCACTGGTGTCATGAGGCTGCTGCTTTTGCCTTTTGTATCCATGAAAAGCACGGCGAGAAGCGGAGGACAGACGTGACAAAGTGCTTCGATATAAATACAGACACCTCTACGTGAATACTTAATAGGTAGCGGTCTTCGACGCGACGCAACTCACATTCTGATATGGACTTCTCATTGACGGAGTTTCAAGGGGGTCTGACATTTTTTTTTTTTTTTGTTGCAAATTTGAGGGGTTGACATCTCGTACAGATTTTTTATTTCTCTCCTTTGTTTAGACTTTAGGGAGTTGGAAAACGACTGCGTTTTGGTCTGCAACGGGTTTATGCCACGCCGTTAGGCGTTATTCTATGTGCCGTTAAAAGCTGTTTATCTCAAGGGACTAAATAGATTTTAAATTCGTGTCAGGGTCATTTAACCTTTGGCAATTGGTTTTAACATATATTGAATAGTAAATAATTAATCATGGAGAAAAATTCTGATAAGCACACAATCCTCTCAACGTCTGTGCGGGGTTTGTTAGAATTTTTCTATGTCTCTTAACGTCATTTTTCTAGCATAATTGTATCAACATGGAGGTTTGAATTCCTTCTTTTAAATATATGAAAACAGAAATATAACTTTTTTCCAGTTTCGTAAGAAAGAGTTATCTCCTTTTGACATTATGTACATTGTACACATTTTGTGATTGAAGATCTTGTCTCGTTTGGTCATTTTTTTATCATTAAATAAAACTCAACATTATCTGCTGTCATGAATATCCAACGTTTCTTTGGTAGGCAAATTTTTTTAACTGAAATAAAATGTTTATATACCTACCTTGACGATGTTTTCAATTTCTTGTAGACCGCAATAGCAACAGACTGTGTCTGAAATAAACGAGTTTGGATTTTTTCGAGTATAAATAATGATTTCGTGATCATTTAGTATTCACAACTGATAAATCAACAAATTGAAACTCAATAATAACAAAAATCTACCCACATAAAAAATATGTGCATGTAGATATAATATCAACGAATAAAATTCCAATATGAATTACAACAACACGTCCATTGAAAAATACATGCAATAAAGAGTAAATAAATAATTATTAACCACGTATATAGTTGCGAACCGGTTGATTAATAAAAAAATAAGTGTAAGTTTCATTATAATTCAACATTATAATGTCAATAAACTACACCAATGGCAAGTGACCACAAAACAAGACATAGCCTACTGCTATCAGACGTATAAATATATCGAACCTATCGACAATTGACAGTAGCTGCTACCACAACGATGTTCTCGCTTGCTGGAGCAGCTTCTGGTTCAACACAGATGAAATGTAAATTGCCCGGCATAATATGTATGGCTGTACAATTAAAACGTGACGGCTGCTTTACCGAATGTACGACAGAAGAAGACATCATTGTCTTTTATACGGCTGTTCTGTATTTAAAATAATTTTTTAGAACATAAAATAGTTTACGGTCAATTCTTTTTAGACGTGTTTGTGACAAGATATTTTTTATAAAGATAATGGACTACTATAGGGTTATCGAATTGAGCAGATTGGGTCGTGATTGAGTCAACCAAACACGTGCTTGAGATGGCGCATTTTCAGAAGCAGCGTTTTGTACACGGCCAAATCTGGCGACATGGGAAAAACCTAACAAAAAATCACTGACAGAAATTTTGTTTGACAGAAGAAAATATAAAGTTGTGTACCTTATCCTTAACTTTTTTCGGATTCTGCCTCTATGCTGCTGTGTTATAAATAATATCTAACAGTTTGAACAGAATTTAGAAATAGTCAGAGATGTACAAAATGGTTTTAAAAAAGCATTTAAATACAAAATGCAAAATACTTTTCAGATTTACTATTTCAAATGCAAAATACCAAATAGTTTTGCGTTTTGTATTTCAAATGCTAAATGCAAAATAGGTATTTTCAAAATACTTTTTCAAAATAAAATACCTTTTTACCAAATTTCAGATATTTTTATTTATTTTAGGTATTTATCATGAGAAATAGAGACACAATGCCGAGCCGAACAAAAACGTCTAATAACATGGCACCTTATGCATGACATTTTGGTCATATTTATCATTACGCGTATCAATAATTTCACCATACACCAAATCCACCATCAAATCAAATCAGTAACCACTTCACCAGCAAACAATAAATCCGTGAAATCAAATCGTCGGCGTCAGCGGCGTTGCGTTTCATAGCCATAGATAATGTTCGTCGTTTTTGTTTGACATTGACACTAGTCAGACATAAGGCGCGCACTCTGACCAAAGAAGAAAAAAGGGCGCGCATGGCTAACAGGCGCCTCTATCGGTCAAATTCGGCAATACAAGCGTCATTCGTTCATTTCATTTTGTTTGACTGGTGGTGATGTTGGCTAAACTTAATCACAAAGTATTTTGCATTTTGAAATGAATATTAAAAATGCAAAATACATCTCGAAAGGTATTTCAAATGAAATACAAAATGTTTTTTACTAAAAGACATTTAAATGCAAAATACAAAATAGGTATTTTGCATTTTGTATTTGCATTTTAAATAGAAGTATTTCAAATAAATCGCATCTCTGGAAATAGTTATAATAAGAGCGATGTCTGTGTGAACTGCGGTATCGAGTAATGAAAAAAGACGAAACATCAATTTAAGTATACAGTAGATTAGCTGTTGTAGTGTAGAATAGCTCAGTACCAATGGATCAGCATCTAATGACATTGCATTAATAATGACAAACCATTAGTCCATTTTTTACACTGATAGAGCACAATTAGTATGCCACTAAAACTATTAATTAATAATAACAGTTTAAAACATTGAGCTTATACTGTTATAGACTGATGATGAAACTGCATTTTGAAAGATCAGTCCGTGCGAAAATGTTGATCAATTGTTAAATTATTAGGATATTTGCGATATTATAAATAAAATATGAACGGCCACATTTTGATGCCTATATTACTAAAACCTACAAGTAATATTTCAACAGGATCTCATCAGCAAGGAAGTAAAATGCTATCTTTTATAAGACTGCAGCCAAAGCGACATTCTGTATGTTCAATACAAGAACTCACGAGACAAATAGTCCTAAGACGGAGACAAAAGATATACTTCCACACCTTTGTACAGACTGCAAGTAAAGGATAAATAGATACATGGGTAGTTTAAAACTGGCTCAGCTAGAATTGATGAAGACATCACAATCAAAATGATGAAGGTAGATCCATTAAATAAACAAGAGTTGGGTGTTACAATACTGCATACATGTGTACTGCATATGGTTAACTACTGCTAAGGATAAAACACTGAGCCGAATAAGTTCGAGATCATTGTTTCATTCATGATTCTTATATGATTACCGTACCTCATTATTAGAGTGAATCTAAATAATCTCTAATGCTGGATTTCTGCTATGATTTTCTGCCTTAAATCTAGATTTAAGAACTTCATATTTTTTAAATAAATAAATAGATAAGATAAGATTTATTGTCATCAAATATAAAAAAATTTACAATTTGTTACATAATTTTCAAAATTCTGGTTCCTATATATTACCCAGTGGAATAAGCTGAATGCTAACGTGTTTGTTTTTTATTTGTGGTCTTATGTGTTTACCATCATTTTTTTGTTAAGATATAGGGAAAAGTTTAAAAAAACCCTACGTGAGAAAATAAATAGAGATACCTATTCAGTTTAAGACTGAAAGTCGTACCTGAAACCCAGCATGAGTGATGGTGCTCCCAGATGCGTCCTCACCATATTTGTGAGTTTATTTACTTTTAAAATGTATTTTGGTGGTAGATAATATGTGTACAACTTGTGACTTGGAAGGGCCATATAGACGTTAATGATCTTAATTTTCAAGCGTCTTTAATTCTACACCCCTTTGTCTCCCTCTCTCTGTACAAGGGCAATATTAATTTGACATAGGATTACATCAGACACTATTTCAACTATCCTTATAATGTAAGCCGCAACCAATAGCAAAATATTTTTTAAATAATAATAGGTAAATAAAATATTTTACTTTGTGTAAAATTTTTTTTGAATTTTTTTTTACACTTTGTCTATATATTGAACAATCTACATTCGAAAATGGACGATCAGTGGCACACTAACGGTGGGGCCTTCTCGGAAAAGGAGACATCCTCCATGGCATTTATTTATATGCCTTGCCATTTTTACCAAAAAAAAAACTAAATAAACTCCCTAAAAATTGCTAAGATAAGAAATATGACAGGTAACACTGTTGACATACGTATAGTATAAGAGCTTCTGAGGACATTCATGTTTTTTTAAAGGACTAAGTACTTATTTAGGGTATCCCATTAGGGCGTTTGAAATAATTTTCACTTTCATGATGAGCTCTCGCTATTACGAAGATTCACATCTACAATCTAGCTATAATGAATTAGCACTCGCATCTAGTGAAAATCAATTGATTCCGAAACATATAAGGAGAATGTTAGATTAGTAATCATGTCACGGTTGAGTAATTGTAAGCTCATTCCGCCGCGAAAGTGGAAAGGTTCAGGTTAGAATTCTAACTGTGACTATGGTTGGTAAAATGATTTTTTCCGATATGTTAGGAATCAATTATATAATTGGCTGCTTTCCAACAAAAATTTTCATTATGCTAAATATTTGTGAGTTTTTAATTTTAACTGTTTCTAAAAAGTGTAATGATTTTTGCGTTTGTAAGAACCATTTGGAGTACCATATAATATGAATTCCCTGTTACAAAATATTTTTTTTAAAATAATTTTCAAAATGAAAAATGTCAGTATAATTTGCCAGAAAGTCTTTATACGATCTTTATACAATACTGTTATTACAATACTGTTATTACAATACTGTTATTATACAATACTGTTATAGGTAAAAAACATGCACAAAATAATATATTTTGTATATACCAATAACCAATGCAGTTTTGCAGAAATTATTGGAAACTAAAGACAATTCACACACACACACACACAATCGCCATGGGGAAAACCATATTTCTGTACGTTTTGAAGGTAGGATAATCGAAATCTGACCTTATCTCAGTTTTTTCAACCCCATATCACCATACCTCCATTTTCTTACGAAATATGAAAGTAATGGTTTAAAAATTAAAATGCTTATATTTTCATTTTTTCATTTTTTTTTAATTGATATAGTTTATTGTGTACATATTTATCAATATTTTTACAATATACATATTTAGTAATAATATAATATGGCAAATAAATTCTATATTATTTTTTTGTGATAAAATTATATGTAGACAAATTGAGCTTTACTTTGTTTGAAGACTCTATAAATGTTTCTATTGGTAGAATATATGGTCGAAGTGTAAATAATGATATCATTTTTTTTTTTCATTTTGTATAGGTAAATGAGTTTACTTGTTCAACGCAGTGAATATTCAAATTAGGTGTCCTCCGTTTTGGGCGTTGCCATAAATTGTAATACGTATCCAATTTTTATTTTTAATTAATGTTCTTTTACGGACATCAAACATTATATCGTATTTGTAAATCTCCATCTTGAAAAGTTCTTAATAAAGTGAAATATATATTCCATTACAACTTTAGTATCGTCTAGTGCAGGGATCGGCAACTGGCGGACCGCGGTCCAAGTCCGGACCGCGGAAGGTCAAAAACTGGACTATTTGAATTAATTAGTAAATAATCTGAAAGAAAATGTTTTTTCTTCATCATTCCTCTACATTTTAAGAATGTATGACAACCTTCACACTTTCGCTTACAATACACTTAAAATAGGTATACCTAGTACTGTTAGAGACAGCATTTTCAAGTTCAGCATGAATAAGTGCAGTAAAAATCTAAAAGTCATACTTGCTGAATGGGTGACCATTTTGATCGTCGGTATTTCTAAAACCAATCAAATGCTTAACTTAAAATTTTTCTCATTATAACTAATCATTTGACATAAAATTGGGTTCCGAATTCGGGGGCCCAAAAACGGATATTTTCAATTTATTAGTATACTTTTTTAAGTCAAAATACAAAATCATTTATCATTTCACTAACCACACTAACTTAAGACACTAGCGCCGACTACATGGTTGGTACTGTTGATTGTTATTTTGCAATAAACTCACAAAAAAGAATCGTAAAGTAAATTATTAAAACTGAAATAACAATGCAATATTTCTTAATAATACTTATTCTGTCATTTTTACCTTAATATTAAATTTTCTTGTTACCTATACAACGCAGTGCTTTGCCGGTAACTTTTAATTAATTGTTAATTCCTTAATTAATACAATTATATTATAATGTACCTAATTATTTTTTTAAAAAGAAACAAGGTTCTTATTATAAAAAATGATAAATATTTATTCTTAAATAAAGACCAGGAAAATGATGACAAGGGCGAGTGTACAAACTTACACTAAAAGTTAATTTATTAGCAACTTTTATATTCTTTCATTTCGTTTAAATTATTCATGACCATAAATTATTAAACTGGGTAAAAATTGTACGGAGAGAACATATTTATAACAACATCCAGAAACCTGTTTGTATTTTTTAAATGAAATATCATTGATCATAGATCATAACATTCCATAACATTTAATTAACATTATTCACTCAATCCAATTTGCAGACATCTTGATTTGTTACGGAAATATTCTTTCTTTTTTAAATTGTATAATACGATGGTTATTTTTAACAACAAATTTATTCTTATAAACGGTTTCTTGCAGTTCAGTTTATTTTTGTTAACATTTTAAACACTTTTTAGTTTTTTAATTGAATTTTTTAAAAACTCACTATTGGTTTGTATTCCAAATGAAATGGTTCAGGCATTTTAATAAAGATTCTTTCGAATGCATTTTATTAAAGAAAGATTTGATTGAGGTTGAAATATTAGAAGGATTCTCGATTCCATTTTTTATGATTATAAAATAATAACAAAAAATTGGACGATGGATGCCTGTTATGCAAAATATTCTATTAGTATTTAGGTAATGGAAACTTGGACAATGAGACAATGTTTTTATTTGCTAAATCCGGAACTATGCGGATTTTAGTCCAGTAATTTTAGATTTCCACTGCGGAATGATTCCCAGTTAGCTGAATTTTTGTATACACCTTTGTTAGGCTGTTTTAAAAAGTGTAAAAAGTCCCCATCGATATCGTACCGGCGTTGTCAGATATTCGAGGTTCAAGTTCACGATAGACGGTTTTTTTGCGAATTTCTCGGTTCCGTTCCATTTTTTTGTAAAAAATGGATATTATCAATCTTGTAGAGGTCAAAATTCTCTACAACTTTCGCATAAACATTTTTTGTCTACGATTCATAGTTTTACTTATTTAAGTAAATCAACTAAACAAATATTATGTAGACAGTTTTAATTTACCAACAAAGCTTAAAAAGATTAATCGGTTTTACAAGACTGGGTGTAAGTAGATGTGTCAGAAAATTAGATGATAATGATAAAAAAGTTGAAACATTTAAAAAAAAACATTTGTTGTCCTATTAAGGAAATCGTTATTACCTCTGCTACGGTTAAACTAAGTAATAGATAAGCCTGTTTTTCTGTCAATAATGGAATTCCTAACAGAACTAAACTAATTAGATGTGAATTGATTTCGATCAATTAAGGTGTTTAAGAATAAATTGCCAGCTTGTATAATTAACAAATCAATTTTAATAGACGTGAATCTCTTGACTAAGTAGGCGTACACGCTTTATAAAAACATTTTTTAGATGCTCGGTTTTATATCTCAGATGTGACTCTTAGTCGTTTGTTTTAAACTATGACTTGAATGATAACATTTTACGTATAATAAAAACTCTAGAAAATTATCAACTTCTTAATTTATTGAAGAATATACCATAGTGGTATATTAATGACAAATCTATAAGTAAATTTTTTAATTAAAAATTAGGAAAAACCGAGAGAAAACTAGTTTTTAGAAACATTTTATTTTATAGATTTTCTTCTTGTACGTGAACTGTTGTTCATAGTGAAAACATATCCAGTTTTTTCTGAACTGTTGAATTCACCAAACTTCATTCTGAAAATTTCAGCAAACCTTGAAAAACAAAATCCTTCATAAGAAAATCTGTTTATAGATGGGTTTTGGAGGGTTTGCCACTGGTTGTCCATTTTCAAAATTCAATGTTTTCTATTTTTCTAATCCTCTTCCTTCAAACCTTTTGTATGTCCTCAATTCCCTTAAATCCTCACAACAACTACGTCTAGGTCATCTTTTCCGTTTTGCTGCTTTAATACATTATGCTACTGATATGAGGGTGTTAAGGGGGACGTAAACACACTTAGAATTATAGTACCATAAAATTAAGAATTTGGGTTACCTACCTTATTCCTTTTAAATCACCTATCTTTAATATTTGTCCTCTTTTAAAAAAAATTGTGGCAGCACCCATTACCCATAGGTGCCTTAGTGGTCGGTATATATTAAAGAAAAAAAGTAGCTACACCTATTAAAAATAGTGAAAAAAAATTGTATTGAGGTGCTAGATATATCTATACTTAAATCGTAATAAAAGCTACATTAAAAAACCTTTATACATTTGTTTTGAAATTGAACGGAACATTAGATCCTTAATGTCTTTTGATGACTTAATAAGTACAATTTTGAAAAAAAAAAATTATACGCACAAAACTGCAACAATTAATTATAGAGATTACTTTAATTACTATATAAATTATACATTAACAATAGTTTTCTTAAATGTAATTTCATATGTGTATGAGAACTGTGTTTACGTTGCGTTGCCATTTTATTATTTATTCACAAGACTTAAAAAATGTTTATGCATAAACTAACTACGTTAAAAATATTAGGCGGTATTGTTTTGTAATATTTTTATTCTTTTTGCATATTCATAATAATATACAGGGTTCAAATTGTGTAACATTCAGATAAAAATATAGTAACTATAATTTTAAGAGTCACGTTTGATTTTGTTAAACAATGTTACAAAAAAGTTTGCACTTTTTATCAAACTCTGAATCACATGTACGCGAAAATGGGTATCCTAACAGAGATTAGAAAAAAAAAATATTTTCAGAAAATCACATACTGAGTTCAAAATTTTAATAGATTCAAGAAGTACGAAAATAACCACCAAAACGACGTAACCATGTGGTCTGGACTTTTAACTCTTTTAAAATATCCCTGTATAAAATTATGTCCACTTAAAGTTAAAATATGTAGATATGGCTTTAAAAACAACGGTTAAATAAAAATATAACATTTTTATTTCAATCAATAACAATTATTAATTTGATTTTGATTCCATATTAGGTGAGAATATCCGATCGCATAGAGAGCAATAATTTGTTTATGTGTTCAGGTTTTTAATCTGACATCTTGTGAACGTGTCAATTGGATTAAATTTCTCCTATTGCAAACAATAACACATTATGAATTGGTACTAAGTCCAGATAACATTGATCGTTGGTGACCTTAAAAATATTCCACATAAAGTGTATTGCGATAAAAGTAAACAAAAATAACACAACAGTTGGCAGTTGAAGAAACAACAGCCTGTATATAGTTAGTCGGTAGATCATTATTACTATACTTAGGTATTTCCTTACGAGTACTCTTTCATTCACTTATGTAATGGTGTCACATGTTCCCATATTTACATACACACATGAATATTATATTATTATACATACTAGGTAATGTTTACATGCAATAGAGATGTATATATGAACGGTTTATACAGATCATAAATTCTCGAATACGGCGTATTGAGCTTAGCGATTAAATTATTGTAGTTTGTTGTTAGATTTTGTAAAGCTCGAATTGTTGTATTGGGATCTGTCTAATGTGCATATGACATCTGGTGGTAGAAAATTTTACTGTAATAAAGGAAAAATTTATATGCTTACAGTGTAAATTTATCGTGAAATTGTTAATTACAAAAATAAAACAAGTAAAGTCTTTTTTTACCCTTCAACCCCTAAAAGTGGGTGGTGCAGATTTCTATAGATCTACAGTTAAAGAAAGCTGAAATTTGGTGTGCAGGCTGGGTTTCTCGTAAAAGTAACGAAATATTTGAAAAAATCTGCGATTTACCCACCCGAACCACTAAAAGGAGGTGGTGCAGATTTCTAATGGTCCGTAGTCAGAGAAGGCTGAAATTTGGTATGCAGGCTGGGCTTCGCATACAAGTAACGAGAATATTATAAAATCTGTTATTTTCCCCCTCCAACCCCTACATGGGGGTGATTTAGACAACATCCTACAAAAAGATTTGAAATCCCATCCAAAGCAATTTTTGCAAGAATAAGACCAAGTCTCGCGATCGCGTGGCAGTAAAAAATTATAAGATCTAATAAAGTCAAGCCCAATTGATTGTAAGTGAAAAGTAGTGAAATCTAAAACTTGGCTACGTTCAAAGATCCACTGTAAGGCCTAGCGCATTAGTCATTCGTCATTATTAGTCTTAGCGAACTTTGAAGTTAGCCAAGTTTAAAATTTCACTACTTTTCACTTACAATTAATTGAGCTTGGCTGTATTAGATCTCATAACTTTTCACTGCTACGTGATCGCCAGACTTGGCCTTATTTTTACAAGAATTGTTTTTGATGGGATTATGTTTTTAAATTTAATACTCATATATAATACTTACTTTATAAATAAAATTGTAATTAGACTTCTGTCTGATTTATTTATCTGGAAGATTTTCCAGGGTTTTCGGTTATAATTTGTACGATAGTTGAACCAAAGATGCGTTTCCATAATTCTTGTGTATCTGTTTTGTACCCGGTTCTCTCGAAAAAAAACTAGCTCAATTTTGAAGAAACTTGGTACATTATTAATCGGTACCCAAACTTAAAACGCATAGTACTAATTTTTCTCAGCTACGCTAGGGTTATGATAGAATTCCTATTAAACTTAATATTAACTTGAGCGAATCTGAGAGCAAAATCAACTTCCACGAGAGCGATTAGCGAAGTTGTTCATGAAAGCTAAATATTATGATAGTCAATTGACGAAACTAAATGAGAGAAGTGTCTCACTGCTTATCTATTATACTTCTATATCTATCTATACTATTATATAAAATTCGTTTATATATGTGTGTGTGTTCCAAATAATTTAATTTAAAATCTATTTGACGGATTTTGATGATTTTTTTTAAATGTTCCTTATGATCCCAGAAGTGTTATGTTTTATTCAACTTTTTTAATTAATTTTTGAGTTAATTAGTTAATTAAATTTTTATTGGTTCTCTACTACTAACAAAACGTGAAATTCCTTTGCATTTTAACGTATTAACGGGGGAGTGATTCTCGCGGGGAAGAGGGATAATTCCTGTGGGATAGTATAACAAAACGTAACTCTGAATTTCTTTTGCATTTTAGCGTATAAGTAGGCGGAATCATACTAATATTATAAACACCACCAGAGACCGACTTTGCTTCGCAGGGGGAGAATTTTTCGCGGGGGGGGGTAATAGACCATAAATTCTTACTATACTATCGAACCGATTCTAAAAATTCTTTCACTAATAAAAAGCTACACTCCCTGAATGATATAGGAGATATATTTAATTTTGATATATTTCTCGCGGGGGGGGGGGGTAATATTCCTGTCGGATAGTAAGAAAACGTAACTATGAAATTCTTTTGCATTTTAGCATACCTATAGACGAAATCCTACTAATATTGTAAACACCACCAGCCCGAATTTGCTTCGCAGGGGGAGAATTTCTCGCGGGGGGGGGGGGTAATAAATCATAAATCCAAATAAACGTGGGCGAAGCCACGGGTAGCGGCTAGTTGGTAATAAAAGTTTTTTTATGAAAATGTCAATAGGAGCCTTTGGCGAGTAGATAATACCAGCTGGCACGTAGTTGCAAATTAAAATAATCATATTATGGAGGACAATAATTCAAGTAGCAAAAACTGAAAATATTATACCAATTACGAATTATTATTATTACGTGGATTGCGGAGATAATATAATAAGTGAGAAACTGTGTTAACAAAGGCTAATTTTGATACTATTACTAATTATTGTTATTAAAACATTATCATTAAAAAGACACTTTTCGAAAAGTGGCGAGTAACTAGTAACTAGAGTTTTGAATTATTTGTCGTGCCTTGGCATTCCTGGCAATTATAGTAGAAGAACTTTTGTGAAAGTCAACCTATTTTCTTTACAGTTATATCCTGATATAAGACACAACATTGTTACTCCATTTCTCAACCGCATAAACAGTCATAAATAAAATACTGCAGTTTCGTTCAAAAGTTTATTACTTATGATAATGATGTTTGCTTTTTCAGGAAAAAAATCATATAATGCAACATGTTAGTAGTCTGTTTATATATTATTGCGTCCCTTACAAGCGTACAACATAAGCAATTTCCGTAGGGAAATAGGAAAAAATATATATTATTACATTATATATGGCCTTGTGTTTATTACAGAGTTTCTTTTGAAATATATACTCACACATACCAACGTACAATTCAGAACGTTCTATGATACTTTAATGTTGTATTATTCACACAATTAAATATTGTATTCATGTGCAACGTACGTAATAATATCTAATAATATGTTTTATTATAATATTATGATTGTGAAAATATTCGGTTCAACGTCTATGGCATTTTACTTTTTATTTTTGTTTATAGACACAGATGTCACAACCTCAAAAGTTATTAATTACTAACATTTACCAGCGGCTTCATTTTGACAGAAAACTTACCTTACCTGACCAAAACGGTGAATTTTGGCAGACGACTTTTAATCTACTATAATATAATTAATATTAAATACCTAAACACCATCTAGAAGCCACCGGCTGAAGTACTAGATCAAAGGTACCTACCCAACTTAAAAAGTAGGTGAGCCATATTTTTAAAAATAGTCTGTCTGCGGGCCAAAGGCATATTCAGGGTGGCCACTTTTTATTTAGGTCAAATTTATGCTGACAAAACTGACCGTACCACCGTAGACATAGAGGGATGGACATTGAACAGGTTAGAGGCGAGGAGAGAGATGGAGATTGTAGACGACTCTATGTTTAATAATGATACCTACCTAACCACGTCGTGTCACTGAAGCAGCGGTGATATGGCAGGCAAATTGAAATGTGGTGGCGGGCCATTTCATGGCCCACGGACCTTGGGTTGGGCACCCCTATACTAGATAATTACTCAGTCGCTGCTAGATGTCAAGGATTTATAACCTTATCTTAACCCCTTTCCACCTTTTCAGTATAAGTTGGCCTAACCTTGTCGAAGGACGCTAAGTATAAACAAACTGACAGACACTTGTTTTCTCGTCTACATATTTATCATACAGAATGCCCTAAAACTTAAAAAAAAATCCGAAAGAAGTCGAAATTACAAACGGAGATCCCGTTACAATATTTTATATATCAATATTGGTTACGGAGCTTATTATGCGGGTATTCATCGTCCTAATCCTCGAAATTGCGTTAAAATTGTCATGAAATACGTTTTTGGTCATTTTTCCTCAATTTAAAATCATTTTTATGATTTTTAGTAACTACGATGTTCCCGTTGATAATTATGAAATCTTTGTCACCATTTGAAGTGTGCTTTTTCTGGTGGACATTATCTTTAGATAGCGAGGACTTCAGTATATTTTCATTATTTTGCAGATCTTTGATAAAAACATTATTATTAATAGTTTTTTTAGAACCAGAAACACATCAAAAATAACCGAATTTTAAATGTATCTAGGTATTGCAATTTAGAAAGCAAAAATATAACATTTTTTCGAGTTTTTCATCAAAATAGAAAAACATTTGATGCCCATTTGCATTGACAGTAAAAAATATTAGCTCAAAACATTTTTAACTTTCTTATTGGTCCATAAAAAGGAAATACAATATTCATTATAAATGGTTTCGTTAGATAATGTGAAGGTACGTACTAGTCACTAGAAGTTTGGTTTCTTCCTTTAAAATTTCTTGATATTTCGGTTAAATCTGTGATTTGAAACTTGTTATAACTTTAACATCCAATGACGGAATGCAACAAAAGAAGTATATGATTTTTTCAATAAGAAATGCACCTGTGTGAATTTAATGTAGTTTGATTTTAATTGTTTAAAAAATGTTTGTCTTTTTATTTATTACTAAAACTTAGACGTCGTTATATATTAAACAAAAAAATAGAAATTTCGGTTATTCTGCGTGTTAGTATATTTGCTGTTAAATTCCAGCTTTCTGTCTAATCGCGCATTCAAGTTACTATGCGATGTTTTGATCTATTATTTTTATAATATTAATAATGAAAATATAGAGTAAGAAATCAAGAATTAACAAAATAACACTCAGTGTACGGGACATTATAAGTATTTTAGTTACTACAAATAGATTCAAAATTCATTTTTAGTTAATAGGTATTTATTGGAAAAAGGTTAAAAACTCCTGGAAATTAAATTATTTATTTATTAATTTACAATAAATGCATAATTATTTATATTCTAAATACTGAATACTATACATAATTTGTAATTGTTTACAACCTTTCTAAAAGTGAATTGGCTATATAGAATTAAACAAGTTTCTAAAAGGATATCATTGTAAAATTTAACAACCATGCATTAACATTTTATTATTTCTCTGATTGTTTCTCAAAATAGGTTTATAGTTTGCTGATTGCAAATAATATTTACAGCGGATTCACCTTGATAAAATTGCTTTATTAAAATTATTATGCATAACTATGTAGAATTTCTATGATTACACCGTATTGTATGCGCAGGCAATTTGAAATCAAGGCTAAATGTGTACATTTTAATGAAGTTACATCTAATTTAAAATGTTATTACTGATATGTTCGTTTCCGATTAAATTATTTGCAATTCGAAATGCATTCATTTTGATTTTTTTTTTGTCTACAAAAAAATTGTAGATGTATTTATCTAAAAAAGGCAGAATAAACTTTAAATAATTATAGGATTTAATAAAAAGCAACTGTATTTAAAAAAGCGTGCCTTGTGTGAAAGTCATCATACTCTTCAGATTATAATTATTTACCTTTAAAATGACACACTTATTGTTTTTGAATTTGTACATTCTTCTAACGATCTTTTCTAACAAAATTTACTGACGCTTTTAATTATTAACATACTGCCTTCCTAAGCCAGAAATGCGTATCACATTTTGTCATATTTTATATTTTATTTTTTTTATTTATTTGTGCTAACCAACATAAATAGATTCCTCATAACCTCAAAATTAATTCTTGAGATATGCCTTTTGGACTTAGAACAGAAGCATTCCATGAGTAAATTCCTGTAACAGACTTATTTTACATATTTTAACATAATATTATCAATTGTAGGAATATTTCCGAATAGAAGTAGTCAAGAACAAAACACAGTTTAAGAATTCCTTTGAAAATATATTGAATAGTTTCATAGAGGAAGTCAACTTTCTGCCCACGGAAACGTGTATATGTTTCTGCTGTCTATTAAGTATAATGTGAACTCCCCAAGCTTTTCTCTGATATTACACCATAACACAGATTCTTAAACTTTTATCCCACGAAATAGTATATTGCATTACAAGGAACGTAACACAGCGTTTTTAGGTTTGCAAACGCTGTGTTTCGTTCCGAGTAAATTCGTATTATTTTTCACAACTCTATTAGATCTGTCAGATCCATGTGAAATTTATGTGTGGTTATGTCTGTCATTATGACGTTTTCGAGTAATATATGCGAATTGAAGTTGGCGCGACTAAATCGCTCTATCTCTCTCTTAACAACGTTAAAAAACAGAGAAAACCGACTACTGAAAATTTTTATCCTTAGGGTTGGAACTCTCAGTTTCAACCCGTTGAACAGGTACCGAAAATCGAATTTTCTATAGCGGCGCGGCGTTGTGAAAATGAATTTAGTCTTTACACCTCATGTTTTTCCTCAGTTTATCCCTGAATTTTAAGTTTTAAAATTTAATCAAGTAAGAAATTAATGTCGATAAATTTTCTAAAAGGCATCACCCTGTATTAGTCCCCTTTACACCTCTCTTGGGAAGGCACAGCCTATAAATTAGAACCACTATTTTGTGGTATCAAGTGACAAGTAGATTTAACATTTTTTTAATGATTTGATAATTTTTTTTATTCGACAGTGATTTTTTTTCTTATTTCTTTTAATATGTACCTGCGCACGTGCGACTTCAATATTACTGGCTAGTAAGAAGTCAATCAATGACGGTGAGACAACATAATATTCATTCATGAATCACGAATAGTTTTATAGGTGTCGTGTCACACACATTTCGTGATGAGTTGTATTGGTTATGTTATAGTATATATTGTAACGTACACAACCGCAACAACACAAGACACAACAACAACAACATCTACAACACACAAACATACATAGTACCTACAGACAAACGTCCTTCGATAGGAAATATGGCAAATCATCACGAGATGTTCCAGTGGCATGGAATGGCATGCCTTGGCCCGGACGTGAACCCCTAACCCTTAGGCGTTAAGAGATCATGCACATGTAGAGTATAGCGTGTGTTCACTCTAGACACGCTAACTACTCTCTCGCATGTGACATCAGCTGATCACTGTGCTGATCATTTACTTTCTTTGTCTTTCGCTTTACAAATAAGGCTTTGTTTACATTTTACACACACACACGCACGCATAGACCCACATTGACCACGTGTGCGCGCACGTTTCTATTTTGATTTTTTTATATAGTCGCCCGCGTATGGCAGTATAAAAATAAGATTCTTGAAATTGCATACTATGCTCAATATCGCGTATATCTTTGTTTACTGAATCTACAGATGGTTACTTGATGGATCTGTCTGCTCTCACACATAATATTATAGATCCATAAATTTGAAAATTTGTACCACAAAGTTCTCAATTCACGACAACAGTAGGTACACTTAAATGTTTTTATAGTTGTTTTTTTTCTGTTAAAAAAACAGTGGGAAAGAAAACAGGCATTTTTAATAATTATTATAAATTACAGCACTGAAAATTATTTACATAAAAACACACTAGATACAGCAAAATATTCATATGCAGAAAATTTAAAAACCGGTAGTGCAAGATTTGAAGGACGGTGCATTCATCAACAATTGTAATTTTCGAATCATATATTCAGAAATATGTGTATGGTGTATGATTATTAGTGATAGAAGCTACATTAATTTATTCAGTCTGAGCTGAGTATAGTATGTAATGCTTCGTTCCATATTATTAAATCAGATATGTAAGTAATACAGTGCACAATGTGGTCGGTATAGGCTGCAGTGACTAGACTAACTGACTAGACGCCATATGCAACATAACCTATCTTTAACTCCATTACTGTGTACTTACTCTGTGTTTATAGGTTATGTATGCATATCAATGCACCTTATAACGTTGTAAACTTATAAGATATCGAGCATTCTTGAAATGGATTAACTCTACATTCGCTGCAGTGCAGTGGAAATTAGTTCAACTAAAATGACATCCATAACCTAATTTTATTCAGTTTGTCTGTGTTAACAATGCGGTTTATTCGTCGTTATTTGATCTGTCAGAATTGTGAATTATAGACGCTCGACAACAGAGGTCATTAGCGGTTTGATCTGTCCGTTAAAGCATTACACTAGACCTATTTTTGGCATCTAACATTTTAATTACCCTTATGATATTTTATTACGCAAGATTCATAAAGAGTTTCAAATTTAGAGAAAGGGATAAACGCGTAACCTAGGGAATATAGAGGTAAAGGAGAGGAATCCGTACATGGGGCGTGGGCCAAAAATCGAGAATAATTTTTACAGATTAGCCGCTAGAGTTGCTGCGTGAAGTAGGGACAGAATGTCAACATAAAAAAACAAATGCAAATTTCACATTATAATTACGAATATTTTGTAAAAAACTTAGTGATTTTTTATGAACAAAGTCACGTTATGTGTAGGTACGTAAACAAACAATGACATGTGATTCGTAATTTTTATTTCGTATGGTTCATATCTTGAAATTTTCTAACTCCTAGGTCTATGGTTCTTAATCTTATACTAGATAGGTTCCTACTGAGAACAGCTTACTTGTGGCACCTTTTCAAACTACGAAAGTCACCGATATTTGTGCCTCAAGCTATGCTTTACAGACCACGGAGATTCCTCTCCTTAACTTTTATACTCCATGGCGTAACCAATGAGATAAGAAAGAGATACATAGTGCGATGTAAAAATTATCTGTCTCTTAACCGATTATAAATAGCATACAATTTTTCACATATATAGGCAAACTAGATTGAATTTTTCCAAGTCTTCATGGTTTCCGGGCTTGTAGGCCGTGGTCCGGTGGTATTTCTACCTGACGTTTCGTCTACAACTGCTGTAGACATTCTCAAAGGCGATGTGGCAGCGGTCGAAGTGTCCTCCTTGGCGGCTCACAGGTCAGTGTGTCAATGACTGGTGTTCTCCCGTCTTTTATGCCTAGTACCAGTGTGTTCTCTGTTCGGTCGTAGTCCATCTCTCTGTCATTGGTCAACTGCGCAGTGTGTAGTGGTGGGGGTGAGTTCCCTACTCGGTCGTGTCCCGTCCAATCCCGACCAATCGTACAAGGACGGGATACGACCCCCACCACTACACACTGCGCAGTTGACCAATGCCAGAGAAACGGACTACGACCGAACAGAGAACACACTGGAACTAGGAATAAAAGAAGGGAGAACACCAGTCACCGACACACTGACCTGTGAGCCGCCAAGGAGGACACTTCGACCACTGCCACATCGCCTTTGAGAATGTCTACCGCAGTTGTAGACGAAACGTCAGGTAGAAATACCACCGGACCACGGCCTACAAGCCCGGAAACCATGAAGACTTGGAACAATGCCGGCCTTGAAAGCTTGCACACTTGGATAGATTGAATTTTACTAAGGTGTAATAAATAAATCAATTAAAAACTAATGCAAATAATTGTTCTACTAGGAAATATTGAGAAGCACCATTTCTCTTTATAGAAGATCATATCTCTGACCTTACACTGTTCGTACTTTTTGCGGCGGTTTTCCCGATGTTCTCTCTAGTTTTTTTGATGATCAATCGTCTATTATCGTTCATCCACAAACCACTTATCAAAACTATACCTATATTTGAATCTGTATAGACTTTATTTACGTTCCATATAAATCTCTGTCAGTATTGTTAATACTTTACAGTATACAGATTTGATTGCTAATTATATTATATTATAGTAATGACGCCTAATCTCAATGCGTTCGTTAACCACTATGTGGACAGCTCGGTGAACAGGAAAGCTCACCCCTCACCATTTTAACAGAATGTCACTTAAGTCATCAACATGTTACACAATCTGGCATCCCATTTTGGTCACATCAATAAGCGGGAAACATAGTGATACTGTGAACAATAATAATATAATTTAATAGATATAATATGATTATACCTTCTTCATAATTAAATATATGAACCGCGTATATGTAACCTAGTTGCTGAGTTAATGAACGTATGCGTTTGGTGAAGCCTTGGCTCTACGAGTGTCGCTTTAACGTTTTCGATAACTTATTAACCCGACTGTTTACTCATCTTTTTGTGCATTCATGAATTAATACCCCCCGCTCCAACCCACGAGAGAGTTTTTCTCGCAAAAACATTTATACTTCCTTATTTCAAAGAATGTCTTTACAAATTTCGAATTGCTCCATCTATTTGGCTGTAATCGCGGAACAAACTGATGGCCAAACAAACAAAGAGAAGGAATTGCCAAATGATTAGGTTAAAACCGGGATCTCACTATTTTTATTTACTTGACAACAAAAAATACTTACAGATATTTACGAACTTTATTAACTTCTTCACGTAAATCATAAGTGATTATTATTATTATTATTTTGTGTACTTATAATGTAATATATTGGGAAACGTGGAGTTCAATCAAACACCAAAAATCATTTAATCAGCAACGTTTCGTTATTGATAACTTATTCAGGTTTCTAGAAACCAAACGTTTACAAACTGTACAAAAAATTTTATTTCAATACTATAGTATGAATTTGATTTTTGTATTAAAAAAAATAATTTGTATTTTGTGAACTTTTGGTTTCTAGAAGCCTGGAGAAGTCTTTTATTTATTGTAGATTATAGACGCGTCGACATCTCAGGTCATTAGCGTCTTTCAACTACAGCTAAATAACAACTTTTTAAAACTAAATAACATCACAAAACATCCATGAGCGCAGGTGGGATTCGAACCCATAACAGTCTAATCTAGAGGCTGCGGTACCAAGTACGCTAACCACTAGGCTACACTGCCCTCATAAGTTATTATCAATAACGAGACGTTGCTGACTAAATGATTTTTGGTATTTGATTGAACTCTACGTTTCCCAATATAATACATTGTAGGTAAAGAATAAATCATGGAGAATATAAATCGTAATTCGAAGTTGCTATATTTAAATAAAGCAATTTGATCCTTGAAAACAGTTCATAAATTCAACATTCATAAATCGTAATTTTATGAATGTTGAGCAAATTTTCGGATCCTTCACTATAATATATCTGCTAATGATATAAATGTCTAAACAAATTCAGTGGAATAAAGCAGTTGAATGTGAGCTACCCTGTCATTACAAAAGAGTTAAGAATAACGGGTTTGAACACCCAGCAACACCAAATTTCTTTATAATTTCACTTGGCTGTCATGTAATTCGTCTTCGTCTTCAACCAAACCATATTTAATAATGGTTCTGTATACTTTTTTACATATTAAGAACTATACTTCATTTAAAACGAATAAGTATCTGTGCTGTACAGAAAACTAATTTGAAAAGTTAAAAATCATAAAATGCGACTTTTAAGACACCTTTAAGGCACAAAAGAAACTTTTTGAAATTATAATACCTGTTAAGTAAAATTTTTATTTCAAAACATGCAATAATATTATGAAAGCCAGTTTTCAGTTCAATATTATTATTAAGCATAGATAATTAATTGCATTTCATTACTTATAATAATAATAACTGATAAGTTACACTATTCGGTTGAGTTTTTTAAGAGTTTTTGAAAGCATTTATTTATTTATTTTTAGTTTGTTATTTTCCGCCCGATCTAACAAATTTTGGAGTGGTATTTTAAATATTATTTAAAAATGAATTAATTACTTATTTTAATATTTTTTTAAATATTATTTCTCTTCCAAATTGGTTTCTGAGAAACTAATAATTTATACACAAAAACGATTTTGTGCACATCCGTTTGGCATAATTAGAACTGCGAAATTGCAGATTAGGGGGGGGGGGAAGCCTAGGAAAATGAACCCGAATTCTGGAAACATAAAAAACTGAAACCCTTAGTCTACAATGTTCAGATTTTTAGTTTTTTGGAGCGTTCCTTTAGATGGATTATAATTGTTATTTTTATAATTTTTTTACATCAACATATGTTACATTACCATTAAAAATAAATAAGTTTTTTTAACTGTATACCTTAAAAGTTGATCCGACTACATTATGTTCCTTGCTATTCAGTAAAGGTAGATTTACAGAAGAGGTTTTTTTTATTTGAACAGATTACGTATTAGAAAATAACAATGTCAAACAAAAAAACACATTTGAAATTTCACTAATTTCGCATTCTATTCTATATATCTTAAAATCATATTTTATTATCGTTTTTAATATATTTTTTCGAAATTACAACTATAAACGTCTATTATTTTTAAGTAGCAAAATATGAAATTTCCCTTGTACCTACCTGAAAAAATATTCGGCCAGTGAAGGTTCATCGATAAAAATACTTTAAAAGTTCATTGAAAGAAAGAAAACTTCGTTGTATAAAAATCAGTTCCATTGTAAGTATGAAAAAAAAGTTAATGGCTAAGAAACTATGGTCTTTGTTAAGGCTGTTTGGAGTTATTGAAATCAAAAAGATTTCGAGTTTTGATTCTTGATTTAAGCCCTTGTACGTAATTATATTTTATTCCAAAATCAAAAATGTGTTCAATTCAAAAAAATCTGCTCTTATTTTCACTTGC
This sequence comes from Mongoloraphidia duomilia, assembly GCA_039654895.1. NCBI lineage: Eukaryota > Metazoa > Arthropoda > Insecta > Raphidioptera > Raphidiidae > Mongoloraphidia > Mongoloraphidia duomilia. Next base: position 25,910,027 of record CM077519.1, read on the forward strand.
AAATTAAAAATTACAAACATACTATACTTAATATGCATGTCGCATTTTTTTGATTAGAAAAAATGTATGTTTTAACTATTGTTTATCTGAAAACTGTAGATCCTCCTTACGTCACATTTGAACATTTTAGTTTAATCCACGTCCGTTATTCTGTCTGCTCGCTGATGCCTTCGGGTGTTTTCGTATAAAAAATAGATTTGTGGATATGTGATTTTGTCTATGAACTTAAAATATTTCCTTGTGTAGATTTACGCTTGCTTAAAAATATTAGGTAGTTTAGTTTTTTAAGTTGCTCAATAGTCCAGTCACGAGAGGAAGTCCACCTTGCGTTTAGTGCAGCAAATGATTTTATTTTTTTGTGTCCTCAAGCATGTTGAGATGTCAAATCCAAGTTTGCGACCTCTAAAACAGGGCGGGGGAGTTTTGGTGGGCTAAAAACCACGATTTTTTTGCACTTTTTTCGATTTCTTGCTTATAATATGGAAACGACTGGTCCTATCGAAAAATTGGTCCTATTCAAAATTAAAGAGCACAAAATTTACTTCAAAATGCACTAGTCAAATATGTTTATGTTCCCATTTTTACCGGCTCTACTGAACTTAGAAAATTGCCAAAATTTACCAAAATGAAAAAAAAGCATTTTTTCAAGCTTTTAACTATTGAAAAACTCGAATAGCCTATAACCTTCCTTAATAAACGGGCTATCTAACAAAAAAAAAATTTTCAAATCGGACTGGTAGTTCCTGAGATTAGCGCGTTCAAACAAAAAAAAAATAAATTCTTTTTTTGTTTGAACGCTTTAATCTCAGGAACTACAAGTCCGATTAAAAAAAATTTTTTTTGTTAGATAGCCCGTTTATTAAGGAAGGTTTCAGGCAATTCGAGTTTTTTTAAATTCAATCCCAAAGGGGGTAAAACGGGGATGTAAGATTTTTTGTAATAACAAAAAATCTTACATCCCCGTTTTACCCCCTTTGGGATTGAATTTAAAAAAACTTCCCACGTTTTACCCCCTTTGGGGTTAAATTTAAAATAAACTCGTATATCCTATAACCTTCCTCAATAAACGGGCTATCTAACAAAAAAATTTTTTTTTAAATCGGACTTGTAGTTCCTGAGATTAGCGCGTTCAAACAAAAAAAGAGTTTATTTTTTTTTGTTTGAACGCGCTAATCTCAGGAACTACCAGTCCGATTTGAAAACATTTTTTTTTGTTAGATTGCCCGTTTATTAAGGAAGGTTATAGGCTATTCGATTATTTTTTTTAATTCAATCCCACAGGGAGTAAAACGTGGATGTAGGATTTTTTGTTATTACAATAAATCCTACACTCCCGTTTTCACTCTTTGGGATTAAATTTTTAAAAAACTCGTATAGGGTCTCATTGATTAGTACTTTGCTTCTTTTACAGACTGGTAGTTCCTGAGATTAGCGCCTTCAAACAAAAAAAGAGTTTATTTTTTTTTTGTTTTTCTAAGTTCTGTAGAGTTGGTAAAATCGGAACAAAAACATATTTGACTAGTGCATTTTGAAGTAAATTTTGTGCTCTTTAATTTCGAATAGAACCATTTTTTCGATAGGATAAGCCGTTTTTATGTTATAAGCAAAAAACGTAAAAAAGTGCAAAAAAATCATGGTTTTTAGCCCACTAAAACTACACCGCTCTGTTTTAGAGGTCGCAAACTTGGATTTGACATCTCCTAAACATGCTTGAGGACACAAAAAAATAAAATCATTTGCTGCGCAAAACGCCAGGTGAACCTACCTTTTTAAGCTCTCGTGACTGGACTACAAATAAAATTGATAAAACAAAAGCGAAACTCTTTATTTCGCACCTCTACCTATGGTAGGGAAGTATTGGATTAAGTCCGATTTTTTTTAGGATATTAATAGATCATCAAGTTTTGATACCCTATAGTAATCATTTGTGATCATTTTATGTGGTGTATTTTGTTATATTTGTCAGCATTAAACTTAGATCTCATTAGATTTTGAACAAAATTGGTTCAGTTGATCCTAAGATATTTAAAAAAATATTCTCAATGTCACGAATTAACTTATAAGTAAAAAAAATATAAATGCATTGTAGATGTTAAAAGATGAATAAATAATAGTTTTTTTCTAAAATGTACAGATTTCGAGAAAAAATGTTTGATTTTAGTTGGCCTTTAGTAGATCAACAAATAAATAAGAAGGTGTCATTGCTTTTTAACCGACTGCGCCAGAAGGAGGGTATTGTTTTTCGAGTGTATGTATGTATATTTCTTTATCACGCTCTGTAGCCTAAACGGCGTGACGGATTTTGAAAAATGAGATGTCATTAGATTCGTCTGAATCCCCAGAGTGACATAGGGTATATGACGTCACGGAAAATTCAATATGGCAGACGCTAGACGTCATTTTGTCAGAATGCAAAAGTAATTTTCCTTCTAAATACATTGATTTAGGTATCAAAATCAAAACAAAAGAAAGGTTTCGTTGACATTTCAAATAGGGTACATGACGTCACGGAAAATTCAATATAGCGGGCGCTAGACGCCATTTTGTCAGTACGCAAAAAACCGGTTAAACCTTGTGTGTGGGGTATCAAATTAAAAGGCTTGATGAGTAGATTCAACTAAAAGGAAGGAAATAAAAAATTATTAAAATAACAAAAAACCCGACTGCGTAAAAATCGAACATAAAAGATGGAAACAAGATCAAATGATAAATGCAGTCGGAGGCATAGTAGTAACAAATTGAACAGAAATACCTGATGTTACTACTATGCCTCCGACTGCATGTTATCATTTGATCTTGTTTCCATCTTTTATGTTCGATTTTTACGCAGTCGGGTTTTTTGTTTTTTTAATAAATTTTTTATTATATTAAGAAGATGAAAAGAGAATTGTTTTGTTGGAAAAATTTTCAGTTACAAGCAATTCAGTCAGCTATTCAGTCGAATTTTTTTGTTTCCGGCTCACCTCGAAAGGCAGTTATACATGGTGGTAACTTTACATTGAAGCAATTAGACAAACAATGCATAATTGTGGGGCCAAACCATAACCACTTTCAGTTAAAAAAATATTTCATGGTTCACTGGAAATATCACATAATATCAAAATTGTATAGTAGAAATTTTAAATCTTCTACAAATATATGTAAAATATTTTTAGAATAATAAAAAATTCCATTTAGCAATAACCATAACTAATCATTTGACACATAATTCGACAGTAAATTTGAGTGTCCGAAAACAGACGAAGAATACATTAATTTTTCGGTCATTCTTTTATTTCTATTTACTAATTTGATTATATTATAGGATCAAACTTTAAATATGAAGTTATAGGTACGGCTGTGCAAAATATATTGTTCCCCGATTGTATCTGGCTAAGATAGAAAACCTACATTAACACGAACGAATCTGTGGAAAAAGCGTGGACAAAAACTAGCAAATAATTAAATAAAAAATCACATCTGAACAGCTTTATACTACTTAGCTATGATATTACAAATCATCCTATACACATTATAGCACGACGTATGCTACATTATTTTATCGAAGAATATTCTCCTCGTTCACTTCTCCTGCCTGACGCAAGAAAAGAAGGAAATTAAAAACAGTTTGTGATTGACATCTAGACTACAAACATAGCAGTTAAATAGATGGTAGTGTAAATTATATAACACAGAAATGTTCCACGCCCGTTTTTTTCATTCCTATTTAATCGTTCGTCATTTTTTATCACGATAAGAAATAATAAGACGCTACGTCAATGTTTTGATTACAAGCTTTATTTGTTTCTTCTTTCTAGGCGTTCGAAAATTTCATTTTTTTTTTGAAAATTTTATTAATTTTTATTGAATTTCAATTTGCATTTTTATTATTTGTAAGTAGTAGTTATATTTCATAATTATATTTTTACTAACGGCTACCCGTGGCCCCGCTCACGTATATTTAGTATATAAGTATTGTTAATTTATTACCCCCCCCTGCGAGAAGTTTTCCCACTGCGACGTATGATTTATTATGTCACGCGAGAATCTCTCCCCCTTCGAAGCGAAGTCGGGATTAAAATTACTTGGAAACAGTCAAACCCAGAGAGAACTACGTTCTCCCTGGTCAAACCAACCTTTTTATTTGTTTAAACCTACGTTTTGACATTTGCATTAACGGTGTCACAACGCGCGCGAAACGCACTTTAAAATTGACATATTAATTGTCAACCAACTTAAATTAAACAAACACTAAATGTTACTGTTAGCCCACACTTATCTCAATATATCACTGAAAACCACATCCAAATTGGTTCAGCCATTGTGGAGATTAGCGCTCACACACAGACAGATAAACAGACAAAAAGACAAAAAGAGCGTTTACGATTTTATTATATGTATAGATATAATCAGAAAGAAAAATCAAATTAGTTTTCTTGGCTATGACTTGAGTTCGAATAATGAAGTTCTCTAATGTCCCGGTTCTATTTTTTTTTTTTAAGAAAACGTGCATAAATAATATTTGCACGTTTTCTTAAAAAAAAGTACTTAGGTACCTACATTTAATATGGTTTCTAATAATTCCTTCAAATAAACATCACAAACTGCACCGTTTTGAGTTAATATGGTGTTGCCTCTTTTTATTACCACAAATTCGACATAAGCGATTTCGCATTTTGGCCACTCGTATATTACATAATTATTTAACAGTAGTTTAGTGTTTTTTATGATTTTTTTTTTCATTTTTCCTTTTTAGACATCGCGGTTCAGCTAAGGTTCCCAGAGTCTATCTTGTCCTCTAAGGCATGTGATCTGACCTTCTTTTATTTTTCTACAATATTTAAAATTAATGCAACACTGCAAAAAAAATCAATTTTTAATTATTATTGACTGCGAATCTGGGTTTATGGCTATAAACAGTGAGCTGTGGTATAATTAGAAATAATGTAAAATTATCTTTGATGTAATTAATCAATTTTATTTCTATGGCGGTGTATCTTTAAAAAACTACCTATAAAACAATTAATCATAGAATGTAATTAAAATTTTGTTAATAGATAGATAATATTCTATTTAATACTAATGCCACTAATAAACTCGCATTTTATAATACATAGGTTGATACAATTTTTTACTAACCTACGATTGAGATCTCGGAAGTAGAAACTTCGTTAATTTATTTTTGTATTGTATTTTTACAGTTTTTTAAATTGTTTAAATTGTTTAAAAATAATAATATTTTGCGTTCATAGTTTTTTTAAAGTAGGTACATTGTGCATTATTATTCAATAAAATATAAAATTGAAACTATCTGTACAGTGTACATGGATTTACGAAAAAAAAAATTAACTTCGGTCGCAAATTCGGTTACCTACGAGCTCGCCTACGAGTATACGGGTGTTCCTTAATGATGTGCGAATATTTAAGGGTGTGATTCTACATGGAAAATTAATGGTGCACAGAGAAAACGGATTAGTTATTTGAAGTAAGAAATTGGTTACTGTTACTAATTTTTTTAATGCGTTATTTGACGACAGTTTTCTTAGTTGGCGTAACCAAGTTTTTTGATTGCTTAAAATTTTGTACCTGTTACTAAAATGTTTTATTAAACTGAATAAGGTATTTTCTTACTGTTTAGTAATATTGTTCATACTGTCAGTGAATACTTTATATATAGGTAATATTCAATTTAGTTATTTTTAATAAATGATTTATGAAAAGTAAAAAAGTATATTACTTTATTTTGAAAACGTTCATGCTAAGTTAAACAAAATTATTGTTTCTGCTTATCTTCATTTATAATAATAGTTAAATTATTTTTAGCTAGTACTAACGGCATTTGCTATACTAATAAAAAGCATTGTTACCACCTTATAAAATAATTAATACGACGTATTAATAATATTAGTTAAAATGAGAAAGGTGATTTTTAATAAGTGACTAAAAATATTAGTTAAATGTTAATTAGGATGTTTTTTCAGCTGCCTCATAATATACACGAATGAATTGAACAAAAGTCCACTTAAAAATTCAACCATTGAAATTCAGTGCTGTAGCCCATACGTAGTATTTCAATTTGAAACTTCACTGCATTTCCGTGGCTGGATTTTTGTGTGAACTTTCGTTGAATTTACCATTCTATTTAAGACAGCTGAACAATAATTATAATAAAGACATATATAAGTACAGCTTGCAATAATAATAATTTATTTGAAAAGAAATTATAGTCACCTAGAAATAATATTACATATTACGTATGTTTTACATATACTTATAAATTAAAAAATTAAAGGAAACTTTTTAGGAACTTTGAAGTTCTTCTTAATTCTTCTTAATTCATCGGTTAATTCCTTAAACGCGACCATATCCACAGCGTCTTCTAAAATTAAAAAAAAAATAATGAACTAAAATCTCGACATATTTAAAGACCAACGCACACGAATTACTTAATTTATATAGAAAACGCGCGATTTTAGAAACTAAATCATGATTTGACAATTATTCAGCTTCTTGAAATTTATTGCGATACATCAGTTGTGAAATTGTTTTGTTATACTTTTTCTTCATAAAATAATTATATATGACAATTCGAATATTTTTATAACTAAAAAAATCATCACTGCAGACAAACAAGAAAACACTACATACTTTACGGTCATTATTTATAAGAAAATTTACTACAAACGGAAATTTTACTAAACTAATAAAATAATTACTAATTTTCTTTGTAGATTAATATATTAAAAATTCAAGACACTTATATTAAGCAAAATTTACTAGTAGAGTAAACTTTTCAAATTATATTACACTGAAATAGTTTTTATTACTTACCTTCAAAAATTGGCGACAAATGTGGAAGGTTCCATTCATTTAAAAGATCTGTCACAGATTCTGCGTTTCCCAAATTCATATTGAACCGGCGGCATTAAATTACTCAACCACAAAAATGTGCACACTTTATTTTTGTACATATATAGGTCGTGGTTATGTATACCTATAAAATTATTTTATCCACGTACTTTAAAATATTTGATGAAGTAATACAAAGCGACAAGCGTCACAGATGAAGATTTGAATCCGTTTTGCACAGATTTGATGCGTGGACACACAAGTTGCAACCCGCATAGACACAATAAGTAACTGTTTCATCAAGACTATGAAAGTCTTTATGTAAAATAACTAAAGATTTTATTTACTAGTTTATATTTCGATAAAATTGACTGACTCAACTTTATAAAGATGAACAATAACTTTAAGTAATTTATAAATTAAAAAAATAATAGCTTTCAAAGAACGATTTTATTAAAATAATAAACTTTAAATGTATAGACTCATATAATAGTATTCTGTTAGTATAGCAAAACATAACTTTTAAAAGTTACTATTTTGGTTTATTTATAATGATAGAAATAATATTTACCAGTACGACTGTTATTTTCTAAATCAACAAAAAAAAACAAGTTTTGATACCAAATTTTATTTATTCTCACTACCAATAAAATTGGTTAGGGGAACCAAATCTTATTTCTTGTTATTACTAATATTTTTTGTTGGAGTGAAAATAAGTAACGCGATTTGTTTTTCTAACCAATATTTCTCTTAATAGTACCAAGAAATAAGTAACTAAAAAAATTGTCTAATAGTACCAAAGTCACTTTATTAAAATAACAAATAAAGTTCTTGTTAGACATTTGCAACCAATACTTTTCTCTAAATTTATAAAAATATTTGTACCTCTAACGAAAAAAAATGTTATTAAAAAATATTAGTTATGTGGTACAATTCATTTTTCTCTGTGTGGTTTGCTTTATAAACTATGGTCCAAAAATGTTCCGTTACGAAAATACGGGGTGTTAAAATTTGCGAAAAAAAAGCAAATTAATTAATATTTTCGAAACCGCTTGAGATATTACAGTGATATTTAGTACGTAGTGCCAGTTAATAATGTAATTATTGGAGAATACAATTTCGCAATAAATCTAGTTGGACTGGAATATGTCACTTGCGTTTTTCAGCTGACAGGTCTCTTTTGGGAAAAAACCATTGGCGTGCCATTTTTTTCTTTAAAAATATCAAAGACAATGCTCGTACGCACGCCACTGCTAAAGCTGAAAATTACGTTTGTATGGAAAAATATGCGCCTTTATTAACTTGCACTACGTACTAATTATCACTGAAATATCTCAAGCTGTTTCGAAAATATTAATTAATTTGTGTTTTTCGCAAATTTTAACACTCCGTATTTTCGTAACGGAATATTTTTGAACCATATAGTTTACAGTGGCGGCTTCTCCTATGAGGCAGATGAGGCAGTGCCTCACCAATAATTTTGCAAATAAAATAAATTACAAATTTATATTATTTTACTATTTGCATAAATATATCCATTAGAATTAATATTTGGCTTCATAGAAACCAGTCAAATATGGGCCTGCCGTCAATCTTAACGCGCTTCGCTAGAAATATCATCCATCCCATTTCTGCATGCGGTCGTATATGGTAGAGAGGCCGGCCTCGCGCTTCCTTGTCTTTCATTGGCGGTTGCCTGTTTTTGTTCTTATATCATCCATCTCATTTCTGCATGCGGTCGTATATGGTTAGAGACTCGCCTCGCGCTTTCTTGTCTAGCATATTAGTAATGTGAGTAATGTGGTGTTTATAATACCGTAATAGTCCAGTCGAATCTAGCTTTAAGTAGCGCATAAAAACATTCTTTTGAGGCAAGCCTCTACGTAAATTTAATGCGGCATTTAATGTGTGCTATTATAGTTTTCGGTAAATACTTTTGTGGTTTTTCGTACTGATTTTTGTTTTGCTTTTTTTTCCAACAGTGGGCAGTGATTTTTCTAAATATTAAACTACTTTTATTACTTATCTAACCTTACTAAAAAAATGTTTTTTTCAACTGTGCCTCACCACTTTCAAATACCACGAGCCGCCACTGATAGTTTATAAAGCAAACTACCATTAATTTTTCATGTAGAATCACACCCTTAAATATTCATTCATTAAGGAACATCCTGTATATTAAAGATTGTCTGTTAATATAGTGTCTGCATAATTTTACTCAAAAACTATTGCAAACTCTTTAAACCACAAAACGTATATAGTAGTTTCTACCTACTCTCATCGTACAGATGTAGGTATCCAATTTAAATATCCAAAATTTTAAGCAAGGTGACAGTAAAAATCATTTGATAATTGAATCTAAATTGTTGGTAACATAGATATTGATAATTTCCATTGGATGTTACCTTAAATAAATCAAAAACCAAAATGTGCAAAATACACGCATCAAAGCTGCGGTATAAAAACAACAATATAATCTTAACAGTGGTATATTAGAATTAGCTGTCACAAAAATCAATTTATCATTAACTACGCCATAAAATGAGGACTCAATTTGCTGCCAATCTACATTTAGGGAAGTAGGTACAATGATCATTATCGTTTTCTTCTGTGATTCTTTTGATTATATAATATTTTTAACGAATTAGTGTTTATAATAATTTCTTTTAAAAGGAAAAATAATTTATAATAAAACGTTATAGTCAATTAATTATAATATTCAAATTTCATTTGTCAATAACGTTTCCGCAAAACTTTGAGCTTTAAACAATCAATCGATTTTTGAAATACATAATACTAAGATTGAATTTAATTTTTATTTGCATTTTGACGATAAAAAATATATAAATTGCTTTATTTTTTACCGCAGTTATTATAAGAGGTGACATACGAGTAATTTAGTCATATATTATAGGTAGGTAGTCATGAAGTGTGGGAATGATATAGTACATAAGAAATGGTTTATTGATTATCATAAGCTCGTTTATCTTATCAATATTTCAAAAATAATTAATAATATCTAATATGTACCCACATTGTACGGCCGCCCAATAGACAGTATAGTGGAAATATAATATGACAGTGGATAATGGACACTAATAGTATCGAAATTGTTGGAAGTGAGCACTTCCGTGGCACGTAGGATCAATAAAAAGCAATACTGATTAATTCAAAATTTGCATTTAATACTAACGTTTTGGTATTCTTCATACCATCTTCAGAGTCTACAAGAATACCGAAACGTTAGTATTAAATGCAAATTTTGAATTAATCAGTATTGCTTTTTATTGATCCTACATGCCACGGAAGTGCTCACTTCCGACAATTTCCACACTGTTTTCAAGGATCAAATTGCTCTATTTAATTATAGCAGCTTCGAAACTAATAGTATCATTATTTTCTAAAATATCTTTTTTTTCAGCTTAAAACCACCACCAAAAGACGGCGTTACCAAAAGCAATCCCAGCAAGAGACATCGAGAACGACTGAACGCGGAACTGGACACCTTAGCAAGTTTACTACCCTTTGAGCAAAATATTCTGTCAAAATTAGACAGGTTATCGATATTACGATTATCTGTCAGCTATCTACGTACGAAGAGTTACTTCCAAGGTAAGGTTTTTTGAAAAATTATTGAGTTTTAATACAAAAATATGAAAATGGTTACCAAGTTAAAATTACACATAACAATATGTTTTGTTCCAATTCTTCATGGTTTCCGGGCTTGTAGGCCGTGGTCCGGTGGTATTTCTACCTGACGTTTCGTCTACAACTGCGGTAGACATTCTCAAAGGCGATGTGGCAGCGGTCGAAGTGTCCTCCTTGGCAGAACACACTGGCAATAGGTATAAAAGAAGGGAGAACATCAGTCACCGACACACTAACCTGTGAGCCGCCAAGGAGGACACTTCGACCGCTGCCACATCGCCTTTGAGAATGTCTACCGCAGTTGTAGACGAAACGTCAGGTAGAAATACCACCGGACCACGGCCTACAAGCCCGGAAACCATGAAGAATTGGAACAATGCCGGCCGTGAAAGCTTGCACACTTGGATAATATGTTTTGTGTTTAAGTGTACGAAAAACCACATATAGAATACCTCAAACTTTTTTGACAGAACATCATTTTCCGAATAGAAATACTTTTTAGAAAAATGCAAATTATAATGGATCAACTAGTAAATTTTCAATTCCAAGTCTCCATTCGTCACTAATCATTGAAATCCCCATTCTTAAATATATTAATTATTTATACAATTTATTTTTTGCTTGTGTTATTGAAAATACTAAATATTGGTACGTATAAGTTAAATTGAATGCTTTAATTTTAGAAAAAAAATCTGGTAACATGACATTTTTTATATAAAAAAAACTTTATAATATTTTTTTGCTGAATCTATGATGTTTTTTTATAAAATATTTGTGTCAAATCGTATCAAATCAACGACAATTGTAATATCACTTGTATAAAAATAAATTTGACGTAGTTGCTTTGAAATAGTTACCAACCCCTAGCTTTGTATCTTTAAGACTTCGAATTTAAGAAATGCTGACTAATTGGTGCATTTCTTTAGTAAAATAATATACTGTATATAATATGGTGAACTATAATGGCATAAATAAATGTTGCACTTAACGTAAAAAATATTTCTATTTAAATTTTGCAGTATAATAGATTTTTATGCTCCTTAGTATTTAATTATCTCACAAGTCCGATCTAAACAAATTACGTATAGACCTTATGTGTTAGTGAAAACTGAATATGCATTGCCAACTCCTGTTCCGTTCAGTCCCTTCAAGTAGGGAACTGACATTTAAGCCGTTGTTTGCCCTGATTTAAACAGGGCTGTATTTCACATGTTAACTTGCATTAAGTTTCGAAATATACATGTCGACCTATATATGTCGACTGTATATGTCGACCTATCATGACCTCCATTACAATGGAAGGTAATTTAAAAAAAAATGAGACTGCGTGAATATACTGGAGTGTCCACAAATATGTTCTTATCGGAAAACTCGGCGTAAAAATTAACCCACGGTGTCTTAAGAAGAAGCATGCACCCTTGCTGGAACAAGTTTGCCTTGGATCGACTTCAGGATGCTTCAGCAACGATCTGGATTATAAATTGAACTAAACGGAACTGAATTAGCTCGGTCAAACCACTATTTGCATATTATTTCAAACCAGGTTTGTCTTTCAGTCCTTTGCCGAAGCACGTAAGCTTCTTCAAGCCAAACAAATTAGTGTTCATACTGCATGATCTAGTTTCTAGTAGGTATATGAATAGTTGGAATTTGGGAAGTCTCCGTACAATGCCTAAAGTATCTTCGAAGTTGCATGACGTATTGAACCAGAGGAGAACTTGGGATGGCAACTCTCGCGGGAAGATTTGATTTATTAGTACAGCTAACGCACATATACATATTTACTCATAATCGTTTAAAAAATATCAGGCAATCACAACGGCTCAATAGTCGAGCAAAGTTCCATACCAAATGACACTGCACAAGTTGGTTTCTCTTAATGATCTCCATTCGTTAGGTGTGTTTGTTGGTAGTTCTGAACTGGTTCTGAACTCGTGAAGCACCTGTCTGCAATACAGAATTCTACGGACACAACTGCGTATTTGCTGGTCAAATTAACGGACTCGTCGGGCTGTTTGAACCTATTTCTAGTAATTCTAGGATTCTAGCAGTTCTAGAAGCCTAGAATTGCTAGAACCAGATTCGGAAAATCCGAAGAAATCAAGAATTTGACCAACAAAAACGCAGTTTATGTCTTAAGAATTGTGTATTTCCGACAGACGCTTAAAGAGTTCACCTATTAATTATTAGTGTATTTGCCATATGGCACATACACTATTGGCGTCGGTCGGATGGCGGGACCTAGGGGTCGGACCAAAATTTCTCGACGTTTCATACCCCCCTGAACAGTTTGCCACCATTTTTGAAAATGTTTATGTATATATGTATGTATATATATATATATATATTTATATTTATATATATATATATTTATATATATATGTGTGTGTACACGATAACTCTCGACAGACTTAATTGATTTGAACGAAATTTGGTACACATATTGGAACCCATCACCGCACGAAGCCTATTTAAAATGGGTCCGATCGGACCATTTTCAGGGTTGTATTTAGGGGTTCCAAAAAGTTTTTGGGCCCAAAAATACCGAAAAAATTGTCAGAATCGTTTCAAAATTGAAATTTAACTCTTTAGTAAAGATGAAAATGTTCTGCTAAAATTTTAATAAAATCGGCCCGACAGGACCGGACTTACAAATTTTATGAAAACACTAGTGTGCGGATAGTGCTTTTCTTACTGAAGGGTGTATTTAATTTGGTACCGAGGTTGCATTGATAAAAATATTGAAATTAAGAAAAAAAAATATTATTTCAAGGGATGTATTAAGGGGTTAAATTTTTTATTTTGCTCAAAAACAAACTTAAGTTCACGTAATAAAGCCACAATGCCAGTATTAGTAAATACACTATATTATCGGCAGGGTTTTGGCACTGCGACCCGAGTTTTTTATATAATAGAGATGAGTGCAAGCCTAGCGTTCCGATAGAAGTATCTCATTATAGATCTATGGACAGTGTAATTTGCAGCCCTTATAGCTGACGTACGTTGGATGTGGAAAGATAAAATATCGACACTTCACATCATTTAGAACAACTTGGTAGCTTCCATGTTCCGTAAGGAGATGTAGATATTGTGACAGGATCGAAAAATAGTTTCTGAAATAATATCAGATTCTGATTTTACTACCCTCAAAATGGTAAAGAAAAGTGGTTAATTCGCAATAATATTTGTCAAAATGCACCGGTTTAATTGATTAAAAAAAATTCGCAGTAAGAACTCTAGGCCTATATTGATTCGGATCAGATCGATATACGATATTTTATTCTTAAGTTATCCTTGATTTTGAGAGTGTAAAAAAGGTAATTGGAGGCCGGCATAAATTTTGAAAAGAATTGAAATTAGTTTATAAACAACAGCAATGCTAAAGTTAGGGTAAAAATCAGCTTAAATTTGGAGGGGTTGAACGGAAATCGGCAATGCTTGACAATATTGAACAATCAGTCGCGCTGTTATTGATACAACCCTGTCTCATAATTATTAACTTAGAATTATTTTATATCAAGGATATAATATTTTTGTGTTCCTATTATAACATACATATTACATTCCTTGTATTTGGTTATCTGATTTAACTCTTATGAAAAATTGGCATCGAAATAAAAATTCGAAGGTGTTAAATTAATTAAATATAAAACATATTTTACAGATTAATTATATAGTTACATATTTAATCTTTATATAAGTAGTTTTGTAACAATGCGAGTAATAAATTTTAAACTTTGAATATCCTTAGTTTAGCATATTTTATCAACTTCTCACAATAAATATTATCATATCTGAAATAACATTTTCCCTTTTTTCAGAGTTGGTAATAATTTAAATAAGATTTACATCTGAATTTTAAACAAGCTACAATTATTTAATTATATTTCATAAATGGAACTTTTTTCCTGGAAATATTTTGATAAAAATATGTTTTATACAATTTTTATAAGTAAGCAAATCTGCTGCCGACTAATGTAAAGTACCTACCTATCATATATTTATTCATTTTTTACGCAAATTTTACTTTGTTTTGGGGACCTTTTTCAAAGAATATAATATTGGTCGAAAGGTTTGTTTAGTATATTATATATTATGACAAGACAGGACGTATTTTTAAAAAGTCATTGCAAGTTGATACCCAAACACTGTTAAAATCGCTTGAAAATATGTTATTTTGAAACGCTTTTTTAATTTTAGAATCTTGAATGTTTTTTATTTGCATAAACGCATTATCAAAGAAAAAATATATTAAGAAAACACAATGTATGGGTAGGTACTACACAACGTCCAATATTAAATGGTTTTACGTCAGCTCTATTGAACAAGTTTTTCAATATTTTTTAATAGTACCGTATAGCGCGTATCCGTTCTGATCTTAAGATCAGAACGGATCCTGTAAGTTGAAAATTTAATAAGAGTGTAATTAATAGTGAACGCTAGTTTTTCATTTTTTTTTTTTTTTTTGAGATACAAGCGACGCTATTTTATGTTCTTGTTAGCTGCATTGGAAACCCCATAAGGAATCTTTTATCAAAGTATTTTTATAATCGGTATTTTGTGTATATAGTGCTAATGGAAAGGATGTATACGATGATCAGTGAGAGAGCCCTCTTAAGAAACTTTGATATCTTTTTGTCACTAAGTCTCGGGTTCGAACAATCGTCATACTGCAGATCGCGTGCGTAACCATAAAAAAGGCTCTACACAAAATATAGGCAGGTAATATAGGTAACTGTATTATGATGTCGATGGCAGTCATAGATGTAAGTTGGTACACATGGCCAGGCAGCCAACCATTGGAACGATAAGCCGAGGCTTTTACCTGTGTTACGTAACCCGCGCGGTACAGACGTGTATAACATTATTATACATCGAACACTTTTTAACCATTTAATAGTAATGAATAGATAGCAATCTATTGTTGTTCACAGTTACCTTAGCTTCAATCTTTAATCGAATCTGTTTCATTTGCTTTTTTGAAATAAATATAATATTAATTATTATTATCGTGCAAAATGCTGTGCTTATTGGGTCGTTCCGTGTCGTGCGCATGACCTAAACTCACTGTAATCGCCCATTTCATGGTTTGAGACGCGATTATGTTCCAACTTGCTCCGTAAGTATCTCTTGTGTGACAGTGACGAACCGGAAGTTTTGGGTGTCCATAATAATAATGATAATTATTATCGATCTATGACTATGCAAGACTAACTTTTTGCATACAGTTTTTGACAAAAAAATAGAAAATAGTCTGGAGTCAAACAAAATGCACAAAAATAAATAATTATAAAATTCCTCAAAACACTGCGATCTTAAAGCTGGGTGCGTCTGTTACTAATTATGATAGCACCATCAAAAGTAAACTAAATTAGATGCTATTTATGTACCTACTTCAGTACGCCGTTCTTAATTTAAGTTGTCTTATTTAAACTTTTATAAGATTATTAGTATATAATTAGATAATTATGGCATAACACGACAAATCTATCAATTTCAATCGAAAATATTTATCAGTTTTTATATAATATCTAAACAATTCGACGAGAAATTACCATTGTCGATCTCGTCTCAAATTTATAACCAAAAAGTTTTGCAACTACCTTATCATTATTTTATCGATGATGCATTTCTCTCATCTCGATAGCGAGAATTTTGGAAAAATAGGTATCCCTGCCATATATTGTCTAGTTATTTGATAGAAATCGCGGGATATTGGATAAATTATTTAAATAAAATCTTTTATTTTTGAAGTTTCACTTCTTTAGCGAGGGTAGTGAATTGGAATGAACTCGACTCCAAAATTAATGAAACTCTGTAATATAACGCCGACAGAGATAAAATGGCTCTAACGATTTGGATGAAATTTACTGAAAAGGGGTTTTGAGGGGCAAAAAATCGATCTAGCTAGATCTCATCCCAAGAGAAATGTTTTGATGTTTCAGAATAGTGTTATATTGTAAGCAGACTTTGGATACTTATGTATAGATGTTATGATATTCATGGATTTTATTAATGATAATTATTTGTTAATTTTAAAAGAGGGGGAAAGCAAAAATGTAAATGTATGAAGTATAACTTCGACCGTGCGCTTATGTGGGTGACGCTTTTTTTTAAATCGCGACGTTTCGTCTTATATTTAATATATCTCAGGCACTAAAACAAGCAGCAATATCAATGATTTTTACAAATTTACAAAAGTACATAGCTTTTATACCGAAATAGCTCACCTTTCTGATCAAATATAATCATCATGGACACCACACAGAAATATTTAGTTAGGTAGGAGTGTGGAGATTCACGTAGCCACCCCGGATCCATAGTTTAATTCCTATAAATTGTGAGTTCGACACGCCATGCTGCATTGCTAGAATACCGTATGTTTTGGGCATATTAAACGATTAATAAAATGAAAATCACCATACCGGAAAATGCTATGAAATATATTCATACGGAATACAGCTATATATTGTTGACACGGAACATATTAAAAACTCATTTTTAATATATCCATAAACGTTGGAGAATATAGTGCTGATTACGTTTGACTATATAAACTTTTGTTTTTGATTTTATTGCCTTTTTTATGTCTTAATGTGCTTTGTGAATAATTGTGTGTTTCAATTTTCTTCGCCATTTTAAAGCAAATTACTTGTATTGCAACTTTACAAAATTAAAAATACAAATTTTTATTATTTTTTTCTAATTCCACACAATATTAATTCTTTTTTTTTTTAATTTGCTTTGAAAGCTAAATTTTTTTTCATTTTTAATGTTTAATACACCTAATAATTACTCTGCTCATTAAGCGTTGAAACCATAAAAAAAATTAATGAAAAAATATCTAGTATTTTCAAAACTCTTCACAAAGCTAATCTGAAAAAATTATCTTTGTAATCACAAAGATATCTATTAATTTATATCCTCATAGTTAGAGAGGTGTTGGCAGAAATTTTTATGTCATTTGCCCGTGTGGTAGAAGTTGAAAATTATAGTGCAGTTTTGATCATAAAAACCACTAATGACAACTTCTGCCAAATCATTATCGCTGCATTACTAATTACACATGTAAAAAAAGTGTACCTAAATCATTTGCTCGCGTCTGGCACTTTTTTTTAACTTATGGTCCCTGACAAGATAAATCTCATTGCCAGACGTTTATGTCCCTGCATTTACTTATTTTTTTTATTGCCCCCTCGGATATATTTACGGACCCCAGTTTAGGAAACGCTGCTTTAGAGGATTCGTATTGTTGACTTTTAATATTTTTGTTCTCAGATAACGGAAACTTGTTATCCTTAAATGTACGCAATTATAGTAGAGGAATTTCTTCGTAACCGTAGTTTCAAAATAAAGCAATACTGATCATTGTCAAATTTGCATTTATTTTACAGACGTTTCGACAACCTTTTTTGTCATCTTCGGAGTATTGAATGCTGTCATAATTTAAAGAGTATTTTGTTACCTATACTAAATAAAATTTGTAAACAATAGCATATTCACGTAATATAACTCTTTTAAACAAATTTGATTATTTATAACTTAAAATTAATGTATGACCTTTATCACCATAATATGTTGCTTTATTTTGATCCTATATGCTACGAAGAATTTTGTTATTGTTGACATTATTTAGCCATGTTTGTCTTTTTAAACAGTGAACAGAAAAAAGAAAGAAAGCACAATAATTAATACGGCTAGTGTTTTGTCACGTAGGAGTCGTTAAATTAATCCTGGCTTAACCATTTTTGTAACTTATCTAAAAAATGTTTGGTAACTGGATTAGGTGATGCGTGCCCTGTATAACTATCCACTGTAGAGATTGAGATGAATTATAGTGTATTTGAAAGTTTATAATGAGCCGTTGTTTTGAAATTTCGAACGTATCCTTATGATCATTTGCACTTACATAATTCGCCATTTTCTCAGAAATGCTAAAACAATAACTGAAATCCTTTTGTGAAATATACTATTCAAGTGTTTTAAATTAAAAATATATTTGTGAAGATTATGACGTAATATTCAACAAGCATTTAATTTAAAATGACGTATATAGTTACGAATAATAAACATGTATATTATATATTATATATTTACTATTGTCTAATTAAAGAGTAGTTTTTACTTTTCATGACAAGCCTTTATCTTAGCTTTTTATCAGCAATGTCTTTAAGATATTAAATGGTTTTATAACATTTTATATTTATATAAAGTCATGCCGCAGCGTAATTTTTTGATGGGAAAATAATTAATGATGCTTTTTGCCTAGAATAATAATTTTAATATAATAGGTACTAAAGATCAGTCGTTTGTGCTTGAAATCTCCATGCAAAAATTGATAATACTCCGACATGCATACTTTGCTTTAATTACATTGAGTTAAGTACCTAAAATATGTATATTATCGACGTTACAGATTCGAACAACAAAAATTTCTAGAATTTTGACAAAAAGCAAATACATTTTATATTATAAGTATCTATATAATTATGGTTCCAGACTTATCACTTCAGTGGACGATTTAAAACTTAACAGACATTTTAATAATTTTATTCCGTTGTAATATACCTAAGTACCTATGTATAAATTCATAAATGAATATAAATGTGATATTTTCATAGTTCTAATAAGTTATAAGAAATGATTTGATGTCATCAACAATTTTCCAATTCTAAAATGTAATTCTTTTATTGCGCCAGGGTATAAAATGTATACGCATCAGTTAGGCAATGATTCAGTACCTATAAGAATTGTATAAATACGTAATTTAAGTATATAATAAACTATAATATACCTAATGAAAGAATGATTTTAATTACCATGATTTTAGGTATTCATTTCAAAATGCTTAGCTATTTGTATCAGCCGTGAACGCGCAAATATAAATTATAATGCTCTATAATGATAAGAATTTTAACTAGTGATGATCAAAGCACGACAAAGAACAAGAACGTGATAGTCTTGGTCTTGGTCCTTTAGGCTTGGTCTTTGTCTTGCTTTTTTGCAAGATCAAGACTACGAGACCAAGACCATTATTTTGCTCATCACTAATTTTAATACGTTCACTGCCGTCTCATTGGACATAAATAGTTTACTTAAAAAAACGTATGGCCTCGATTAAGAATATAAAAATTAAAAATAGATTTTTTAAATTATTTTATATAACACATGCACGCTTTTAGTGTTTTTTCGTATTTGATTTGCGAACCTTAAATAGCCGTTTATTGACTAGTGACCATTATGTAACGGTTTTGAGTGCTATAATGGTTCATTATGTAACTATGTAACTGTTTTTTTTTTTTTTTTTTTTTTTAATTCAATTAAATTCTAAAACCATGCATGTGTTATATAAAGTATAGTGTGCAACGCGTGTGCTAAATCTTTATGCGTCAGGCGCGATATTTTCAGCACTCGTATGCGGCTCGCGATGCTCACTCGCCAAGGCTCGTGAGCGCTCTCCTACTACTCGTGCTGAAAAGATCGCGCCTGACGTATAAAGATGTATTTAGCACACTAGTTACACAATATACTATTATATTTATATATTACGACTAAAGCCAATAACTGTAATAAACCATAAATTTAAATAGCTTACTATTTTTATGCATAACATATTTTATAACACAACATTTATAAAAAACACTCTACCCATTGTAAAAGTTCATCTAGAAAATGCATTGAATATACCTAGTTTGTCTATAGGTATGTCAAAGTCACGAAACTACAAAAAGCTGTGAGAATACACAATATTAAGCACAAGCAGTATTTTTCGAGAATAGGAAAAAGGAATAGCGGCATAGCGACTGCTAAATACAAAACAGATTAGTGTGTATTTTGAAGTAGACAAGAAAGGAATAAACACACCAAGACCGAACATTTCACTTTTCTTTTTGATGAAACTTAGTAATCAACCTAAAAGAATTAGTTTCCTCCTTTGTAAAGACAGCTCCTCTAATGTCTGTATGTTTCTACTTTCATGTTATAATACCAACAAACTGGGATGTAATCAGCCTGGTGCGAGCGATGCTCATTTGTCTTTATATCATCCAAATTATTAGTGTAATTGATTACTATTGAACTTTTAGAGTTCATTTAAAAGATGGTTACAAAAAGTTTACTCTGTGCCTAAACAGTTACTTCGTTTAGAAATATACTTGTTTAAGCTTATCTTTGATATGGTTTTATACCTCAGAACTAATAAAAAAGTTAGAAATTATTTCAAAAGGGTTGTGATCTAGTTTTTTCTGCATCTAAAATAAAAATGATCTACCTCTGATTTATTGTTTATTTAAATACCTACATAGAGTTAAAAAAAGTAAAAACTATAAAAATAGTTTGCCTCGCAAACAGTTTGAACAAAATAAACTTCTCGCTTGACGTGAATAACGTCTAATATCTCATACTGGGGTGGCATTTTAGAAATATTAGATGAAACAGAAATAGTCTGAAGTGGTTGATCGTGTCAAACAAAACGCAGCATTTATAACTATGTTATGGTCTCAGACACAGTAAGCCAGGTGACCGTGCGGAAAAGTTCAAACCTACCGATAGTTACAAACGCCAATCCCAGATTTGAATCCCGAAGGATTTTAATATTTCTATTTTTATTATAATGAAAATATAATATCTAGATACTGGATAACAATTTAAAATATAAAAAAGTACAATAATTACATTTATTTATTAAATTTTACGAACATTTGATTTTAGGTATTCACGTCATCTCTCTGTACCCGCGATACAGACATAGATACCCGTTTTTTTAGTTCTTCCACTAAAATTAAATCTTTCTAAACCCTAAAGTACTCAATAATTTTTCGTCTTCAAGAACCCACGGTCTTATTGGTTAACGCTGACTAACTACCGGTTTTGAAAACACAGATCAGACTGCATCTCTGTGTATAATGGGGTGGGTACATAAAATAGAATTATAAATTATAAAATAGAATTATCCTAGACATAATATACGGATGCGCAGTATTGTTTTGTTTATTCACCCACCACTGCACCGTACGTTCGCGAATCGAGAGCTCCAACTCTGACCACCGCACCGGGGTTTAACCGCCACGCGTTACTCTTTGTTCAACGTACAACTTTACCAACAATAGAACATTCTCTCCTCGCATCAATGTTAATGAAATTAAATATCTACCTTGAGTTCAGGGTGTATTTCCACATTCAGATAAAACCATGTTATATTATTTTCTCAGGCTCGTATTCACCGAACCCCGTTTAATCTTAGTTCCTTCTCTTTTAGTTTAGTAATAAATTCCTATGCTTTTAGGTTATCTAAAAAAAATAAATATAACTTCAAAAAAACCAACCAAGTGCGAGTCAGACTAGCGCACCGAGGATTCCGTATAAAATAATAAAAAAATAAGTTAGGTAGGGGCAAAAAATTAACCGGTTTTTTTTATTTAAGCTTGTTTTAAAAAGTTTTTTTACTTATATTTAATATTGTTCATTTAGTGTTTCAAAATTTTTCCGTATCAAATGTAGGTAATTCAATTAATTTTTAAAGTAAAAAAATATATTAACAATATTTAATGAATAAAAAAAACAAAAATATTGCGATACGAAACCCGGGATCGAACCGGGTACCTTTAGGACTTCAGTCTAACACTGTACCAACTGAGCTAGTCGAACGATGTTTAACATCATCTTTCGACCGACTTACTTGGTACAGCTCTATACCTATAGTAGGTACAGTATAGAAGTACGGGTTTTTTCGAAATTGAAAATTAATATTTTAATAAACTATGGAATGGCAACAAAAAAATATTATGAATATCAAAATCAATATTTGGGGCATGGCTTGAGAATAGCCAAGCTCGTGGCAATGCCCTTATTTATATGACGTTCCCATGGCTTCTCTATTACAAGCCCCCAGTTCCCAAGTTCTAATTCGAGAACTGGTAAAAATATTAATTGAATTTTCAATGTATTATTAAAAAATATAATTTAGTGCTAGCTGTTGGTGGCCTTAAAAAATATGGATTATAAAACCATTAGTTATTAAACATAATAATTATTTTAGAAAACAATTTTCTAGAAATAAAATTATTACGTTTTGTAGAATATATTTTACTAATACTACTGTTAAATTAAATTTAATCTGAATTATTTTATTAGAAAATATAGTTCTCAATTGCATAGATATACAAAAACTATTATGCTTATTGTATTTACAAGGTGTTCACTTTTAATACGCCATGTCAGAAACTTGTAACCTTTAATTCCTACTTTATTATATATTTTTATTCATTTTCCAGTCCATTTTTGTTACTAATTACAATAATTCGATTTCTGTAAAAATGGGTGAAAGGTGAAAGCAGTAATAGAGCGGATACATTATAATTAAAAATGTTTTAGGTACCTACCTATTAATATATTAAGTTATCTTTTCAGCCAAATTTTCTAAAATTTGTTTTAATAACATATAGGTATGAGTTTCAAATAAACTCTTAGAAAAATTATACCAACATTTCGTCATTTTGGGTTTAGGCCGCTAAATTGCGGTGTTGTTGTATGTTTTTGTACACACTATCGCTAATGCATTTAGGAATTATTCTTTTGATTACAGATAAATTGATTACAGATTACAGATTACAGAATTGATTACAGATAAATGTTTCCGTAAAAAACGGCTACATTCTTTCGAATTTTTCTTATGAAATCTGAGTTAGTGTATAATTTATTGCATCTTCTTTGAGGACAGTCGTAGTTCAGTAGTTAGCGTCGCGGCCTCTGGATCAGACTGTCGTGGGTTCTAATCCCACCTATGCTCATGGATGTTTTGTGATGTCATTTAGTTTTAAGTGTGTTGTTATTTAATGTATAATCAAGACGCTAATGACCTAAGTTGTCGACGCGTCTATAATTTACAATAAATAAATAAAAAATTCACAGATTTTGCAATCCTTGCAACCATCGAGGACATTGGAAATGATAACAGCATATATGAAACATAATTAACTGTTTATTATACACACAATATTTATCAATGCACTGTTTAGTTTTGTCAGGAATAACCCTATTATTCTTCTGTTATATACGCGTTCACTTAACTTTTAAATGGATTTTTCTACAGTATTTATTAACATTTGCTCAAAAATAACACCGCAGAACGTCGCAAATACCTCTCAATTAACTAGACATGATATAAAACACATTTCGAAAAAATTGCACTTGTTCAATTTTGCATGATTGCTCCTCACTTGATCGCGACACCGTTGTCTTTTGGCCTTGAACGAAAACTCGTAACTCTGCCCCCATATACGAACATAAACATTTCCAATGTTAAAATATTGCATCTTTAAGCCGTCCTCTTTCTGAAATATTTTGAACACCCGGTACACACGTTCATAATATACAGTACTAGTAGAGTATTAATGACCATATTGCGTGTCAATTTCGGTAATGCTCTGGCCAAATACAACTGTTTGAATACAGAGACTGGTAGTCTGTGAAGATGGGTCTATTCAATAGCATACATAATAAAATATAATGTAGGTATATGGTACTGGGATCGTGGTAGACTCACAGGTGTGAGGAAGAAGCCGTATTAGAAACATTGCGAAATAAGATATTTAAACTGGGCCATTAACCGTGCCAACCTAAGGTTTTGATTCTGCCATTTGGCAACGGATGCTGTGGGTGCAAAATATAATAAATATGTGAGTTTTGAGATCCATATCCTAATAGAGTTACCCAAAATGGGTTATGCGTCCCAAAGAGAGAGACATAATAATCCTGAGCTCATTGTGCTTAGTAAAAATTATTCATAATAATTTCACTGTTTATCGCTTTATTTGTTTTGAAATTGCTTTATATGCCTATCGTTAATTTATACTTTGACTTTAATTTTTCACGCACAAGTTGCTAATAAATGTTACAGTCCGTGGGTGCACTGAAAGCTGGCAGTTTTTTGTATTTATTTACCGGTTTGCTTGGAAATGTTGCAGCGAGGCACAGAAACGTTATCAGGGAAATTTGATGAAATTGAATACATCAAAGTCTGGAAGTTCAGACTTTTTCCGTCAAAATGCTGTTTTCCAAATTTTATGATTTTTTCCCTTATAGTTAGATACATAATTGAAAATTGATGATTTTTGACTTCGCAAAAGTTGACTCCCTAATCGTTTAGAGAAATTTATGTGTGGTCACAATCTAAGGTCACTGTCAAACTAGATTTTTTTGACAATGGTTTCTGCATAAATGACACTCGCTATAATAAATAAACTTCCAGCTTCCGGGAATTTCTGTCCAATATCTATAGTTATATAATTCAAAGCGCAGTTATCAAATCCGATATCGAAAATGAGATACAGCTGGCATTACATACTTCGAATGTCAGTACATCGTTAATACAGAACCCTCTCTGTACAAAATATGTCGTCAACGCCAAATAATTTACATAAATCATCAAAGCACAAGACCATATTTCTTTTACCTATATAGAGAAAAAAACTAGTAAAGAAGGAAATTTAATTTACTGACTGCTAAGATAACTTTAATATTCCACTAGGTAAACATTTTGAATAATAATAAAACACAAGGTTTTTTAAAATTTACACTATAACTTTATTTTATGACAATTGTTTCGTCAACACAGTGACTTCTTCAGAATTCTGAAGAAGTCACTGTGTTGACGAAACAATTGTCATAAAATAAAGTTATAGTGTAAATTTAAAAAAAACCTTGTGTTTTATTATTATTCAAAATGTTTAATATTAATTTACATCAAGTAAGCACCCATTCTATGATATATTCCACTAGGTATTTAAGAAACGTGTTTTAAGTGCATTCAAAGATTCTGACCTTTTTATTTGTTTAGATCTCAGCACTTGTTTTATAGTTTATAGGTTATGTTGCTATAATATACAACAGAATTCAAACTCTCATTAAGTGCGTCTGCATACAACAAGATGAAGCAATAAAACCAGCGGGATGCTGATTGGCTCTCACTCTTAACAACGGTTAACTATTTCCAATGTAATTAACTAATTCCTAATTAATTTTGTTTTTAAATTTGTAATCAATCTTTGAATCTTAAATATACTAGTAGATATGAATTCGTCGAGGTAATGGTATTAGTTACTAAGATCTAAAATATTCATTTAATTGTCTTTCAAAGTATGTAACTGGTAAGAAATGATATTTCATATTAATAGGTTTCAGACCAGGGGCGGATCTAGGTTTTTCGGGGCCTAGAGCTTTAAGTCCAATGGGGCTCCATTTTTTACTACACGATAAGTGCTCATTGCTAATGAAAATGTAGATATTAAAAATGTATGATGATTATTCCATGTTTGTGGGCCCTTGACATTTGTGGACCCTTGACACTTATGGGTCTTTATCACTTTGGGCCCTTAACACTTTGGGCCCTTGACACTTGGGGGCCCAGGGCTTAAGTCCTATTAGCCCCTATGTAGATCCGCCCCTGTTTCAGACTAAAGGCGTTTTTCTGTTCACAATATTACAATATTAATTTTATTCATCAAAATATTATTCCTGTTATAGAGAGTTAAAAACAATATAATATAACAAGAAAGTACATTAATACTATTATGTCAAAGATCTAACCAAGGCATTGAAAATCAATTTTTCACCATAAAATTTAAATTAAGTGATGGATCTGAAATATGTTGCTTAATTTAAATGTTAGGTTTATGAAAATGGGAACTATATTCAAACTTGGGTTTCATTGTGCACAAAATATATACCCCAACAAAATATGTATAAAAGAATAAATTTCTAAATCGGTGCATGTTTTTAGTTGTACTTAAAGACAGTCATAATTATTAAAATGTGGATTCATAGAAAAAATATTAATTTCCCGGCTGTGAGTTGCTAAAATTAAACATACCAGGTATAATGGCTTAAAAATAATATTATGTGTATTCATAAAATCATTGGTTGTGAGCTTTTAGCTTTTGTAACATTAGTGATATGAATAAATTATTGTGTTGTTATAAATTTATATTTAACTCCTGTTTGGTTTTTTTAAATCAGCTTCAGATGTGTGAATAAACTAATTTAAATTCGATACGTTTGTTGAATTAAACATATTCTCTGATTAAATACATGCATATTTATTTCTTTATCCAGCTGCTGCTCTTCTATCGTATTTTGCTCTTTACAACTTATAAATTAGTTTTATTTTTAGCTGCTAACACCTTTTCTAAGAAACGAATGTGTGTATACAATCAATTAATTAACTGCGAATAAACTTATTATTTTGGCTAAATTAACTGAACGGGTTTTTAGAAAAGCAAATTTATCTATATTCAATGTGCGATGTGCTTTGATTGTGTATTTAGAAAGAAAACTACTATCAAGAATTGTGCGATTATAGGTGAAATTATTAATGACCATACCTATATAATATATTTTAGTTCTTTTTGCAGATTGATATAATAAATTGTGAAAAAAATCTCATTTAAAAACACTGAAAAACAACATAAGCGTTTCAATTAAAATAATATTGAACATTCAGTTCAGGCTGTATCACAAATTCAGTTCTAAATTATTTCATTTTATAATTTTTTGCCATACCCTCTATAAAATAGCTACTTTACATGCGTTTATGTATGCATGGGACAGTCAACAGGCCGATGTGTTGAAAGTGTTTTCAAAACATACTAGTGTGATAATTACATGACCTGTTATAAATGTGAAATTGGCGACGCAAATGAACTGTCAAAATTTTAAAAAAATAGGTACTGAAAATGAAGTAAAAAGTAGCTTTTTATAGTGGATATGGCAAAAAATACCATATACATCTCGTGCGTAATAATATTATGACTCATTACGCATCTTATAGAGATATACATTATACAATCTACTATTTTTATTTTAAATACTATCCAATCTCTTTTTCTTTGTATCATTTTTTTTGTATTTATAATTATTTAGATTTCTATGATCACTCGGAAATTGTTAGAAATAAACTTGATGCTAAATTGATATTAACATTTTTTTCGTATCCTAACATTTACATTATTATTTACCCACATAGAACATTAAATCACATTTAAAATAATATGTAATAAATATATGCAATCGATATATTAAAAAAACAATCGTAATGAAATTAAGACATTTATTTGAAACGGTTAAGAGCATTCGACAGCGGAAGTTACCCCCTGCACCCTTCATCTCAAATCCTTTCCCTCTCGCCTATAAAGTTCCCGCTCTTCCTACGCTATTTTTAAGGCTAAATAGTTCGGGTAAACGCTAAATGAAGGACAGAGAATCACACTACAGATCCTACAGGCGAATTTTTTGAAAAAAAGTTTTGGATACGTGTAAAATATTACGCACTTTTTTTGAAAAGTTGTAAGTTTTTCCAGGATTTTTTTTCCAAAAAATTCGTCCATAGGATCTGTAGTGTGATTCTTGGTCCTGCATTTGGCGTTCACCCGAACCCTTTGGCTTTAAAAATAGCGTCGAAAGAGCAGGAACCGTTTTATAGGCGAGGGGAAAGGTTTTGAGATAAAGAGTATAGGGAATAACTTACGCTATCGAATAATCTTTAAAAAAAAAAACAACAAAAATCTCGAGAGTATAATTTCGAAAATTTTTAATTAAAAATAATTATTTTTTCAACATTGATGATAGAATTAAATAAGATTTTTATCCAAAATATAATTTATCGAACTTAATGATGTGTCAGTAGCGAATATTCTAAATTAACAACTTCCAAGCTCAAACCATGCGCGTCTGATAACAGGTCTACATATTTATTGGATATCGTTTGGCTACTGTCAATAAGTATACCTATTTACTTTATCAGTCATCAAATTCAAATAGATGAGCTACCGTGAAATGCAAATTTAGAAACTAAATCTACAAAAAAAAAATATTTACGAGGGTACATTCGGATTTTTTTTATCCACATGTTAGAAATAGTTTTGCTGGTTGTTTGTTATTTAAAAAGTTAAACTTTTACTGCCTGTAAATCAATATATTCATGACTTTAATTGTTAAATAAAAAAAATTGTGTGTGTCGCGACACTCGGAGTAAGTGTAACTTCTTATGCAATATTTTTTTTTTTTAATATATGATTTGTTGGCCTTTGTTACGTAGAACAGTTAGCCACGTCCAAACTTTTTATTTTTATAACCACTCTTTTGTTTTGTTTATTTTTTTTATTATTATTATTATTATTATTATTTTTTTTTTTTATTGTACCTATTTGTAATTATTTATTTTTTTATTATTATTATTATTTTTTTTTATTATTTTTTTTCTCTTAGTTTTATGTTATATACCTACGTATATGTATTATGCAATATTTAAAAGTTATCTACACAGTAAAATTTAGTTACTGATAAGACCGTGTGGTTTACACTAAACATTACAGAAGAGAAACTCAGCGTTAAATATTTAACACAAACGTTAAACGGCTTTCAAAAATAAAATAAAATTTAGTTCGGTAGGTACTAAAAACATATTTAAAAAAACTCTTTTTCATTTTATAGTAGGTATATATAATAATTATTATAATGAAAACTGACTTTTGGAAAATTACATGAGACTAGCGATGAGTTTCTGGTACGACTAAGATTATTACCGTGGTTTCCATGGTAATTCAGTGCAAAAATTACTTTTAACGTTGAAACTCGTACCAGATACCAAGCGTTAATGAATAAAATCTCCAGTTTAACACGTATTATAGTAGGTTATTTCAGTCATTGATTTCAAATTTTAATATTAAATAAAATTGAAAATTTTTTTTTCGTTGGAGAGCAACCAAATATATAATTGTTTCGAAACATATTGGAAAAAATCATTTTACCAACCAGTGGTCACAGTCGGGATTCTAACCTGAACCTCTTTCCACTTTCGCGGCGGAATGAGCTTACAATACTCAACCGTGACATGATTGCTAAATTAATATTCTCCTTATATGCTTCAGAATCAATAGATTTTCACTACACGCGAGTGTCAATTCATATATGCTAATTCATTAGCTATGATATGAAGTGAATCCTCGTACCAGCGAGAGCCCAATATGAAAGTGAAAATTATTTTGAACACCCTTGTGTCACGGTTGAGTATTGTAAGCTCATTCCGCCGCGAAAGTGGAAAGGTTCAGCTTAGAATCCTGACTGTGACCACTGGTTGGTAAAATGATTTTTTCCAATATGTTTCGAAACAATTATATAATTGGCTGCTCTCCAACGAAAAAAATTTTTCATATGCATTGCTAATTGTTGAAATATTTTTCATAACAAAGCATCTTTGAGTAAACAAAATTTATGTAAATTTTATTTGTTGCATCAGTTTTCAAAACAGCGCCATATAAAATTACATATTTAATAGTACTTAAAATTTTTATGAGTGTCCAGCGGGGGAAATGTACCCATATAAAATGTAGCTTGTGTTTCCTGAGGATTTTCTTAAGAATAAACTTTATAAGTATGGCATGTATTTAAAATACATAATTATTTAAAAATTTCAAAAATTACTATTTAAAGTCCCCTAGTACAAATAAAATATAAGATTCTTGTTGACATAAGTAGTTTTGTCATCTTAATTTATTTTATTGTATACAATATGTTCATTAAAATTTGTCTATTTTCGTGTTCTCATTATTACGTTGGGATTCTTACTTAAATTGTAAAGTATCATTTTTAATAAATAATAAAATATGCTTAACATTTCATAGCATATAATCATAAACAAATAATTTAAGTTTTGTTGTGATTATAATTTTTGGGTTAATGTTTAATATTAAGAACATATTACAGTGCCAATTTTTGTATTTTAAAAGTTGTTTATTCATTAAGCGCTTTCGGAAAGCTCATTGCTTTCCATCATCAGATAATATAATCGATGTAATAATTTTAGCTGAACATCTGACAATGGAAAGCAATAAGTTTTCCGAAAGTGATTATGAATAAACAACTTTTGAAATACAAAATTTTGGCACTCTATTATCTTCTTAATAATAAACAAATAAAGTGAACAGAAATAAATTTTTCACTGTACATAACTGCGATATATGATTAATAGACATACAGTATATAAAAAACAGGCTTTTCGTTTGGTTAGTTAAGTTGTTAGAATTGTTAACAACAATTTACATGGACGCGGTATTACAAGCTTGCCAACTATTGAATAACATAACATCACACTTTTGTATACAAATTAATTTACATATTTGGTCATACTTTAATTTACTAAGTTTTATTAGAATGTTAACATATTACAGCAAACATTTAAAAATTATTTCACTATTACAGAGATTCGAGTCACGATAGATTGTTTTTATTAATTCTAATCCTAACTAATATTATAAATATGAAAATGAGTTTGTTTGTTTGTTTGTTCCGCTTCACGCCTCAGCTAGTTAACCAATCTGTGTGAAATTTTTTACACAGGTTAGCTTCCACAATGGAGATGAACATAGGTTATAATAACTAGCCGGCCCAGCTTCGCCAGAAGTGTATATACGAAGTTTATATAAAACCCGCGACTTCGTTCACGCGGCGTTTTGAAATTTGATTGCACGTGCAATCACTCTGAAATTTTAACAGCTGTTAGATACTACTGTTTTCTATAAGATATTCAAATGTGATCAAATTTCTCAGAAAAATGTTTCATAGGGGAACTACAGCATTAACGCGTTATAAAACACTCGTTGTGGCATCTATTGGTGAGTAGCAGAAATAGATTCTTGTTTGCGAAATTGCGACAGATTATATTCGTGAGTTACTGAAACATTAAGGTATTATTTTACTGCTTAACAGACATATGAAGGTTCTATTTTATTCCATGAGCCATCCCCCGCGAGAACTCATTTTTTTGCCGGGATAAAAAGTATCTTATATGTTGACCCATGACATATGCTACCAACATGCCAATCACGTGCCAAGTTTCATTTAAATGACACAAAAATTGTAAAAATACCTGTTTTGGCCTCCATATCGACAGTTATGTATACCGCGATTATAACAATTTGAAAAAATATTTCATGTACAGATACGGCCCCGTTACATGAACTATAATTAACTTTGTTCTCGCAGACGGAATTTATTTGGGCGATGCAGTCGAAAATTCGGAACTTGAAGTACTCACTACAAAAAAGAGCACTAGACTCTCGAGTACCAAAGACTCGATTTTTTGAAAACATTCGATTCTGCGACTGTCCATCACTAAGCAAAATAAAGAAAATACAAGCTTGTAAACTATTGCAGTGTACATAATTTTTTTTTTCTAATTGATTTTTAACAACGGCAGAATCATCAAAAATGTAATCAGATGGCAAAATAATATTGGCTTGCTACTAACTTCTACGATCAGGTTTCCACTAACTTCGATTTATGTTAATAAATTTGCAGTATATAGGTACATATCTGAATTATTTTTTTTCAAATTATTTTTACAATGCTTTTATTAAGTCACTTTCTCTGTTGTCCACGACAAATCTTGCAATCAACTTTCCGTCTAGTTCTTAGTAAGCTAAACCTCTGAAATTTTGCATACGTCAAGAGACAATACAACATAGGCTATGTAATGTCATAATAAATTCAATATTGCGAACGCCCCAAGACGGCGAATTATTTTTTTCTTCACAACTCCCTCGATATGGGTATCAAATAAAAAGGCTTATCAAGTAAAATACAATAAGCCCTGTGACGTCATTATGAATTCAATATGGCGAACACCCCAAGACGATGGATTATTTTTTCTTCACAACCCCCTTGATTATATATCAAATGAAAGTGCTTATCAAGTAAAATGTAATAAGCTATACGACGTTATAAAAACTAAGAGTTTAATAAAATAACATTAAAAACTACGCTTTTATAAATGTAGATAAATATACTAAAAGGAGTAACATAACTTTTGTCTGAGCATACAAGAAATTCTAAAAAATGTTTGTAGATTTCTAAAATTAAAAGTGTGGGGCACTAACACTACCAAAATTTAAAAATTTCATGAACATATACCTACTGCAAGATTCGCGCCCAACGCTTTTACTTTTACAAGTCTTGTTTTTCTTAAAAATTATTTTAAACCCAAACAAAAGTTATTTTTCTCTTTTTAGTATCTACATTTTTAAAAGTTTTTTTATATTATTTTATTTACGTTATAGATGACTGAATGCATGCAATTTGTTAAATTGGCATGCAGTTTGCATGTTCGTTGCTACTAACTTCAATAATCAATTCTACACTAATATTCATATAATTGGATGAATTATTTGTGAACACACGGTATGTCAAAATCACTCCTAAAGAATATTAAACAGATTTTCCATTTAGTTAGTTAAGTTGGTAGGAGTGTTAACAACGATTTATATAGACGTAATACA
Organism: Mongoloraphidia duomilia; assembly: GCA_039654895.1. NCBI lineage: Eukaryota > Metazoa > Arthropoda > Insecta > Raphidioptera > Raphidiidae > Mongoloraphidia > Mongoloraphidia duomilia. The sequence goes on from CM077519.1 coordinate 25,942,831, forward strand.
AGCCTGCCAACTACTGTACGACATATTGCTCTATACGTTAGCCGTATTGATACAGATACTGGACTGATGTATCTAATAATTCAGTTAAGATAGATACGGGCTGATTGCATTTACATTTTCAATCAATTAACCACATTCTTTCTTCAAACTGGCGCTCAGATCTCATATACCTATACTCTGTCTTATGAAACCTGTTTCTTGACATTGTTGATAATATATTAGCTTGGTTTAAGTAGCTTAAGCTCCATGTTTACATATTATATAAAAATTGTTTTACTTTTAATTTATAGAATTAAAAAAAACATCAACATAATGCTAGTTTTTGTTTAAATAGCAATCAAAGTATCGTTAGAGGTGTTACAAATTGATTCTTGCTTTAAATTTATACTAAAAAATGTGTGCACCTAAAGTGGTACTTAGTCTCATTATGCCAAAGATCTTTCACTTATCCACGAGAGGCAGCACTTGCGGTAGATACAAACATTATTTATTCTCCATTAGTGTCGTGTCATTTTAGTGGTATAACTTAATTATTAGATTTATTTAATAGGAAATAAATACCACAAGTGCTGCCCCTCGTGGATAATTGAAACAACTACTCTCAGGAAAATGGCTCATTAAATACACAATTTAAGTTTTACCATTTTTAATAATATTCTTCTCAGCATTAATTTTTTTACTGACTCATTTATCTGATAATAACTTCATAAGTAAGTCAAAAAATGCTGGTAAATGAGACCTTATGTGGAAGTTGGATTGAAAAGTTTTTTACACGTTCTAAAATGTCAAATAGGTATACTTATCAATTAATATATTATATGAGTCAAGCTTTTTAGAAACACACTATAAGTATTGATTACTACTCTTACTACTGGCTCTGCAGACATAAAGCGGCTACACATCCTCCTCCTAAGGCCACTTTGATCAAAGATTTATTGCCAACCAATCATTGTTTATATGTACCACTTTATAATTCTGTTTTGTCACCTGATAAGTTTCATTAATTTTTTATTTTTAACTGTGGGAGCTTCTTAAATAGTTATAACAGCTATCAGAATTTATTTAAAGTACAAACATAATTCAAATAATTTCTAAAGCGTAAGTTTATTTTTGCATACCAGTTTTTCACTATTGTTTACACAAAAGATATGTAAATATGAGTTTCTACATTTTAAAAAAAGAGTTCAACTTTTTATACTATTTAAAAATTTAGTCACGGATGGTCAAAAATGTTAGGTGGTAAGAAAAATAAAACAGCTTTTTAAAATCTAAAAAGTTTTAATATGAAACCAACAAGAAATCTGTGACATAAATTTATAAATAGCAACAAAAGTTATTACAATTAATTCTTTATTAATTGCAAGTCAAGATTCTACACAACACTGTTTGTATATTCAGCGTATAAAAGTGTAGGGAATTTGAGTTTAGGTTAGTATAGTGTAACTGCGTTTAAGTTCATGTAAAGTTATATTTTCTGATTTCATCAACTGAAAAACTAAGAGACTCTAAAATTATCTCTAATACTCTCTTCGGAAATTTTACATGCAATAGTTTTTTTTATCCAAAGTTAAATTTATTACTAGTCATATTAGCATTTAAAATTTTCATATTTTTTTTATTTCTATAAATCAATTTGATTCTGTAATTCTTAACAATAAATTTAGCAGTCAAAGCGACTGTCAAATACCCATATACCTAAGTAAACTTATATTAAATGTATTCCATATTATTATATTATTTAATAACCTAAATCATTTTAACTCTTGCCTACATGTAGAAAGACTGTATCAAGAGTGAAGTAACAATTAAATTGGAGAAAGATTCCAGTTGCGATTTACAACTACGCTCACATATTATTAAAACAATCGTATAAGTACCAATTAACCCCAACGCCCTACGCTCTTTTAATTAACCAGTGGATAAATATAGAACGCATATAAATTCATTTCACATACATTACAAAAATCACTTTATATTTCTCCAAAGAATTTTATATTTTTAAATATAGTTTTTAAAATCAATAAGCGATCATTAATGTAACACTAATGTTTCGAAATTTCCATGTTAAAAAATGACAGGCACCAGAGATACTCATATTGAGCAATGCATTCAATTTAAAATACATTCCTATGTACCTCTTCATTAATGTTTACAGAGAGAAATGTGCAATTATATAACGAAGAATCTCCGACTTTACTCGGACAAGAAAAAAACCTTCACATAGATAAGTTTTCATTCATTTTTGAACTTTATAAAATTTGGGACTCCAATTATCAAAATAACTATTGTTCTTTCCGTGTGTCACTATTCTGTAACAGATTTAAGTGCCGTGCTAAAAAGTTAGCGCCCCATATAATAATAATCTTTATTTAATCATTCCGTGCTGGCAATTGTCCAATGGTTAAAAGTAGCCCTGAATCACACTGGATTTTTTATTGACATCGATAAGGTTTAACAAAACGTAAACCAGTAAATTCCCTACATTTCTACCTGAACCATAATAATTAAAGTGATATCGAACGATTATTTATATTGGAGGACAGAGTCAATAAGAGAATAGCAGTGATATTGGGTGTCGATAAGAAGAGAACGAGTAATGTGGTGAGACAATGTCTGATCACCACGAGGAGAAGAAGAAAAAACTTTCTGGTCGTCGGATTGTGTGCACACATACCCTATGTATTATTATTGCTTGCCGGTTTACTGCTATAGTCACCTTATGTGAATTGATAGCGATAAACCTTCTTCAGTTAACTGACCGGCTACTGTTCGACTCAAGTTTCATTTGTGTCTCAAGTCTCAACAGTGTTCAGTTGAGCTTGATAAACAGTGACGACTCGTTACTGAAGATGCATTTATCATGTATATACGCTACTATAAATATTTTTAAAAGCAGTTTAAGAGCATTGGATACCTACAAATACCCTCTGCACTCTTCGTCTCAAATCCTATCACCTCGCCTAAAAATAGTTATGGCTCTACGATGCTATTTTTAAAGCTAAAAGGTTCGGGTAAACGCCAATTGAAGGACCAAGAGTCACACTACAGATTTTTCAGGCGAAAAATTGAAAAAACATGTCCAAGGAAAACTTACAATTTTATAAAAATAATAATAAATTGCGTAATCTTTCACGCGTAAGTAGTCACATTAACTTTATTTCAATAAATTCGCCTGTACAACTTGCAGTCTGATTTTGGGCCCTTCGTTTGACGTTTGCCTGAACCCTTTAGGTTTAAAAATAGCATCGAGGGGGGGTCATAACCATTTTTAGACGAAGGGAAAGGATTTAATATGAAGCATGAAGGGGGTGTTTGTAGATATCCAATTCTCTTAACTAGCACTTCTGTTAATTTTAACATAACATAAGTACCTACTTATTTACAAATCTGACTGAAAATATATCAGAAGGTAAAAAGCGGATGAAGGAGGCTTAGCGCTTTGAGTATCGCTTTGAAATTCTTGTCAAGATATTATTTCAATTTTAACCCAAAATTTAAATCGAATAATTTAGAGCCAAAAATTTAAAAGCATTTTAGATATAATCCTTAAATGACTTTCTTAATTTTCATTTTAATGCAATCTCAACTCAACGCATTTCAGGAACTAAATTACCACAATCGGGAAATCATAGGACTAAGATAAAGCGAATGAATACAATAGGCTAGCTAATTTACTTTCTGATTTAAAATAGGTCAAAAGACGTATATTAAAATAGAAATATCCTTACAAAGACGATCCCATCGACTATAAAAATTAATTTCTTACATCACCAGCTCTTGAACTTGAACTGTCAATTGCCATTTTTACTTCTCTTAATAATTCTCACTAAAATAACTCTTGCTGTCTTTTTCTATATCAATGGTTAATTCATAATACATATAACTAGAGTGAAATAGAAAGATAGTGTCATTTTTCAAGAACACAGGTATAATTGTTTATCACCAGAAAATATGTTTTATTTCTTTTATATTATGATATGTTAAGTATGTGATAAAAGAAGTCAATAAATACTTATATTCACAGTGTTCCAGGTGTAGAGTCTTTTTAATTACGTATTTGTATTAATTAAAAAGACTTTAAAAATGTTTTATGGTTAGAACACATTATTTTAGTATCTTCTTCACAAGTTAACAACATTTTTAAAAAGAAGCATTAATTCGTTTGTGTATTTGCGTTTATGTTTGATTGAAAACGATGTGTTTTTTATTGATTTAAATTTAACAATTTTAGGACTCCAAGTGGGGTACCCATTTTTTAGGTCAAAATTCACTTTTCGCAATTTTGCAATTTCATAATATTGTTACGTCTTGACTGTTAACTTTTTTTTAATTAAGTATAACTGATGCTTAGTAATAATAGTACAAGTATATCTTGAAAGTATCACTTTTCAGCTTAGACATATTTTACAGATAGCTTAAGTCCAGCTTAAAAAGCTTCAAAAGTTCATATTATCGGAGCATCGTTAAGTTTGACAAAAAATCGGCAGTCAATAAAAAAATTGTTGAAAAAATGATATATTTGGTCAATTAAAACAATTATTCTAATAAACCGGTTGAGATTGGCCTGTCTGAATGAATTGTTGAGCCTTGTAATCCTTGAATTAATTGCACAATGCACTCCCCAAATGTTTATACTAAATCTATATTCTTGACGAGTTGCTCATGAGTGTAGGTCATTCTGTGTTATTTTAGTAAGAAACCAGAGCCTACTTAAATTCCAGATTTAAGGATTAAGATTATTTTGTGGTAAACACAGACCATACCACCTGAACTTTAATTGTTCCCTACTGTCATGGACATATTTTAACTGATAGTGATACTGTTGTAAGTGCAATTTATGATACCTGCTTTCAAGCTGTGAGTTTTCTTTTAAACAATGCTAAACTACTCGATTAATCGCAAATTTTTTCAAAATTACAAAGATTCTGAACACTCTAAAGAAAATTACTGCTTATCGTAAAAAGTAAGAAAAAAAATAAACTACATTTTACATAAAAAAACTTTCGTCGAAAAATATTTGATCTTCATATTACATTTTAACGTACCTATGTATTTTATTACTTAAAAACACAGATGGTTCACGTAAATTTACTTATTCAAAGTCACTCGGCCCAATATTAAATAGACAGGAGAATAACAAAACAACTCTATCACAGTGGAATGAAGACACTTGGTGCAGCATTTTATAGTTGCAACAACCAATATTTAAGTTACGTTGACACTGTTCAGTTTTTTCTATACTATCAAAAGATTTTAAAAAACTATCAAAAAAAGAAAACATTATTTCTAAATAAAGCAGTGCTTCTTGTTGTAAATTTTATTAGCGATTAGCGGAACATCAAGCTTGGTATTCGCTAGCCTAATTAATTCAAGTGCGCATCAGCTATTATAAGAATCATTACACTTATGTAAAAATAGTGTGGAACAGTTTAACTACCCAGTCTATTTATTATTTGCTGATTTTATTTTTACAAAGAATTATAATTCTTTTCGCAACTCCACTAAAAAAGAGCGACATTAACCTTTCATTAGAAAACAAAAAAAAAATAATTCAAACAAAAAAAACATTGAAAACTGAATATTCGCATTCGCGAATATCGGCGATAGATATATTCGCATTCGCGAATGCCTAAAAATTGACATTCGTTCCATCACTAACGTATACAGTAATAGTATCTAAAGTTTCTGGAAACCTATTCTAAAATCACGTTGAATCGATTCTGACCACTATCACAATACAGTCAAAAATCTAAAGATCCAAAAAACGAACACAATATACAATATGTCAAATCATAAAGTGAATTGTGATTATTTTGTTAGTTTGATTCGTGTCAATTCAGCTTTATGTGGATGCAAAATATAAAGAAACGTCGAACAGTGCCGTATTATATTTCATCGTCGATTTTTATCATAAAACACGTTTCTCGAGGACAGCGTCAGACGTCCTGGCTTATTCTTAAAATCCAAAAAAAATAAACCACTAATATAATTTTAGAAATAAATTTATTCTCGTCGATCTTTATTAATTGAGGAAAATATATCAAAGCTTATTTTTATTCATTTTGGCAATTTTCAAAATAAATAGTAGGTACCTACTCTCGAGAAATCAAGTGAATCATTGATAATGACACTAGCTGGAAAACGGAGTATTCTAAATAAGGTCCTGTGTTTATAATTACGGTTCAAATCTATTTGTAGTTACTAGTTTTCTCCTAAAGTCGAGGTGTAGTTCCTATAATACTTAATAAAAGTTGATTTTATATTTTAAGCAAAGTTCAATAAAGCTGCTGATCCAGTTTAGCATTTTTGAAAACACTGAAGAAAACATGATTTTATTTTAAAACATGATTTGAACTCATTAAATGAATTATACAACAACTTAAGTTCACTGTCATAGGTGAAATTCTTGGATTTTTGTAATTGACTTTAAATCAGTAATAAATATTTTTAGCACCAACTTTTATTCGAGAGATAAATTATTAAGACGTTTTTGTCTAGTATATACCTACTGTTTTTGCTGTGATAATGGTACAACAGCGTTCCATTTCCTTTCAAAAAAATTGATAAAAGTCATGTTGCTTCGTAAGATTTTACAGAAGCTGTTTATGAGAGACGTCGTCGGCTTGACAAAGTGTAGAACTCTAATGAAATGAAATAGTATGTTACTTCATGAGAAGATAAGATAATATAGTTCTCTATCATCTCATGAAGTGGCATATTATATAGTGGTAAATTTAAGAACTTTTTCAGGATTGTACTCGTAGCGACGATCAAAAAAAGAAAATTAGACATGTTTCTGTTAAATAAAAAGCAGACATTAATAATTTCTATTGCTGCTTAAATTTTGATTTGTCACTATTATTTTTGAAGAGATTTTATAGCATAGTTAATTTTAATATAGCTTTTTTATATTTTTCTAACTTCAAGAATAAGACAGTTTATCCGGTTGGTGGTTAATAATGCTCCATTTATTTTATTGTTGTAGAGTTAACGTACAGCGTTCCAGATGCAGAGGTTTGGTAATACAATATTTTTTCATATTTCCAAACGTCAAATTACACTCATAAAAATTAAATCGATATTATCGGCCTTTAATTATAGATATACCTGTTGACAACAAATTTTAATTTGTAGACGCATTAATTAAGATGGTTTTATTCATAAAAAAAAGCAACATTACGTGTCATTTCCGTTTGAATTCAGACAGTAACATATTTTTTTCATGAATAAAAATATTTTTGAAAAGTTAATGCGTTTAGAAATAAATTTTTTTTCGGGATTCCAACATTAAAAATTTTTTTTATTCAAAGTATAGGACAGGCTATAGCGCTTCTACCTATATAAAAACAATTAACTGTCGGTTTTTTGGTATGCGAAGCAGCGGGTTAGCTAAGTATAGTTTTATGTATTATAGACCAGGCGCCACAAGTACCCATTCTGGAGTAATAATTTTTGATAAAAATGGGAGACTTACCAACTTCGTGACTGTCGATATATGTAGACGGAAGCTCTTATATAACATAACACGCCTCTTGTCGCGTACATTAATAATTTATTTCATTCGGATACAGTGAATCTTCTATTTGGCTCTTCAATATTTATATTTATCAAAAATTTTTTAACACCTTCGTTATCATACTAAATTTGTTTAGTAAAATTTCAAACTATAATACCTAGGCATAATATTAGGTACCTATATGTATATTTTTTCTGTAAAATATACATTCATGATACCGGTTTGTTTTCTATAAAACATTATACCTGTTTGTTTCCGTTATAAACAATACAGCACAAAGTGAAGCATAAGTATACATTTAAAAAAATTAATTTTGATATTGCTTCAGCGATGTAGGCAATGTCCCTGAAATATTTTAGTTTAATAATAATTCGTTTATGCTATAATCTTTGAGGATGAAAAACCGAGCTATATAGAATAGCGTGAAATATTATAAAGCTTGAAATCAGTCGTGTAGCAAGGACCTGTATCCTGACAATAATTAAAAAATGTAAAAAAGTCCTGTACCACCCAATACATTTATCGTTAGACTTTCCGCCCAGTCAATATTAAAATAATTGAGTTAAATTGAAAATTATAGACACTTGAGCTGCTGGAACCATTCGTAAAATTATTATAGTCAAAGTTCGTTGTGAAGTTCTTAGTTTCTGACGTTTATAATTCATGTTAGCCACTCTAGGATTACCTAACAACACCCCCAGTCAAAGCTCAAAACACAAAACTATTTCGGGCTTTGGCCACAACGCGTGGTTGTTTCAGTCGATCCTACAGGAGAGTCCACGATTCAAGTTTTGACCATAGCACAGGTTACAATAGTGATGAAACAGATACGAGTTTATAATAAATTTAAAAGTGCTTTGGCTTCACTGTACAAGTAATGAGTAGTTCATTACTCAAGTGTAGAATGAGTAATGAGTGCATAGATGACCACCTAGCCAGTGCCCATGGGACCACCTGATAGGGCGATCACTCATCATGTACAGTAATATCTAAACGCCTGTCCATCTCCACTGGCACTGTCTAACTAACTCACTGGCTGACTGAATGACTGACTGACTGACTGATGGCTCTGACCTCATCACCTTTACACATCAACATGTCTATGATCGCTTGCATCTCATATCTCTGATCCTTTCGTCTGCCAAATCAACGAGTTCTAATTAAGATCAACCAATCGAAACTCTAGAAAGAAGTGAACGAATGTCCTTGGCCTAAACCGTTCATTCAAAGATGTGTGGCATAAATGTGTACCTACTTAAAGATGAATCTATTAATAGTCGCAATATTTCCCGTCTCAAAAAACACTAAACAATCAACCATAAAAAGCATCAATTTTTTTATATATAATTGAAATACCTACTGAAAACGTCTAGATTTTAATAAATCCACCTAAAAAGACATAAAAAATTAATATTACCTATACCTATGTCTACAAACAAAACATTCGCTCGTAAATTTTATAATGCAACCAGATAATTCTAAATTTCTATTATACCCATTAAGTATCTAAATAATTATCAAAATGATAAAATAAAAAATTAACAAGATACATAAAATATGAATGAATTTCGGTTCCTTTAAAGAATTTTAATACAATATGGAAATGAAAATTAAAAAACGTAATAATTAAGCAGGGAGATATTCTTTTACATTATTAAAAGTTTCTACTTATAATAAATATTGCACCATAATGTTTTATTCATTATTATATTTCATTGTTGTTAAAATATGTAACTTTAAAAAGAACAGTTAATTTAATACGATTCTCATTAATTTTAAATGAATGCGATGTGTAAATTTTTTGTAACTATTTCATTCATAATTCTAAAAAATGCTGTCCATATAAATATATTTTTTTATTACTGACCTTCAACTTTTGATGTATCTATTATTTTTACAATTTAAAATACAATCTTTATTTTATTTAATTGTGATTTAAGTTAATTTTTAACTTCTATCATTCATTTTAGCGAAAATCTTTTCATTGTAATATTACAGATTCATTCAAAGTTTATGGTTCGGCAATTTTATTAGATCCGAATCATAAAACCAGACTCGTAAACAAGAAAGTGTAGCAGCTCACCACATAAGCTCATTAAATTTTAAGGCATTCATAAAATTTGAAAGTCCGGTCCTGTCGGGCCGATTTTATTAAAATTTTAGCAGCATGTTTTAATCTTTACTAAAGAGTTAAATTTCAATTTTGAAACGATTCTGACAAATTTTTCGGTATTTTTGGGCCCAAAAACTTTTTGGAACCCCTAAATACAACCCTGAAAATGGTCCGATCGGGCCCATTTTAAATAGGCTTCTTGCGGTGATGGGTTCCAATGTGTGTACCAAATTTCGTTTCAATCGATTAAGTCTGTCGAGAGTTATCGTGTACACACATATATATATAAATATATATATAAATATATATATATATATATATATATATATATATAAATATATACATACATATATATATAAACATTTTCAAAAATGGTGCCAAATTGTTCAGGAGGCTATGAAACGTCGAGAAATTTTGGTCCGACCCCTAGGTCCCGCCATCCGACCGACGCCAATAGTGTATGTGCCATATTATGGCAAATACACTAAAAATGCTGTCCATATAAATATATTTTTTTATTACTGACCTTCAACTTTTGATGTATCTATTATTTTTACAATTTAAAATACAATCTTTATTTTATTTAATTGTGATTTAAGTTAATTTTTAACTTCTATCATTCATTTTAGCGAAAATCTTTTCATTGTAATATTACAGATTCATTCAAAGTTTATGGTTCGGCAATTTTATTAGATCCGAATCATAAAACCAGACTCGTAAACAAGAAAGTGTAGCAGCTCACCACATAAGCTCATTAAATTTTAAGGCATTCATAAAGCCTTTAACTCTCATCATTTCGTAAAGATATCTACCTAAATAAATAAATTTGAATAATTATTGCGGTATTAGCGTCAAACTTTATTTTTCAAAACAATAAAATTAATGTTAAAATTGTACAGTTTAGCTAACAAATTGCAGCGTTTTTTCATTCTTGATCTGAAAAATAACTTTTCGGTCACGAAATGCTTGCCAATTATTTCGGATTTTTTTTTGTATAACGTACATTACACAGGTACTACTTATGCTTTACACAATTATTGTAAAAATATTTTTAATGTAAAATAATTGTCTGGTTATCTTGTTAGTTTAAAGATAAAGAGTATGAACGAATTACATGAGCTCTTTGATCATTTCGTAGGTATTATTTTTTATTTAAATTTCAGTTTGCTTACGCTCTTCTTTTAATATGACCCAAGGAAGATATATGCAAGGATAATATTTATATTTTTCAAGATCGGCAATATATTTTCATGAACCATGTTACCAGATGACCTTGTCTTAAATATATACATCGCATATAGCAGCTATTCCTAAAGTGGGTTTCGTGGAAAAGTCACCAGGGTTCTGCGAATCTTGCCGAAATCTTTGGAAAGGTCAACGAAATTACAACACTTTTGCAGAGAAAATCAACAACTATATTTTTCGCGAGAGAAAAATTATCAGCATTTAAAAAAAATCAAATTTCTGGATTACCTGCGTAGAAAAGGACAATATTAAATGTTTTCCACTTTTATATTATAATTTTCTGCAAGAAAACTAGTTGGAATTACCAAATAAATTCTAAATGTCATCACTGGACATTTGGTATTTGGTAAGCCTGCTGAAATATTTGTCAGGTTACTTTCCGGATACTGATATTGACATCGAGTGGGTACAAAATCCATTTATCATTAGAAGTCAACATGCGAAGCTAACCGTCCTGGAATACGAATCACTCATAGATCTTCAGAGTTCATCCGCATCGAAATACACATTCGAGTCTGTGTTACTGAACGAGTTTTGGGTTGGTGTTAGGAGTGAATACCCTGAAGTAGCCAAAAAGGCTGTCTTAACTTCGTTTCCTTTTGTCACAACGTATCGTTGTACAGCAGGTTTTTTAACTTATACTTACAAAAAAACAAATTTAGGTCGAGATTCGATGCTGCCCCAGACGTGCGAATACAACTGTCGGACATAAAGCCGAACTTTAAAACAATTACATTTTATTTATTTATTTTAAATTGCAGTGTCTTTCATTTGTTATCATTTAAAGTACGGTTCCATAAAATAAAAGGGATTTGTTAAGTGTTCCGTAGCTTTAAAAGTTTAGGAACCGCTGGCATTTAGGATATTCTGTCCATGTTTTACTAAATCAGAGAGAGATTTTAGATTATAGACGCTCGATAACTGACACTATTAGTTTCTGTATTTTAAAATTAAATTGTGACAAAATGATGTAACAAATAAATTGTTCAATATTATGACACCCTAAAATAATTATCTAGATTCGTTTACAAATTTTCATTTCTAGCAGTTTTTTTCAGATACATTCGTAACAAGTTCAATGTCACTCACATCAGTAATTTGGTTAAGTTTAAAGAAGTCCCTTCCCTTTAATATTATATTTGGCCACAATATAACTATAACTATATAACCTGGTAATTATTCAGATAAACGTTTTGCACCATATTTGTTGCTTGAATGGTGTGAGAGTACATCTTTTCAATAGATAAATGTTTGAGCAGTAACTTATACGAGGTATCTAAACAGTATTATAACAATGCATTAGATAGCTGATAGCGTATGTATTTATAACATCATGTTAACATTTGAAATCATAATGACTACGTGTTGTTATAATCGCATTAAGCTGCGTTGTTTATTACCTAATCAAAATGTGATACTGTAATCGATGGAAACGTTGTCAGCATCTTGCAGTACGTACCATGGTGCCTTTGTGATTAAATTTTTATGACCGGGTAAAATTTGTGGGTACAAAAGATATTTTGTATTAAATATTTGCTTTAATTAGCGAGCGAATTTGTTGTCCATAGCTTTCATGAATTCTAAATGGCATACGGAGATTTACAATGTTTCTACTCGAATCCGTATAAGTAGGCAATAAATGCGAATTTAAAACATCAGTATTGCTGTGTCTTGATCCTTAAGCCAAATCAAAGATGATTCACCCCAGAATTACTGTAGCAATACAATCAAAACTTTATTCATAGGTACTTTGTCTATTAAGAATTGGATGTACGAATACGAGCGTTAGAAAACGTAATTTGTAAAATCAAAATCTACTTTGCTGAGTGAACCCATTGGCGACAAACATACAAAAAAAATGTATGTAGTTGCTCAGTCAACTGTACATGAAAGTTTTCACGGTTTATGGAAAATGACGAAACAAAATGTTTAAATTTAGAGCTTCGTTTCACTTGTAACTTATCTGGTGGTTAATATCGTGGGAGTCCGTACTGTGATCAGATTCATTTCAATAATCTTTTCAACATGTGTTAATGGGTTGTGTCATTAGAATTACAATCACAATAATATTATCTACTCATTAAAATGTATGCCGAATTTTATAGCTAATTAACACACCATTCAGTGAACACAATAATTGAAAAACGTCAATATAATAGTTGTTTCAACATACCTATCCTAAAATTTACATAAATGTTTCAATTATGACAATAAACAAATGTAATAATTTGTAATTCATGCGAGTTTTCAATGGCAAAACAGTGGGTCTATTCTGTAATTAATATTGTACCAAAGCTAAATTGTTTCTGCACACTCTGTTACTCTGTAGTCAGTAAACTTCATCCTAATTCTGCCTATAAAATGTATCAAAAAAGTTACCAATGGCATGTTTCTTCTACATGTAGTATTTTTGTAGATTTTTCTCGATATAGAAACTAGTTCCGAAATTCCGGAACTGGAGGTCCTACTTATATTCCTGAAAAAGTAAAAAAAAGTATGTCTGAACTTTTTGCATTTCTGTATCGCACATCATCTTTTACTTATCCATCGACTAATCCGTCAAGTGCAAGCAGTCTTCTATTCGCCGTGAAGCATCTGACTTAGGCATGATGATAATATCTGCCCATCACTATATTATAGTATAGGTATCATCCATACACATATGCACCGCAAACGCGTCTAGTAGATGTAGTAATAGTACGAGAGATATCAACACGCGCATAGGCGCCGAACCTGTCACCGATTTGACCACAGATTGTTACGATTATTACGATACTTACATAACGATTGTATCTATTCAAATAAGATCGTTGCTGTCAAAATAATAACACTTCTGTTTGTTTATATGCAATTGAAACTAAATGACATATGGTAGATAAGATGTTATAATGTTGGCAGATGCATCCGATATTTTAATTGGAGAAATATCAGATTTCCCTATGCTAATATTTATTTTCTCTGTCTTATCATAATATTTAAATATTCGTGGTGGATATCATTGGAAAATATGGGTGGCTCGGAGCGTTTTAAAAAAATATATAATAATTTTGGATAATGAACATTTAAAATTGAGCATTTTTTCGAGCAAATTATTTTTTTACTCTCATTTCGGTAATCGTCGTTTGCCAAGTTCTTTGCTTATAGCTCAATTTTAGACATGGACAAAACTCCTTCTAAATTCAATATCCTGATGCGTAGTAGGTACCTACTAAAAGCAACACACCTTATTATATGCCATTTGCATATTGTAATTAGAGTATATGCAATATAAGCGTGCGTATACGTATCTATTTATTATTTTGACAAAATACTTATACATGATTTCAACTTTCCAAAACTAATATCATAATTAATATTTTTTTTCGAGATTTAATTTCAATAAATTTGTGTACCTAAAAAAAAACCGACACAAATTACACGATATTAAATTTCTACGCCCATGGTTATATGAGAAAATAATCATCAACTGAAGAAAAAACAGTTTAATACGACATTCCTAATTTCGTAGTGCTAAAATAATTACACTATATGCAGCGAATGGACCTTTGCTTATAATCCACGTAACTCGTTTGTTTACGGATATACGAAATGATTCTCAATAAGTTGGTTTATTAATTGTATTATAATTAATTAATGTAATTATATAAATATGGAACACGAAATCTATTAAATATAATTAATGTCTTAACGATTGGTCAAAGCTAACACAACAAAATTGGTTCATCTGTTTTGGTGAAAAATGGTAATAGACGAATGTACACTCAACCTCTTACCCCAAGTATATATCTTCTTCGTACCCTCATGGGTAAAAACACGGCGACTGCTAATAATTTTTGTGTTGTTATTAACACAAATATACATTTTCTGAATTCAGAATACGTCCGTTATTATAAGAGTTTTTAATATAATAAAACCCAGTTTCAAGAATGTTATTTATTTATTTCGTGTGAAAAAATGATTGCCAAAGATTATAATGCTAAGCCATGTTTATTTGAAAATTATTTTGAGAATAATTGTTTAGTATTTGAGGAAAATGATGCGCAGGGAAAGTATAAACACGGGAAAAGCCTTTTTTTAAGCTGGCAACATAGGTATGTTCTGAGTCTAAAATGTATAAAAAAAAATATGACAAGAGAACATAATATTATTATTATATTATCAGATAAAATTTAAAAAAATGTTTACCCCTTGTTTATATAAATCTTCCATAGGGCATATAAAAGATGGCTCATAAATTTGCTCAAATATCTTACGATTTTTATTCTAAAATTAAGGAACAGTTCGTACACATTATGCATGTGTTTTGATATAGGTATTAATTTTTAAGTGATTAGTAAGTAAATCATTTCTTATGAAAAATACCTCACAATTACAGTCAACGTGGAAGTAAATATGTATACTTGCTGTTTCTGAATTTTGTTACATAATACCTTATGATTTGGGTGCGTATTTTGACCTTTAGTACACATTTGAACTAACAAGCATATATTATATTATTTAAAAATGCATTTAGGTATTTTACAGCGAACCTTATTTTTAATTATCGAATAAAAGACTTCCATTTCGCAAAAAATTTTAAAAAAATTGTACGTTTTACAGTTATGTATCTATAGATATTTTCATGTGGTATTATCGAAGTTACAGCGCAAATTGTATGAATACAAAACTTGAGATGGACAACAATATTTACAATATTTATTTTTTAAAAGAAAAATTCTTTTTATGGCGTATTTTCGAATTAATTATTTCTCCATTTTTATTCTAAATAAAATTATAAATTTAAAGCCATGAAGATATTGGTATAATATGCGCAAAAAGATTACCTAATCCAATAAATTGTAATGGCCAATAAACAATACATTTCTTCAAACTTCATATTATACAATGTACTTTTATTCTTTTTAGGTACTTAAACCAAGTTTAAAATCTATTAAACTGATTCTTTTTACACCAGTTTGCGATATTTTTTTAAATTTACTTTAGAAGAGAGATACTTAAGGCAAAAGAATAACAATTTTTATTTGCTAAATTTTTAATGGCCAAAGTTTCAACACTAATTATGCCTTCTTCTGGACCCTGATATTTTTGAAGATATTATAAATTATAAATGCCTAACAACTAAGGCCACTAGCTTGATACATTTCAGTAAACTCGATTATTCGATAAATGATGTCGTTCATACTCTTCGAATTACTCATTTTCCCAGTTACATCATTTCTCTCAAAACGTACCGACTAATGGAAAAGTGAAAAAAATGTATTTATAAATACGTTAATTTAACTTTGGCGTGAAGATAATTATTGTGTAAATATTTCTATTGATTATGCATAAACATAGCTCTGTTAAGATTCATAATATTGTAAAACTGACACCGCAGGGTCGGTTGAAGGAAAATAAACAAACATTGTAACGTGGGTTAACAATAATTTATTGTTGAATTTTTAACTTTTATATTTTTTAATGATACAGCTAATATCATATCGCTATTTAAAATCAAAGTAAAGAATTAAATAAATTTCTCAAAACAATTAAGGGATCAACTTTTACGAAGTCAAAAATCATCAATTTTCAAACTCATGTATCTTTGCGAAAAAAATCATAAAATTTTTGGAATACAAAATTTTGGCGGGAAAAGCCTCAGATTTCAGTCTCTAGCATTCAGTTTCTCTGATGACTTTTCTATCTCTGCACGATTTCCAAGCGGAAAAACTTGCGAAAAATTGTCAAATTTCAGTGAACCCACAGGCATGCAAATTTTTTTTCGCATCTTTCATTATCAAAGCATGTTAAAGTCTTAGCTTTCAATCCAGTTATTGAAAGTCGAGCTACAATTTTTTAGCTCGATTTGAAAAAATATTACATTTTAGACAAATTTGCACTGTACCCCCCGTTCTGTTTACTTTTTCTCGTTTTGTTTTTGTTTATCTCATGTGTGCAATTAACAAACATAAGAAAAAAAATTTCGAAAGCACAGAAAATTTTCCAAATCGCAAGCAATGCGAATTGTTACCTACTTTGTTTTCTCCAAAAATGTAACACTCAGCGATATGTGACAATTCGAGTGGGTGTTGCGCAATGTGTACTGAGTCGCAGATAGTAAGCTTTTTTCAAATCACTGTATATTAGAATCAAAAAATCGTAGCTTGATTAAAAGCTGAGACTTTAATATTTCACGCTGTGGTGATGAAAGCTGCGGAAAAAATGTACACGCCCTTGAGTACACTCAAAGTTGGCACTTTTTTTCCATGTTTTTCCGGTCCACTTGGAAGTGGTGCAGCGACGCACAGAAACGTAATCAAGGAAATTGTAATTTAATAAATAGGTATATACAGTAAATTATTCTAAATTGTTTAAGTTATAATTGTAGCTAATTATCCATTTTGTGGAAAATCATTTTCTAAAAGTCGATACATCTTGTAGTTTCCAAAGTTACAATCCTCTTATATGTTAATATCTAAATAAACAAAGAAAAAGTAATGTTGAACAATTAAATACGAACAAACAGTCACAAAAACCTCGTTATTTTATAATTTTTTTATTGTCCTACTTCGGCTTTGCCATTTGCGTAGACGCATGAAAAAAATTTTTCATATTGTTCTCTAGTGTACCTAATAAAATATGTATTTTTTAAAATCAACAAATAAATGTATATACTATAGCTGAACTAATTGTAATTTTGACCGACTCTGTGTCATCATAATATAACTGTTTAGTGTTTAGTATTTATTCATTTAGAATTTACAAATTTACAAGTGTGAATAATATTTAACCTATTTTAAAGGTCATCTTTTAAAACGTTCTCATGTTGTTGGTTAGTTAGATTAATAAAAATTTGTAATCTTCCGGGTCCCATGTGCCCAATTAAATGTGTATAATATATCTTTATTTATCAATCATAAAAATACAAAGTTTTTTTTGTGTTTTACGAAAAAAATAACCGATAATTATTTTACTTTTAGCAGATGTCTTGCGTAATATTATTTTAAATTATAATTTGTACATTTTTTAAATTGAATAACAGTTTTTTCTTCAAATCTTAGCATCCATCATTTATAATATATATGAATAGAAAATTTTTGAAAGTATATGCCGTTATGAAAAAATGTTTTGAGTGCTTTCACTTCGAAATAATTATATGGACTTCGCATATGTCATTGAATTTTTTGTGAAAATCGACGGAGTTTAATTATATATCAATTCTGTTATACGATATAATATGCTATTTATTTAAAATTAATTTTAATTGAGTAATGCAAATAAATAAATGTTACGCAATAATATTAATAGTAGGTATTAAAATCAAGATATTTTTTAATGAATATAAGATACATAATTGCTGTGTTTGTTTTGGCATTTTTATCTTTTTATTTTAAAGCGACAATACGAGTTAATATTGTCTTATTGTCTTATAGGTGGAAAAAAATATCAACTGATTCAGACCTTTCATGCCCCCTATACATACCGAAAAAGTGAGTTTTGTATATCCGTCCGTATTTGCAGAAGTCTGGCTGACACCATTCAGGAGATCGAAAGCAAATTAATTTTAAACATAAGGTTTTTAAGGAATTTCTTAGGGGGGGGTCTTATTTACTCCCTACACCCCAAATAAGGATAATATACTGATGAACGAAAATTGAAAACGGCTCCAACGATTTTGATCATCAACAGTCTACAGTAATATTATAAAGAGAAAAAGTTTATGAGTTTATTTGTTGGGGGTTATCTCAGAAACTACTGAACCGATTTCAAAATTGTTTTCACTGTTCGATAGGTGGTACTTTCTTCTAGGACATAGGCTATTAAATTCTGTCCGACCTGGCTTCGCCCGGGTGCAAATCGGAATGATTCCGCTATACCCACCACTAAACAGATTTGAATGCGGTTTTTACCATTCGATAGCTTATTTCTTGAGGAAGATTTAGATCTATAGACCCTGCTTTGATTGATTTTAAGTTGGAGAGCGACCGAGCGAAGCGAGTGAGTAACGTATTAAGTTGATTTAACGAACAAAGCTAGTGAGATCCTGCTATTAAACAGCTTATTTAAAAAGAGTTTTGAGATAGAAAAATTAAATCTACACCTCTTTAAACTCACAGAAAGCGACCAATCATATTGTCAAAATTAATTCCTATACCTACAGGAAGTTTTTTTTTATCACCCAATAGTTATTTTTATTAAAACTAACAAAAAGTAAATACTTATGGTTTACAATGAACTTAAAAATAAACCAATAACATATATACCTAATTTGAAGTACATATATTTTGACAACAATAAATTATTAATTAAAACGTTTTGTTTCATGTTAAAAATTACGTTATATGTTTACTACATTGATGCACAAAAACATAAATCTAACGAATGTTCTGACTGGCAAAATAAATTTAATTTTCCCCACATGTTATATAATTTACTTACCGCATAGTTAGTTACCTTCATATAGTTACTACTCTTCATAGCTTATTTATTATCCCCGTGTACTAGCCACTGAAGCTAAACGCACGGTGGTTTTTATAAAAAAAATTATATGTAATCTAGTGATGTGTACCATTTATAGCTTTGACAGTATAATCAAAGATAAAGGTTAAACACAAGACTTTATCATATATTTAAATATATAATTCAGTAAAGTAATACACAATAGTACGATATTTATGTTTACAATGCAATATCTACTACGGCACGTAGTAGATAGGTATAACCGGGCTGTCGTAATTATTAATAGTTGTTATTCTATTAGGGCCGCGTGAGTTATTCATCATCCTGCCCGGCAGTAATCGATTTTCAACTGTAACACCCAGTTTAGGGAACGGGTCTCGTTCGAGAAAACATAACAGAGAGTCCATACTCTAAACAATAACCACACCTGCTTTATCAATTTTGTATAGGAGAATAGGCATCATCCAATAGCTAAATTTATACTATCAGTATGATAAACATGTCTCTGTTCGTCTTACGGAACTTTTTATGGAACGTCAGATTGCTGGTAACACCATTAAAAAGATTGGGGCGCATTGCGGCATTTACAAGTATTATTATGTGAACTTAAATTTAGTTTTTGACAAAATTAATAATTTATCCCCATTATACATCCCTTAAAATGAATAATTTTTTTCCAATTTCAATATTTGGTAAACATTTTATCAATCCAACATCGCGATCGACACCAAATTATATACGGCTTTCAGTTAGTAACGAACTATTCGCCAACTAGTGTTTCCATAAAATTTGGATTTAATAAGATGAATCACGATTTCATTTAGATTATTTACAAAAATCGATAAAAAATGCGTGGAGTTTTTTGTTGATTTTTGATTTTTTATCTATATTTAATATTTATGCATTTTTAAGGACCATCACATTTAAACGCGTCTAATTAGAAAAGTTGTTAGATTGTACTAAATATTATATTGAAATAAATAAGAAATAGGTATTTACCCTTATAGTAATAGTAAAAAAATGGGTGTTGCTTACTGCTTATGACACGACAGAAGTGAAAACTTCAGATTTTCTAATTTTTGGCGTCATCTATTATAGCGCATTTATGAACCAAAAATATAATTTATTACTAAAATACTAAAATTATATTTTTAATTAATTCCACCTTGGTTTCAAAAAAATTATAATTATTGTCAAAGAAAGAATATAACAAAAATTAAAAAATTAAATATCATGTAGAATTCTACGCTGCCATCAGGTCTTGAACCCAGGTTTCTATGCATAGAACGCAAAGACTAAACCAACTGCGCTATGGATGGCAGTGTGTAGACGGCCGTTTTTATGATATAAGTATATTGCAAATTCTTACTCAAAATTGCAAACACTTCACGTTATTTCAGTACCCAGGCAAAGAGTGCCTAACGCGCCTAAGGAAGTTTTCACTTCAAAAAAATAAATAAACTTATACCGTACGGCGTAGATAAATGTATATTATGTGCTTATATTTATTTTTCTTGTTTCAGGTGAGTTATGCACTTCAGTCTTATTTTTGTGGCTCAGTTTGGTAAGTTCTTTTTTACAAGCTTTTATTTAACTTGCAATGTATGTTAGTTTGTTTGTGTGTTTGTTTAGGTCAAATCTTGCTAGTCAATTTTGAACGACATCCACGTATCCGATCGATTTTAAATTTTGTACACATATGTATTCCCGATAACAATACATGAATAAATTGTTTTTAGAAATAAAGTCAACCCCTAAGGGGTTCAAACGGGCATGTAGGGTTTTTTTTGACTAATCAACGCCCAGGCCAAATCGCTGAAGCTAGAAACTTGAAATTTGGACAGTTGGTTCCTTTTCTGACGTAAGCATCCACTAAGAAAGGGTTTTTCGAAATTCAACCCCTACGGGTGTCAAAGGGGGGTAAAATTTTGAAAGACTAAAATGAACAAAATAAATATTAGTAAAAAAAACTTTTAAGAGACAAGCTTTTATTTAAATGCACTAAAAAGAAAAAAATAATTTTTAATAATTATGAACTTAAATTATTAAAAATTATTTTTTTCCTTTTTAGTGCATTTAAATAAAAGCTTGTCTCTAAAAAGTTTTTTTTACTAATATTTATTTATTTGCGATTTAGATCTATTTAATCCAAAAAAAAAAACTTAATATCTGTAAATTGGTTTCAATGGCACGTTCTAATAAACTGATTATTGTACTTCTCTATAGTTCCAACCCTCTATTGAATCTCATTTCAGTAAAACATTACCTATTATTTAAAAAAAAACACATACAGGCGAAGACTTTTCATTTAAGTATAGATAACGGATTTTTTCAATAAATTTTCTCCAAAAATACTTACTTTGAAATATAGTTTCGTAAAAACCAAAAAAAGTTCAGATGATGAAAACAGATTTGGAAAGACATCCGGATATATCCAATGTCTATATATCTTTTTTTTTTTAATTTTAATGCGACACAAACAAAAAGTAGGTTTATAAAAATGAGTTTAGTTGACTTCTTTTAATGAGTAAAATATTGGTCAAAAAACATGACTCAATAGGTATTTATTAAAAATTAGTGGCACAGACAGAAATTAATGAAAATAAATATAAACTTTAAACATAACAATTATTGCGTACAAAAATCTTCCCTATTTAAAGCATTTTTAAGGTTCATGATATTTTTATGTAGGTAACTAAAATAGTTAACAGGAAAAAATACTAAAACGAATGAAAAAATCAAAATTGCTCAATCTATAAAAGAAATCTTCCAGGTCTATTTCGTCAGTAACAATTAGTTCGTCAGTCAGTCAAACTTAAAAAAAATTATCCTATTGAAATCTAATAAAAATAATTTGCATTTCGTATTTTCGTATTCTGTAGTCTAGTAATTAGCATTGACTGAAAGAAACTTTTCACTCAACGTAATTAGTGTCAAAGAAAAAACAAAAAATACGGAACCTGTGTGTTCATAGTCCATCAATTTGAGTACTATTGTACAGAAATGTCTAAACAAAAACATATAAATAATGTATAAACATGTTTCAAGAAAAAAAGATATCATGACACATTTCAAAATAGTGTATTTCCACACCAGTAAATTGACATTGCGTTTGGTAGATAATATTATGTGTTTAACTATCTCTGAACAAACCACAAAACATACCTTCTGTTCTCTCATAGTTACACCACAAACGTCATTGTATTAATAAATCATAATATTCAGTCAAAATTGTAGCATACAGTCCGGTGGTATTCCGAAACCGAATAGTGAGCAAAGACGCAGTAAGAATTACCGTTCAGCCCGGGGCTGAAATTAAACTTTACACTCTTTTTAAAATGAACATGATAATTATTGATCTCGAAAGTTCATGATGTTGAACAATTTTATCAGCGTTATTGAGGTTTAGGATACTTATCGATATTCCGATATAGGTACCTAGTGTTTCATGTTATCTAGCGACCTATCTCCAAGTAAGTTTTATTAAAAATGGATATAATTCAGAGTTAAGCTTTTAGCATTTCTACCGTGAATCTGCTGCTTTTCTAGTTTTTTTTTAAAGTAAAAAATATATTAACAGAAAATGCGATGAATAAAAAAACAAACAAACATGTTGCGATCCAAAACCCAGGATCGAACCAGTGGCCTTTCAATCTTCAGTCAAACTCTATATCGCTACGCTACACGGGCGGTGTTATTATGAGCGCATAATGCAGTAAATAAGCAGTACGACTCCAGGCTCCAGCCGTACTGCTGCTATATGTACATTGCTGTCAGTAGACAGTTCTATACTATGAATGTACTAAGATTTAATTGATTATTTATTTAATTTATTATAATTATTATTTGCCAGAATTCATGCCATATAACAACACACAATCTGTGAAAATTTTAATTATAGCTACCTCGTACCGTTTGTGAAACACCCTGTGACAGATGGACGGACGGAATTGTTAAAATTTTATGTTAATCTATGATTACGTCAATACCTGCAGAATTAAGAAAACTTTATTTGCATATAAGTGATAAAATTATTCAGAGATAAACGGGATACCAGATAAAAAAATAGAGTAAAATAGAGCGAAGCACTCGCAGATTACTATAGTCAAGTTCCACAATTAAAGATAGTGAGTCATGCATAGTTCGTAACAAGGTAAATGAAAATACGTATAGGTACGTAATACGCGTCCGTATGCGCATCCCATGCATAAAAACTGTGCCGCTTATATAAATAGTGAAGTATAAGTGCATGACTCACTATCTTAAATTTTAAGTATACCTATGTGTAAACCATCTTTACGTTGGCGGTGAGCGTCTCGCTGAGGTCAGCGTCTCGGTGTAAAACAATTAATTCACTCTACAGCCTGAGATACATTGTTTTTTTCTTTGGGGGGCGGGGGCGCGCATATAGATGTTCACACATCAAAACACTTTTGTTTGTTTAAAAAATGTCCACCATTTTGGTGGAATTTTAAAAAATAAACTATATCCGACTACATAGTTCCCTTAAAATAACAACTTCCAGGAATTCAACAGAGTAAATAAGGAAGCACGTTGTTCCTTTCACTGAAAATTCTTTAAAAATAGGCATGTAGGTAATATACAAAAAGGATTAGGTATACGAAACGATATTTCCTTATATTTAAAAAGTAATTTATGTTCTAATTATTTTTTAAATTGCTCAACCGCATATTATGTATCGATGGTCATAAGACAAAACGGCTTATGTCAGTTTTTTCGATAAAATTAGAATAATGAAAATTTAGGCCTTTTAATGATCCATTTGTCAATGTTTTCACTACGATAAAAAGAGGCAGCACTGCCGAGATAATTTAATTCACCAACGTGTAAAATAGCTAGGGCTACCGTTTTAAGTTTATTTAAGATTTAAAATATACGTTATTGAAAGATCTTTGTTCCTCTCGTTATTTGGGACACTCGTGTAGCATAAAGTCTTTTGCTTGTAGCGAAAAATATACTATTATGTCAGTGGGTGTGGTTCATCCAGTAGCATATTTTTCGCTACAAGCAAAAGATTTCATGCTACATGACGGTTCAAAAGCCGTTTGGAACTTATGTAGAAATAAAATGTTTTTTACATAATAATACACAAAATAGAGTTAAAGTATTTGTACCCGTGACTAAGTTCGTTTTGGAATTTGATGGCACGTGCAATCACTCTTAAATTTTAACAGCTGTTAGATGTTACTGTTTTCTATAAGATATTCAAATTTGATCTAATTCCTAACAAAAGTGTTTCATGGATGAACTACAACGTTAGCGCGTTATGAAATACTCAAGACGACATCTATTGGTGAGTAGCAGAAATATTATTGTTTACGACGTATATATTCCGTAACAGAAACATGAAGGTTTTATTTTCTTCCCTGAGCCATCCGGAGATATAGTTTTTTGACTACCTCGCGAGAACTTCTTTTTTTGCCGGAATAAAAAGTATCTTATATGTTGACCCTGGACATAAGCTACCAACGTACCAAGTTTCTTAAATCCGTTTAGTAGTTTTTGCATGATGCGTGCACAGAAAGACAAAAATATTAAAAAATACCTGCTTTGGCTTCTATATCGATAATAATGTCCACCGCGATTATAATTTTGAAAAAAAATTTCGTGTACAACACGGCCCCGTTACAGTTTTATTAGGTATATGTATAGATTACCAAAGACTTGGCATGAACGATTTTTCTTTTTGTTAAAAGATTTGGTTCTTTAAACAAATACGAAATATTAAACGCTATGCGCCACACCGTGCAGGTAAATATTTTACTGTTAGTTTAAGTCCATCATCACTACATTCGTTTGTTTTCTTGTCCATCAGCCGAAAGAACATTACTCATATTTTTGACAAGTAGGAAAACCATCCACGCCCTCTGCAGGTAATAATATTGCGGGTATTCATACAATGATGACATTTTAAGCACCTTGATGATAATTTACTGGCAGAAAAAAATTGTAATAAATTATTAGATTCCAGATGCATTTACTTAAAGAACCTATGCTTTCTATTTACAGATGTTGATTGATTGTTTGATTTTGTGTTTTATTACTTTTTCGTGGACTGATTTCTTAACTGTTCAATATTACCATTTAACATAATATTATAGTTCATATGTTCAGAAAACCAGAAAACTTTTATACAGATCATCCCAAAAGAACGGCGAGGATATTGAGAACATACTTTGCAGATCTCAAAAATGTTGAAAATTTTTGGTCAGAAACATATTATAGGTAGAGTCCTTGCTCCAAAATTATACAACCATTTACCTGAAGAATTGAAAGTTTTTATATATATTATACCAATAAAAAAAGTTCAAAACAAAAGTAACAAACTGGCTACTGACCAATGCTGATGCCAATGTTATATTCCCGATCCTTGTGTTACGGATCCTTGCATAAACTAATGATAATGTGCACACACACACACGCACGCCTATAAACCACATAATATAACATAGGTACACACGTCCAGACACCACAATTTCTATGCCCTGCCCCAGCACTGGCCTAGCTAAATTGGGCAGGAAATCCTGGCGACATAACAGTCTGTTATTTTAATATGTGTAAATTGGAAATGAATAAAATAAATAAATAAATATTCATTGTGATAAGAGTTCGGCTGAAGGCCAGTTTTTTATCCGAAGCAAATATTGTGTTGTCTTATTCTCAAATTGTACGTGTTATGACCACTTAAAATATTTAGAACAAAGGAATAGAATATTTTTCGGAAATAAAAAAAATCGCCTGCAAATAACTGCAGTTTAATATTTTAATGTCTTTTGTCTCTGCATCTACTATAGAAAGCGACCATATGTTCAAAATCTGGAAAATCCCATTAAAAAACGATCGCCTTAGCTCATGACCTCACAAGAGGGCCATTTTTCAAATACAGGCGTATCATATCGTTGTTTCAATAGATTTTAATATAACATAAATAAATAAATTTCGTCAAGGATAAAACATTATAGGCTTTCTACTTGCACGAATTGCGAGATCAGAATGCGTAGCGTATAGTTGGAGAAGTTGGAGAATAGCAGAATGTGTCGTGACGCTAGTTAGCGTGTTAAGTCGGCGCCCCCGGACCCCCCGCCACGGCGACTGCACATGGATGATAGGTCCGGGACATTGTAACATAAAAGTGTTAATTGTGATCCTCTATTATTGAGCAGTAAATATCAGGAGATACGACAGACCCGTTACAATATGTACGACCAGTACAACATTGATTTGGGAAGTTTACCAAAATTCGCTTTTCACTGGATATATAAGTATTGTTGTTGTACTTAAATGATAAAATAAAATAAAAATATAAAAAACTGAAATAAATAAATTACTGCTTTTTTATAATTTATTAACGTTACACATTTTATTATTTTTTGCCATATCCACTACAAAATAGCTACTTTCGATGTATATATAGCGGCAGATGAGCGGTAAATGTTTTATTTTCCGCACTAGCGCAGAAAATAGCGGTTGCCATAGCAACTTTTTTTTATATATATATATATATATATATATAATTAAGAAGTTTCCATTGGACGAAAATACTAATTATGATACTGTCACATCATTATAATAAAGATAACTTTAAAAATTCTGAAAGAATTATTTTGATATCTTTAATTTCAACGGAGATATTCAATTTCTTGTATGTGGGGTCGCAAACGAAACTGATTTTTGAATATGACGTCACGCGGTACAAGTTTGCTGTTTTTTAGCTTTGTGAGTAATTAGAACCTAAGTTACTTAGTAACTATTTTGTTGTAATACAGACTTTTCTATTTATATTAAATTAAAATTAACTGTCAAAAATTTAAATATGTCATCAACTGGTTTGTTTTTAGTGTTTCCATAACAATTTACGAGTTTATAGAAAGAGATTATCGGAAGTTACCATGTTAAATTACCACACATACAAACTGAAAATAACTTTTAAAAATATCGTGCCGCATGACGTCACCCGGACTGAAAACGGAATTTCTTGGAGAATTGTCAATTCAAACTTTGAAGCAACATCACTTTGTTGTTTTTAAAGATATTACAAAAATTCTTCTGCCATTAATTTTATAATTTTTAGAACTATGATTTAGACCAAAAAAATAAAAAAGGGAAACTTCTTAATTGGCTTCTACGCTTAGTTGCGTAATGAGCCACGCCTATAAACATTTTTTTTTCTAAACCCTCAAACATTCTTCTTTCATCCTTCTTCATTCACGTCCCATTCATTCTTCCATTCATCCATTTCTATTGCCATAGCAACTTCTGTTTATTCGCCTGCGTACCCTTGCGTGCGCCTGTCAGTACTTACTTGCACGAACTTCGCGGCTCACTGTGGAAGGAAATATGACGACGCCAATGACTGTCAGAATTTTTTTAAGAAATGATGTGAAAAGTAGGTATTTTGTAATGGGTATGGCAAAAAAGTACCATATATGTCTCGTACGTAATGGTATTACGGCTCGTGTGATACTGTTATCACTTGCCGTAATATGCCCCATTACGTATCTAGACATACAATCTACTATTTAGTATCTTATTAAATAAACGGGGTCGGGGTGTTAGAAGAGAATTGAAAATGTGGAGGGTATGATAATACTCACTAAAAGAATTCGCAGAAAAGCTTACACCATATAGGTTCACAAAGCAACTCTATAATCAATAAACGCAATTTTCTATTTTGGCCATTTAATTGTCTTACTTACAGATATTTTTCGATCGTGGGTGATAAAAATAAAAAAAAAATTGGTAGCGTATGAACTATAGAACGCCGTTAATTTCCTTCTATCATCACAATATTTTGACAAAAAATGGACAACGAATACCTAACTCAGAAATACAAAACAAACTTCTAATACGAAACGATGTTCAAGTTTTTGTGGGCATCAAATATGAAACTAAAACTTATTTTCGTATTAGAAACATGTTTTGAATTAACGTTAATTGGGTTTTTTCTTCTTTATAACTTTTGTATATTTTACGCTTTTTAGTTTTTGTATTGAGATCATTTTGATATCAAACGCAGAATAAAAAACGGACACAAATAAAATCCCACAATTTTAATAATTTTATTTGTTGATAACGTAAAATCCTAGTTCCGGGTACTTAAAATGTATACACTATCGCTCAAAATTATAGAAACGCCTTAAAAAAATTGAATTCTATTACATTGCGGTCATATCTAATAATAAAAATTATAAAAACTCGTATCTATATATGGATAATGGATATACATAATATTATTTAACTGTATAATGAAATGACCTATGACACTTTTACGGATTTTTTTTAGAAAAGGAATAATAAAGAAATAAATAAATTCAATTTTTGAAGGCGTTTCCGTAATATTTTGAGCTATAATGTTATAACCAGACTCGGAGGCTACCGACTACCGAGAAAGATTTCAACAATTATTTGTTAATAATGTTAATGCCAGATGCTCAGACTTCAGTGGCAGTCCAGGGTACCATCTTAATAGCGACAACAAACTTAACACAAAGTTACCAATATTTGACGAATTATAATATTTTAATAGCGACAACAAACTTAACACAAAGTTACCAATATTTGACGAATTATACAGGGTGTTTCATAATATATGCGCAGGACTTCAGGATGTGATAGCTCGTCCAAAAATATGAAAAAAAGTTTCTATTAACTTACCCTCTAAAATGCACCATTTTAGAGATACCGGGTTGTTGATACAGGGTGTTTGGGGAATTTTGAATGACAACTTTTATATCATTTTTTCATTTTTTTTTTAATTTTGCAATTATGAAGTTAACGTTTGGTTTTGTTACTTGTTCTAACGTTTAAATAATTTTTGTTTAATTAGTAAGAAAAAAATTTTATTCAAAAAAATTCACCATGTTTTTCAACATAAAAGTTGATTTTTCTCGAAAACGATCGATTTTAGAGCTTATGACCAAGTGTACCTTTTTTGTGTAGAAAACATTAGCGGTTCAAATAGGCGTCTCAAAACCGTACTTTTTCCGGTAGCGTAGAAGTTGGGAAAAAAAAACTCCCACTACCCCTTCAAAACCTTCACCAATTATGACTTAAAAAAAAAAATTCCGCCCAAAACATAGCTTATTATGAGTAGAAAATGCTTACAAAAGCTGTTTTCTGTACGATAAACGGTTCGAAGATATTCGCAAAAAACGAAATTTTTTTTCAATTTCAACACCCTGTATCTCTAAAATGGTGCATTTTAGAGGGTAAGTTAATAGAAACTTATTTTCATATTTTTGGACGAGCTATCACATCCTGAAGTCCTGCGCATATATTATGAAACACCCTGTATTTTAATAACGACAACAAACTTAACACAAAGTTACCAATATTTGACGAATTATATTCCTCACACAATCCCCGCACGATAATAATTATACACCATCTTTTAAGCAGTATCTCTTCTAAACACTCAAACTACAACACCCTAATCACTTTTCTTTTTTCGACAGTCCTCTTCTTTCTCCATTATTGCAACGTTACAATGTAAGTATACACATTCTATTGCAACTGAATGCACAAACATCCAAAGTATCCCGATGCCGATGCAGTTGACATATTATGCGAATGAAGACCTAAGATAACTTTATTTCTATCCTTTTTTCGCACGTGTTGGCTAAACCTCGGCCAATGAGAAGGTATTAGTGATTCATTTTCCAGTAGTATAAGTTCTAAGGTTTCTATACAAAACATTAGCATAGAAATATTTTTATAGCCAATTTTTTCTTCACATTTGTGACTTTTTCATATTTATCAGAATTGAGTTACAATTTCACCCCTGATGTTCTTAAATCGCAACCCTCTTTTCGCATGTAAGTATATCTTGAACACTTCTTGTATACGTACATAGACGACTAGCTCATACTCATATGGCATACATCATGGTGTCAAATTAATTATGTTCAAATTAAATAACCTGCTTCGTGTCATACAAGACACTTTTGGTGTGGGTATTTCTATTAGCATGCCATAAGAATTGCTCCAGTTGACATTATTTAATTTTAATAATGTTTTTAATTTTTTTTTTGTTCTATATTTACTCTCGCTACTCAACGCTTATATAGAAATGTTTCTCCTAATAGTCCTAATCCCATATTTTTGGTCCTCACTGTGTGTAAATACTATAGCAGTTACGCCACACATTTAATCTCAGTTTCTTATAGGTATTTTTTGAAGATAGCCATACACTATAAATATTGGTTTCGTTAATGAAGTGTACATTAACGAAAATCGCAAACAATATTAATAAATTAATGGAATGAATAAAAAACGAAACATAAATTAATCACTATAGATAAAATTCTGGAGATCATGGATAGTGACGCGTATATTATTATAAAAATTTTAAGCCTAAAATATCAAGACTAGTTCAACACTTCGAAAATATTATAATAACTAGCGGTCCCGTCCGGCTTCGCCCGGGTACTAAGAATTTATGAATTATTATCCCCCCCTCGATAAATTCTCCCCCTGCGAAACGATGTCGGACTGGTGGTAATCAATTTTCTTGTATTAGTTATATTGGCAACGTTTCAATATATTTGTATATCTTAATCAGCCATCAGGCCAAAATAATAAATTAGGTAATTATCTAATAATAATAATCAAAAACATTTTTTATATTAATAATAAATGTCTAAAAATTATTTTAGGAAAATTTTTTATAAAATTTATAAAAAATTTTCCTAAAATCATTTTTAGACATTTATTATTAATATAAAAAATGTTTTTGGTTATTATTATTAGATAATTTCCTAATTTATTATTTTGGCCTGATGGCTGATTAAGATATACAAATATATTGAAACGTTGCCAATATAACTAAAAAAAGAAAATTGATCGAGAAAAAGGCTTTTATGCAATACTTAATACTATACTAATATTATAAACTGTAGGCAAGTACGCGAAGCGAGAGCAACGACAGGCGACTTCGCTTCGCAGGGGGAAAATTTCTCGTGGGGAAATAATAAATCATAGGTAAATTTTTATCTCTGGAACTTACGAACCGATTCTAAAACTTCGTTCACTAATAGAAAACTACACTATCCCTGTGTGATATAGGCTATAATATTTTATTTTAATACATTTCTCGAGGGGGGAGGGGGAGGTAATACCTATGGGATAGTAACAAAACGTAACTCTGAAATTCTTTTGCATTTTAGCGTATAGGCGGAATCCTACTAATATTATAAACACCACCAGTCCGGCATCGTTTCGCAGGGGGAGAATTTCTCGAGGGGGGGATAATAATTCATAAATTCTTAGCACCCGGGCGAAGCCGGACGGGACCGCTAGTTAATATAATATTTTCGAAGTGTTGAACTAGTCTTGATATTTTAGGCTTAAAATTATTATAATAATATACGCGTCACTATCCATGATCTCTAGAATTTTATCTATAGTGATTAATTTATGTTTCGTTTTTTATTCATTCCATTAATTTATTAATATTGTTTACAATTTTCTTTTATTCAATACTTAATATTATAATATTTCCGATCTTAAAATATTCAATTATTATTTTATTAGTATAGTATATTAGTATAGATCGTAAAAAAATCGTAAACCCCCGTTTTACCCCCTTTGGGGTTGAATTTAAAAAAACTCCAAAAGATTATAACCTTCCTCAATAAACGGGCTATCTAACAAAAAAAAATTCAAATCGGACTGGTAGTTCCTGAGATTAGCGCGTTCAAACATACATACACACACAAACAAACTCTTCAGCTTCATTATATTAGTATAGATAATAATATTCTTAGAGTATGAATTTCTGTAACAATTTCCTAAACATTATTGTATTGTAATTATTGTTTATGTATTATTAAAAATAAATAGTAGATTGTATGTCTAAATTGTGTTTTAAAGACCACCAGCAGCTAGGGTTATTTGGGCCTAGCATCAATTCATATTTTCAATTCATTATTATTATTTTTTAATAATAAATTGAAATTCCAATTGACACTTTTACCAGCTCTCGGGCTAGAACCCGGGAACTGGGGACTTGTAATAGAGGAACCATAGCAACGCCATGTAAACAACAGATTGTATGTCTAGATACGTAATGGGGTATTACGTACGAGACATATTATATGGTATTTTTTGCCATACCCACTACAAAATACCTACTTTTCACGCCATTTTCAAAAAATTCTGACAGTTTATTTGCATCGCCATCTTTCCTTGCAGTGTGCCGCGAAGTTCGTACAAGTAAGTAATGACAGACGCACGCAAGCGTATGCAGGCGTGTAGAGCGAATAAACAGAAGTTGCTATGGCAACCGTTATTTTCTGCGCTAGTGCAGAAAGTAAACCATTTTCCGCACACCTGCCTGTTAAATGGAACATTAAGCCGCTATACATACAGAGAAAGTAGCTATTTTGCAGTGGGTATGGCAAAAAATAATAAAATATAAAGTTTTTTTTAATCCTTTGAGCCATTTGGGCTGAATGCGTGACACAAAAAAGCGTGACATACAGACAAAGCGAGTGTATATAGGTGCTTTAGCTTACGCTATTCGCGCCTAACACAATTAAAATCGTCAATATTTATGACAGTACGCCATTGAAATAATTTACCTACTTGTAATTTAAATTCACAACAGTGACCTAAATTGGAACGATGGGAACTGAGTTAATTAATAGAATTACAGGTTTTATTTTATTAATTTATGTAAACATTTGCACATATTATTAGTATTTGGATTTCATTCATTTTGCGTAATAATATTTTTATATTATTTCTGTGGGATATTGTAAAATCTATACAGGGAGATTCAAAATTGACGCCCGTGCTTTTGGGGGTTGTTTCAGGGGGTTAACACGAATCGAAAATTAAGAGTGGAAAATTTTCCGATTGTACTTCGGAATCCTGAAAATGTCGTAGCTCGTCTTTATGCTGCTGTGGCGTTAATAGACGAAAATATGCTACAGAACGTTCGTGCTTCCATGCTAAATCGCGCGAATAATATTTGCCTTGAAGTAGAAGGCAACATATTTGAGCATATTTTGTGACAACACATGTAGAAAATGTCTTGCTGTATAATATTATTCGTTTTTAATAAAGTTTAAAGTTTAAATGTTAAATTTTAGTTTTTTATCAATAACTCGAAAACGCAGGACAGTTGGAAAATTTTCAAACAATTTGGATAATAAGAATTTTCGAAAACTTAGTTAATTTGTGAAAAAAATAATTAGTATATTAATGTTAATAAGTGATCTTACACAATTTTGCATACAAGGTCTAAGTCTGTGATATTATAAAACCTAATTTTAATTTTTTAAACATTATATGCGAATTGCCTGTTAAGAGCGTACGGGGACATAATAATAATAATAATACTTTTATTTCGCATGTAAAGAACTTCCACCGTACGAAAATGCTACTGTGTAATATACATTTAATACTATTACATAGTCCGTGATACTACTTGCCAACGATATCTGTGAACCAACAAATATAGAAGACACTCGTATTCTTGCGCTAGATAGGCTATTTAAACATTTTTCAAGGATTTTACATTCAACTGTTAATTGTAGACGCTTTTTTGTCTCTCTATGTGTGCTCGCTAATCTCCGCAATGGCTGAACTAATTGGGATGTGGTTTTCAGTGATGATTGAGATAAGCTTTGACTAACATTTAGTGTTTGTTTCATTTAAATCGGTTGACAAATAAAAAAGATATGTCAATTTTAAAGTTGGTCACGCACGCGTTGTGACACCGTTAATGCAAATGTCAAAACATAAGGTTGGATTGACTGTTTATGTATGTGACACCGTTAATGCAAACTATTTCGTAGTGATTTTAAGGCCGACTTCGCTTCGCAGGGGTTGAGATTCTCGCGAGGGAAATAATAATTAACAATCTCTCTCTATCTCTCTCCCCCTTCTCCCCCCCTCTTTCCTCCTCTCTCTCCCTCTCTCCCCCTCTCTCCATCTCTCTCTTTCGAACAATGTTTATCATTGCGTGGTTAAATTGTACAGTCAATAGCTGTATTTCACCCCTTGACTTATACATTTTATGAATTATTTGATAACAAATGCAAAACTGTCAAGAAAAAACGTATTCAGAAATTGGAAACAAGTGAGAATAGTGGAAATAAAGGAAAACTTAATGGAAAAGCACATCAAATTTCCGATAAATTTCTCATAGATAATACGAGTTATATTTAAAAATCAAAACAAATTAGGTATGATGAAGTAAATTAGAATTATTATTTCAAAAAACGGTATAATACTGATTTTATGACAGTGGGTATTTAAATTGAAGTATCATTTTAGCCAAGAAAAAATGTTATGAAATAAGAACGGAGTCCATTCATTGCTATCACTACGTAAGATTTGTAAAATGGTAAGAGATCTTTTCAATACAATTTAGAAGGAAAATCTGTTCTATGTGTAAAATTTATGTTTTACACAACAATATTGTAAGGCGAGGCGTTAAAAATAATATTAAGTTGTGATATTTTGTTGTCAACTTTTATTAAATGCACAAACTTTTGTTCTTTATTATTATTTATAACAAAACTTGAAATAATCTAGAAAATTAACTTGAATATAAAGCATGTAATCTGTCCCACTTTGTCCACCCTTTGAGAAAAGATAGTGTACACATGATAGCGTTTCCCAACGAGAACAAACAATATGACCCTATTCATCCGTTCAGTCATGGAAAATCTGGCAAGATATCTAGCTTTGATCAGAATCCAAACACAACTATTTGAGCCTCTTTAGATCGATCTGCTAAAACTATAAAAAAATAATAAAATGGAAGATACTTAGTAAATATTAACGACAAAATCTATGAGTTATTTCAAGAGGAGGTATAAAATGCAATGTCAACAATGTATTTTGTTTTTGTTTTTATTTTTTAATAATGTAAAAAGAATGTTCTGTGTTCTATGAAGACTCCCTCTTATTCTACGCTATGATCTCTAAATAAGTTACGGTAACTAAATACCATGGAACAACAGTATCTGTCAGGACAACGGACCCACAATATGTTGTTAGGTATATAGACGACTTGCTGTCTACTTTTATATGAATATTCAATGAGTTAAATTAATGTTAATGACTTTTTAGAGCTCCAGCAGTGGCAAATGAGTCAGAAAATTTATATGAGACAACACAGAATATGCATGCTATTATCACATGAATAGGTGAAATATTATTATTACATACTAGTTTAGCATATACGTTGCTTCACACTTTGGCTGAGAGTGAATTTTTATATAGATAGTGAAAATTACATTATATTCGTGTTTGCCAGATCATAGTTTCACACTAATAAAATTAGAATTGTGATTTATTAATATATACATGAACTGCTTAATTTATTTCACGCGCAGGACCGTATTTTAATTAATAGATAAATTATTCTTTTGTTAGTTTTCGCTATGTAATCCGTTTTGATAAACAATTTATTTATTTAGATTTATAAATTAATTTACATCTTCACAAAATTGGCGAATGCTTTTTAAATTGTACTGATTGTCGCAGTGAATTTAAGCATTTTAATTAAAGAGATATGCCATTTTATTATCATTTTAATCGATAATATGCATTGTGCATCATTGTTGAGCTGTTGTTAAACCGTCTTAAAATTTCGGGTTTTTGTAAAAAATAATTTAAATTTTATTATCAAATTATGAGACTAGCCTGCGGCATTTTTTATATTAACAAGGAAATTAATATAATCAATATGATTAGACACCTACACCGCAATTAAATTCACTCATGGCCGGTTTATCGTACATTGTAATCACGATGTTTTTTAATCACACTGTTAAATTTTCACAGCTACGTGTTCATTGGTTGCCATAACAACCCTTCATTTAACAGTGTGATTAAAAACATCGTGATTAAAATGTGCGATAAACCGGCCATTTGTGAATTACACATAATATATCAGACGACCTGTCGCCATGATATTTTTATTTTAGAAGGTTACATAATATTATATAAGGGGAAAATGTAAATCCACTGCCAGTACTTGAACCCGGAATACCCAATTTCGCGTTGGATGAGTTACCTTATTCCACAGTGCCTGTAGTAGTTAGTCATTTTAAATTTCTCTTATATATAACACAATGTACCGCTGAAATCAACGTGTTATGTATAAGAGAAATTTAAAATGACTTCTACAGGCATTGTGAAGTAAGGTAACCCATCCAACGCAAAATTGGGTGTTCCAGGTTCAAGTCCTGGCAGTGGTATTTGCTTTTTTCACTTATATATTATGTAACCTTCTAAAATAAAAATATCATGGCGATAGGTCGTCTGATATATTATATGTAATTTACTGAGTGAATTTAATTGCGGAGAGCCTAATCATATTGGTTATTAATTTCGTTGTTAATAATAATTTAAATTCTACCAAAAATTTGTAAATTATAGACGCTTCGACAACTTAGGTCATTAGCGTCTTGATTACATTAAATAAAATAACTCACATTAAACTAAATGACAACACAAAATATTCATGAGAGGAGGCGGGATTCGAACGTACGACAGTCAGAAATAGAATCAATTTCATTTATAATGCAGGGGCTTAATGTGAACAGATTTTTAATGAGGGAATAGTGTGGCTACATGGGATGGATAGCTCATGATGAGTTACACAATCAGATACTACCAGGTATTTAATTTGCCCAATTTTTTGGCGGACGGCCTATATGACAAAAATCTTTTTTTTGTGTCTGTATAACTCGTTTGAGGTTAGTTCTAGGCAAATTTTGACAAAGCCCTTTTTTGTTGTAAATAAAATAAGGAACAAAAAAGGTTTTAACAATTTTTTTGATATCTGTTATCGTTTCGGACATACAATATATAATCATGTATACAGGGTGTTTCTAAAAAAGGGGGCCGAATTTCTACAGCGTGTAGTATTCACCAAAATAAGTCAAAAAGTTCATATAAACATATGGTCTAAAATGCACCCTTAGGGAGACATAGGCCCTTAAAAAGGTTCAGATGAAAATGTTTTTTTTCTCTATTATTTGAAGAGCGGTAAAAGATAAATAGTCAAATTTCTGGGAATTTGCTTAATTTTTCATGCTAAATAAGATGGGCTAGTTCATTTTTGGTTATTCAAATATTAACACCCTGTGGCCTGTATATACATGATTATATGTAGGTATCTCCAAAACGGTAACAGATATCAAAAAAATTATTAAAACCTTTTTTGTTCCTTATTTTATTTACAACAAAAAAGGTATTTGCCAAAATTTGCCTAGAACCAACCCCAAATGAGTTACAAAGACAAAAAAAAGATGTTTGTCGTATAGGCCGTCCATCAAAAAATTGGACAAAACACTTGGTAGTATCTGATTATGTGACTCATGAGCTATCCACCCCACTTAGTCACACTATTCCTTCATTCAAAATCCCACAGACTAGGAAATCGAAAACGCTAGGTACTGATTGTAACTAAAATTTTACAGTCAATGATTTTGTTCAAAATTACGAATAACACCAATTGGGTGAATAAAGTGACCCATACCTATTATTAATTTTTAAAATAAAATTAATACTTTCCGGCTTTTCTCAGCTTGCATATTCTTAAATGTAGGCAATAATTTATATTTACCGTTTAAAATATAAAACGAGAAAATAATTTATTGATATAAATAATTTTAATAAAGTTTTCACTGCGTTTAATGTTTCAGCAGGTGGTGAGTTTTATAGATATTTTATGAGCACGTGTAAATTGTTCCAATATTTTATTCGAAATAAATAAAACTGTTATTGCTTTGCCGAAAAATATTCTCGATAAACGTATTAATGTAGGTATAGATATTTAATGTATCATAGCAATTCTTGAAAATATACAGTATGCTATTCATACATGATTTATATTTAAAATATGTTACGTACCTACTTAGTTTTTCCAAACTATTTTGGGCTGGGCTTAAAGGATTTGAATAGTTGGTATAAGCTCAATAATATTATATCAAATGTCAAATAAGGACATATTGCTAAAATCATGAATTTGATGTTCTACTTCTATTCAAATCTGTAAAAAAAAATGGAGGAGTGTCATTAAAAAAAGGCAATGAGACGTCATTTCGGAAAGGGGTTGGTCTGAAAAAAGACGATTATCAAAAAAGGTGCGCGTTTAAAAAATAAAATTGACGTGTTCGAGTATTTTAACCGCAGATGATAAGGGATTTTTTTGTTTCAGACTAAACTGGCATACTGTGTATAGAGCATATTATATGCATATAATATACAAGAGAATATCCCCTGGGAGGTGGATTGAACACATAAAGTTATGTATTTGTTCTTTTCTTTTAAAACCTAGATAGTTTATACTTTATAGAAACCATAAACTAGATAAGTAACCAATAAAGGGATTAAAGCGGTCGGAACTGTTCCACTTAAAAGATTTAAACTTTAGACATGGTCTGAACTGATCCACTTTTCGAGGTGGTCACTGGTCGGAACAGATCCAGTCGAAATGTTATGGAGATTGTATATTATTACAATTAATGTAAAAATATAATTTTTGTGTTAAAAATTACAAATATTAGTTCAAGATATTTAAATTGATCAAATTAGAACTTTTATTTAATTTCATTTCATCAATAAAATTAGCCTACATGTTTTTGCAATCGCAATATTATAAATGAAATAGAAATATTTTCTACAAACTTTTTAGATAAGTATAAAAAATAATTAAATTGTCAACAATAAAAAAAAGAAAATAAAAACTCCATATAAAGCTTATTTATTGAGCAATATGTTATATGACAATAAATAAAAATTGACTAATAATTTCACAGATATATTTTTTCAACCCTCATTAAACGAAGCACAACCTCATATATAACTCGTATATAACGGTGCGTTACTCATTAGCTCTATCTAGTTTCCGCAGTGTCAGAGGGTTGAGGGTCGTTTTTGACGTAATTCTCAAAAAGAGGGATTCAGTAGAGAGGAAAAAGATAAATGGACATTGAAATGGAGACACAAAAGTTATCCCACTGTATAGCTTCAAGGATGAGAAAAACATTTTTGTGGTTTAAAAGAAAACAATAAAAGTTTATTTTACGCATACTAAGTTTAATTTTTTTTTCATATCATAATTAAAAATTTTTTTTTAATAATTTTAATGGTGTATAGTGCACAGTTTATTTAAAAATTCTCTTCGCTTTACATTACTTACATTAAATTAGAAGTCGGCGTAGTTATTTCTTTATTTACCCATAGTGGCTTTATTTAAGCCGACTGGCTTTTAACTGAATGTCGGTAGTGATTAGTAAATGTGATTGTAAAACAAAGATAAAATTTATATAGGTATCCTTTTTTGAAAATAATTTAAAAAACGGAACTACTTCAGTTGAGTTTTTAAATTATTTTATTCAACACATGCACGCTTTTAGTTTTTTTCGTGTCTATAAGGCAGATCTTAAATGGGCGTTTATGTACTGCTGACGTCATGATTCATTAATCATTATGAAACGCTTTTAGATGCTATAATGAAAATATATGGTTACTATGGCAACGAAGTAAATAAAAATTACATCAAGGCCAATGTTTTTATTATGAGATGTACAACACTGTCAGTGAATCTAAGGTGTTTGACATTAATTCAGTTAAAGTCTAAGACCATTCATGTGTTGAATAAAGTATAGTATGCAACGCGTGTGCTAAATCTTTATGAGTCAGGCGCGATGTTTTCAGCACTCGTATTCAGCTCGCGATACACACTCGCCAAGGCTCATGTGCGCTCGTCTACTACTCGTGCTGAAAACATCGCGCCTGACGCATAGATATGTATTTAGCACTATAGTTACACAATATACTATTATTTTCACACTTTATAACGTCCTTGTATTTTATTTTATTCCGGGTCGTTCATATAACGCCGGATAATGCGACTAGTCTAAGATCCTCCCGCATACAATGCTTAACAATACGGGAACATACTAGTAAATTTATTTATACGGCTGAATTTTTGAATAAAGAAGCTAATTGGATCAGCAGCCACCATCAACATAATATTATAATAATATTTTCTAGTATATTAACAATCCATCCTTTGTTTTACCGGGTGTTGAATAGTTTGTGAACATAATAAATTAGATATTATTTTGAATTATCTTTTGAAAAATTGGTTTCAAATTTTTCACTAATTTTTAATTAGTTTAATTTTTAATTAGTGAAAAGGAATTTCGAAGCAAAATTTAAAATTTGAAAACAAGACGATTACTTAATAACCACGTAAGTATAAATATATTTTTGTTCTCCCGCTTTTTGCACGCAATTTTAATTTTTCATATTCTTTAGAATTTTTGATGTGTAAACATATTTATCTATTGGGGGCCCTTCTCCTAAAAATTCTGCTATATAGTGAATCGGTGAAATGTTGCGAAAGTGTCTTCGTGTGCCATGAAAAAGTGAAGCAAACTTCACTGTAAGCAATAATAAATACCTTCCTCGGTCAGCTGTTAAATTTATTTGAGGTTATCGTATTCGAATCTGAACGTTTGCTCATCTCTTGAAAATACCGAGGACTCACTATTTTTTTATGTTAGATACTTTTATTTATAGACAAGTAACAAAGGATTTTTCAGACTTGTTCTTTTTCCAACACGATTAAGAAAATAAGAAATCAGGCAATGCATTTTTATTAAATATACATTTAGGTTCCGAAGAAAGTTTTCACAGTTGTGAACCAACATAGCCCACAAAAAATAGTTTTTAATTATAATTTCTGGTTCTGTTGTCTGTTCTGCATATACAACGGGCAATAACAAACGGAGCGTTTTTTACCGAATCGGCCGTACCGACTCGGCACGACAGCTTATGTAGAGCGTAAAGTAGTATCGCTTAAGGTACGTGCAGTATGGACCTGGGATTCTAGGTGGTAGCGTAGATCATAGCAGGGCTTGCTTAAATTAATGCATTGTTATATATGCGAGCGTACACAACGAAGCAGTGAGTGTAGCAGGTATAAGCGCTGTTACAAGAGCTGGTAGATTCAAGAATGTATCTCACCATTCTTTCAGCAATCAACGTGTGACAACTGTCAAATAGCCGTTACAAGTTTCGCAATGGATGTGACTAGTTTAATAAATGAAATTTTGCCAGTTTTTATTTAATTTGTTTTGAATTTTTCTAAGACGTATTTAAAAGTATTAGGTTCCATACGTAAATATTCAAAAAATCGGTTTGGATAAAATTTTAATTCTTAGTATAAATGATGAAATTCGCCATGTTTAGATCGTTCTCTATTAATAGGGTGGACATGATAACTCCTACCCAAATTTGTATTTAAAATATACCACTTTGTAACAGAAGAACACAAATATTCATCTTCGCTATCTGACATTTCAAACGCGATTTAAGCTTGTATCAATGCTAGTATCAAAGCTTTGTTGTGCAAACCTATAAGCGCTTATAATTTCAGCCACCATCTACCATACATACTACCATCTAGAATCCCAGCTGCGTACTGCACGTACCTTTAGAGAAGATAGCGTCATTTCTGCGCACAAACGACTTTCGGATCGAACGGGTCTATGTTTTCTAACAAGAGGTGGTCAATGGTGCGTCTCGACTGGCGACGAACAACAATAAAATGACGATATTCATAGGACCATCCCTTGTTAGAAAACATGTACCCGTCCGACCCAAAACTTGTTCGTGCGTAGAAAAGACGCTACTATCTTCTCTAACGATACTACATCGTTTCCACTTGCCACAGCTTAGCTTTGTCGCGTGTGACGTGTCTCGAGAAATGTCACTCAAGACGACACCACGATTCGAAGCTGTCGAGACGATTGACTCTGTAGCAGAGGATATTGTAGCAAGTCGGCAGAAAATGTTCCGCCTGTTTGCCTCTATAGTCGGCAACTATTGAACAACTTGTATAATAAGTACATTATAAGCAGGCGTTACTAATACAGAGCCGTAAGGGCGTAAGCCACACGTCTGTTGTATGTAGTGTGTAGAGAAATAGGTATCTACAGTC
Source organism: Mongoloraphidia duomilia (assembly GCA_039654895.1). Lineage (NCBI taxonomy): Eukaryota > Metazoa > Arthropoda > Insecta > Raphidioptera > Raphidiidae > Mongoloraphidia > Mongoloraphidia duomilia. The sequence goes on from CM077519.1 coordinate 25,985,143, forward strand.
TACACGGTAAATTTGTGTTGGCACTACCTGTGTATATGTAGTACATCTGACCACTGGAACAGCTGGTTCTCTCTCAGTTTCAGGTTTGAAATATTTATTTAGCGCTTGTACATAACGCCATTACAATTACTTGAGGTATGGATTCTTTTTTCAATAATTCTAGATTTAAATCATTGATTGGAGGTGAACTTCAATTTCAAGTTTAATGCTCAAGATACAAGTACTTTTAGCACTGATTTTTACCATGGTAATTCAGTGCTAAAATTACTTGAAAATTACTTTAATAAATAAAACACAAAAACTGGCTATAGCTGTCCAACTTTATTTTTACTTCCCACCTCTACCTACTGGTAGGGAAGTAATGGATTTAGTCCGAAAAAAATATTTCGAGATTTTAACAGATTTTTGCGTTTTGAGACCCTAGAAATCGTTTAAGATCATTTTCTGACTGATGTCTGTATGTGTGTGTGTATGTGGTCAATTTTTCGCCTTCGATATCTTAAGAACGGAACAACATACGGGCATGCCGATTGTTCTATTGTGTTTATCAGCCTTTAACTTAGATCTGATTAGATTTTGAGTCAAATCGGTTTAGTGGATCCTGAGATATTCAAAAAAACGTTCTCAATGTGACGTATTAACATAGGTAAAAAAAATATAAATGAATTCTAGATGTTATAATATGAAAAAAATGTAAATATTTTTTTTCTCTAAAATGTATAGTTTTCGAGAAAAAAAATATTTTACTAAAAAAAATAAAAATTGTACGTAAATCAAGGTAACCATGATTTTTGCTATATTAAGCTAGCCATCAGTAGATCACCAAACAAAAAAGAGGGCCATGCTTTTTTCAAAGAATAAAAATTATATTGTGTTTTAAAGACCACCAACAGCTAAGGTTATTTGGTCCTAGTCAAAGTATAAAAAAAAAGTGTTTATTTTTTTGCAAATATTTACTAGGTGGGAAGTATAGGACTGGTCATCAGTCGAATTTTTTAATACTACGTTTCGGTCTCCTATAACAGACCGAAACGTAGTACTTAGAAATAAAGTTGGACAGCTATATAGCCAGTGTTTGTGTGTTTTATTTATTAAAGTAATCTTTTTCGCTGTCGGCAGAAGCTAATAAGTGTACTTAAAAATTAGATTGTGTTGCGGAAGATGTGTCAGAAACCGAGCAAAAATTGCTTTGTGATCAGGGCATTGATAAAATTGTACAGAATGGACACACGATTTTTGGTGACTTTTTAGACGAATCCTCGCGGGGTGCAGAGTTTCTCGTGGAGGGGTGTTGGTGCAATGGCGGTTTTCTGGTGGGTGAAAAAAGGGGTGGTCTAGGGGAGAGTTCCCCAAAAAACGTTCACAGGGGAATAGTATGTATAAACGTGTTTCCATTCATGAGTATTTTACCGTGATCAGTGACAATGATTATTAGAATCGAAACAAATTAAGGTCTAACAAGGATGAACTCTAACAATCTTAACTCTAATAATGTTTTTCACTGCAGTTCCACAATTTCATTTTACATCGATTTTACATTAAATACCTGCAAATATTTTCTGTAAAAATTAAAATACAACAGGAATTATAAGCAGCTGTAATGTTATCATTTTATTATTTTTTTTTTAAATTAACGCATAACCATTTATTAAAAATTTATTTTGATCAACAATTTCCAAATATTTACAACGATATTTTATGCGGCTCACCACCCTTGTTTGTCAGTAATTATTTTGTCGAGTTTTTTAGCTCCGGCGTTTTCTTTTCAATAAATTTCCATTTCCTCTTATTCTATTTTTAGGTACACTTTCAAATAAATTACTGGCAGATTATATATCGATGGCGTAATGACATATATTTTCGACGAGATGTGACATTATGTTGCGAGTATGTATGCGAGTTTAACAGTCACACGAGTCAAATAGCATTACGCCATAGATACACACTGTATTTTTTGTCCTACACCCATTAAAATAGTGACCTTTGTCTTCATTTCCAATATTAATGTCAATATTTTTGACATTTTACTTCTCTAGCCAACTTAACTTCAATAATGAATAACTGTAAACATTATGTATAAGTAGTCTCTCTAAGGTCCCACACGCACACACCATCGTGACCGTGTGGATAGCGGCGTGCGTGTTATCTGTATTGTGTACTGTTCACAAGATCGCTGGTTCGCATCCAGCTGGAGTAATATGAAATATCAAATTTATCGAATTCTTCTTTATTTATTACTAAAAATAATAAATTAAAATTATTATTGAATTTTACTTTAAAGCTGCTCTCGTGAAAAGCAGCTATTTTATAGGGGTATAGAACAAAAATATAATTTTATTAATCCTATGTTGCCTTGATCAGCCGTGGTAATTTAATCATTATTACGTTATATGCATGCTATTAAAATCGATTATACCAATTGTACCGTTCTCAGTCAGCTATCCCCTGCTCAATTAATTCTATTCTCCAGGTGAAAATATTACCTACAGAATCAGCGACGCGCAACGATCACTATGCTACTCTCCAAATGAACGTATGTCTGTTTGACTGTCTAGTCTACTTCATTTACCCCATCTGGAATTCAAATTCAAATCAATTACGTAATGTCAAATCTGTTTCTCAATTTTAGGGTGCGTTCTGTTAATAATTACTCTGGACCAAAGGCATATCTATTATTGCACACTGGAGTATAACCAATTTTGGAACGAAAAGTTTAAAATATATTCTATGATGTCAACTCGAACCAAATATCAGTTCTGAAAAAATTGCGTACACCTATTGGATTTTTCTGCCTAGAATTTTTTTCTTGTGGATATTTGACTATTTGACACCAAAGTAGATGGGAAAACGTGTTTCCAGAATGTTTGTCTGCCTGTCTGTCTATTTGTACCAGCATTAAGAACGGCTGAACCGATTTTAATTTTTATACACTGATTGGTAAAGTATACTCAGTATAGCGTACTTTCTTTCGGATACGATCTTAATTTAATAATGTTTCTGTCAAAATCGACATCAACGCAATCAAATTCTCGGGTAATGGCTAGTATACTATGAAATAGTGAAATATTCCGTTATCAAGTGTCAAAATGTATACGTCGTAGAAATAATGTTTGATATCTATGTGATATTTATTTAACTTATTGAAAAACAACGATTATTCTATCAGCTGTTGTATTTTAAGCTACAAAAAATATTGAACATAAATCTTATCATATAGGAAATGTACGTCAAATTTTCGTTCCAAGTTTGTTGTAAAACTTTATCACAAAATGCAAACAGTGTAAAAGCGGTTTTATAATATATTTATGGCAGCATAATAGCAGTAGGTACATTAATGCACATAAAATATAAACAGTCATCACAATAATAAAAATTTTAATTACTCCGTATTTTTTTATTCCATCTGAAAAATGTCATTTCCCAAAAGGGGTTGTTTTGGGCGGGCCTGACCAAGCAGGGTTGATATACACTAGATAATACCGGATAATACATATAAACAGTGGGCAGTATTGTTTCATTCAGCATATGGAATATCGGGCACATCTGCATAATGTAAATAATAATAATAAGCCCACCAGACAAGCAGGGCTGGAACCAAAACATTTTGACGCGAATACGTTTTTAAAATCGGAGCAGTACTGGAGGGCATGCACGAAAATTCGAATGTCAAATTGTGATGGAAATGGGTGATAATATTTCGTCGCATAATTTCAAAACTAAAATCAACGTCCAAATGATAAATATAGTATCTCGAGTAGACAAAAGATTACCCTCGGACCGAGTGCGCAACCGTTGTGGGCACGGAAGGGAGGGGGTTCGCTGACGCAATTGTATGGTGCCCGACCCCGATGGGCTAGGGCTAGTGTAATTCGGATTGCGTCGAGTGATAACTGCGAAAGTGGTGTCATTCGAAAGCTAACGAACTACGCTACAATCAAGGTCTGCTTCAATCCAACATCAATGCCGAATATTTATGTCAAAAGTGCAGTTAAATGTGTCGGGGAGACAATCTACCCGATTTTTGTCGTAAATAATTTTCACTGATCTACGTTTCGGTACATTTTGTACGTTTTTCAAGACTCTAAAATTTTTAGCGAAATGTTGATAAGATTTCTATTGTACTTATATCAACATTTTGCTAAAAAATTATTACACAACATACCGAAACGTAGCTCATTAAAAACTTAGCAAATACAGTCAAATTTCTTTATAACGAAAGACTCTATAAAGTAAACATATTTAGTTGAACCCGATTGTTTTTCATAAAAACCGAGTACTCACTCCTTATAACGAAAACTGTCTACTAAGAAAGAAATTGATCAGTTCCTTGAGTTTCGTTATAGAGAGTTTTGACTGCTTATTGTTTTTTCATTTTACCTTGTTGCAAATCCGTTAGTAGGAAACAAAACTTACTTATATTTTTGATGTATGAACAGCTTTCACCGTTTTTGTTAGATTATTTATATTTTTTGTCATACCCATTATAAAATAGCTACTTTACATGCCTGTATGTATGCGTGGAAAGGGTCAGTTAACAGGTAGATGTATTGCAAGTGTTTTCAAAACACACTTGTGTGGTAAGTAAACAGTTTCCATGGTGATTTATGTTTATTCGCTCTGATCCGCCAGCTATAAATGTGAAGTCGGCGACGCAAGTAAACTGTCAAAATTGTTTTAATATAAATAGATACTGAAAATGAAGTGAAAAGTAGCTATTTTATAGTGGGTACGGCAAAAAATACCATAATATATATCTCGTGCGTAATGATATAAATGAGTCGTGTGACTGTTAGAACTCACTTAATCGCTCGTTTTAACGTCACTACTCGTCGGTAATATGCCTCATTACACATCTAGATATACAATCTACTATTTCGGCAGTGATACTGATTTTATGCCGCATCAAAAAAAAAAAAACTGTTTCAGGGCAATAAGCCAAACATGAATGGTTTCCATTTTGGACATATTATGAAATGATTGAATTCCAACCCTGGTGTTACTTGTTACAATTTATGTACACACATACATGCATAATATACCTACATAGGTTTGTACAATCTATGATCTATATGAAACGTAATTAGTGTTGTAGATTTTATTTGTATATGGGACGTCGGTCGTACGGAGGTGTTTGATTACAGTGAAACTCCAGCCTTTGAATTTCATTTACAGTCAACTGCAAAGTTACCGGAAATATGATTTGGCGCATATATTTTTTTTTTACCAAATATTATAAAATAAGTGTTTGTTATCTAACCGCAAGTATTATTTTGTATCATAACACACTCAGGATTACAGGACTAACATCAGTGATATACTTAGATGAAATTTTATGTATTGGGAAAGATTATTAGGATTGTGAAAATAATTTCACTGAAACAGAGAAGTTATACTAAAAGTTTTAGGCTTTATTATAAATGAAAGAAAAAGCTGTAAATTATCAGATACTGTCTTGACCAGACGCAAGATCGAAGGAAAAAAAATATTTTTGATATTTGATAATAATAAATTATAAACCCAAATTGCAATTTATATTGTTAAATCTAAATTGTTACTGTTTTGAAAAACATGCTGTTTCTGAAAGTACTGTGATTCTTGGTCCTTCATTTGGCGTTTACCCGAATCCTTTAGCTTTAAAAATAGCGTCGGGAGAGCGGGAACCGTTTTAAAGGCGAGGGGAAAGGATTTGAGATGAAGAATGCAGGGGGTAACTTCAGCTATCGAATACTCTTTAGTATGCACAAGATGTTAATACGCTAACTCATATCAAAGGAATTGCACTGCATATAAGTACATCACTTACCATTAGATTACTGTAGATTATAGACGCTCGACAAATACGTCAATTACCATAAATAAGAAGTAATGTGCACTGCTGTACGATCTCTGCTGCTACTGGATTTCATAAAATAAGGATTATAGTACCAACCTGCAGAATATTCCTGGTTTTTCTTAATTTATGACACGTAGATACTGAATAAAATCTAACCATTGAATCATGCAAATAGTCTCATATTTTCAGAATTAACAAGAAAATTGGTAACTCCATTTTTCACTAGTTTTAAAAGAGACGCTTACTCAAAGCAAATGAAGTGACTATAAAGTGTTCATTCAAATAATTTCAAAGATAAGGATAATTCATAAAATTAACTGCTAGCAAGATAAAGCGATAATTTATTTATTAATTATGCACAGATGTAAAACTATAAATGCAAATTGTCTTTTTGTAAATGAGGTTGTTGCACTGTAAAATTCGTTGGAGTACTGACCATGCACAATGTCGTTCTGCTTCGTTAAGTTGAATACTAGCACGCCAATATAATATGATAGTTGATACAATAACTATAGGATACTCAAACTGGGTGTATATTGCTAATATTGGAATCTAAAACATTCTGAAAAATAAAATCGATTTTAATTTTTGAGAACTTTACTTATCCACGATCCAAAATTTTTCTGTTTCCGATTTCTTTTATTCAACCAGATTCTTACTGAGCATTTAATTTTTCAAATTACCTTTTTAATTCTATAGAAAAACGGATTTACTTTATTTCATTAATTAAGATACATTTGTAAGGTTTTTAGATTTTTATTAAACAAAAGTTTTTTGAAAAATATTTTATTTCATTAACCAAAGAAAATTCTCGATGCACAAAATAATTGAAACTAAATTAAAGAAAAATATAATATTTTAATATTGTCGTCGCGTTACTTTTCTGTTCGTCGTCTCGTAGCGTAGTAAAACATTTTAGATTTCACCTCGGTGGTGTTCTGCACAGTTCTGTTACGCAATGCTCTCCGGTTATTTAATCATCCTTTGAATTACACATTTTTCTTTAAATTATAGAAATCGAAGTTCCAAAATGTTGTCGTTGTTTCGAAAACATACTTGAAACTATAATAGATAATATTATACTTCCATAATCGGAAAATGTTAAAGCACGTCAAATGATCTTACTCTTATAATTATATTATTACCAAAATCTCCACAATTTTTCAGTTTACAGAACTAACTTACCATATGTGGTCATTTTATTAATTCATAAATTATTTATTACTAATATATTCTTCCAAATATCCATTTATTAATTTTGTAATATATGTCATCGTTTTTTGTTTTCTTGTTTGTCTTTTTTTACGTATGAAGTATATAATATATTAGAGGAGTGTTTGAATCGGATGATGACGAGAGAGTTGGTGGTAGAATTTCTCTTTGGAGTTGCACAAAAAAAGAAAGAGATGGTTATTGGCCATTCGGCGATTTTCCGAGGCTCGAGGAGAATTATAATTATTTTTTCCGTGCTCAGCATCCTCGAAAACGGGCGGTGTATTTATTTAATAGTTGATAGGGAAAAAAAACATATTTTCACCCCTTTCGAGGGTATTTTTTGTTTGTTTGGGGGGTTGGCGAGGCGCGAGGAGAGGTTTAACTACCACCATCGTGCTCAATATCCTCGAAAACGGGCGGCAGACAGATTTAATCGTTGATAGAAGAAAAAGCATATGTTCACCCCTTTCGAAGATGTTTTTTAGCGGTTTGGAAGGTTGGCGGGGTACGAAAGGGATTCCGACCACCACCACTGTCTTCAGCATCCTCGAAAACGTGAGATCAGGTAGGTCTGGCTTGTGGAAATAGTAATAAAAGCATTTGACCCCTTTTGGGGGTGGTTTTTGGCCACTTGACGGATGTGAAACTCCAAAGAGAAATTCTACCACCACCACCGTACTCAGCATCCTCCAAAACGGGAGGGTTAGTCTCGTTTCATTGCAAAATATTTGCATTTTTCGAGGTTTTTTCCGACTCACACACTCAATCCAAAAAAATAGTGGTACTTTAACGGTCCTAAATGCACTTACAATTACATTGTCAGAATATGCAATAAATTACCGCTGAACATTTTGGAAATGAACATAAAGAATATTAAAAAAAAATAAAGAAAATCTTCATAAATGAAATACTATATTCTGTTGATGAATATTTTAATATAAATTTTAATGTGTATTGTGATTTGTGATAAAATGTATTATGTCTTAAGAGTTCTTCTTTCAATAATTTGTATTAATAATTTAATTTAATATAGATATAAGGAACTCTCATTCATGCATTGAACTCTAATAAATCATTTATTCGCTCTTATTATTATTCGCTCTTATCTATCATTACATTATGTTAAAAGTTTTGAGTTCGATCAGACCTATCTCCAATTTCGATAAAAATGATATAAATTCTTACGAAATTACCTTACTGGTCAAATATGATTTTTTGAACATGAAACATTTTCAACAAACAAGACTACCTGCAATATGATACAAAATTGATAAATAATAAGTGTTTTTTCATTTAAAATAAATTTAAAATTTAATATTATTAATTATGAGTTCTAATCATGTTTGTGAAAATGGCACCGTGATGTTTTTATTTTGTTTGTAGGTACATTCAATGGCGCTATACTGTAGTCGAGGATAGAACGAATGTTATGTCTTTTAATTATCTGATCCCATAAAACACAAATGCTGACATCATTTCTATCTACCTACTGCTTATCATCATGATAACATAAAACTGTGTCGTTAATGTTGTTAAAATTACTGTGCTGCAGTTTTTATAAAAAAATATTACTTTTTTGTTCCAACTTTGCAATAAAAAAGTATAATACATTTTTTAAATATAATTTGCTGGAATCTTTGTATCGTATAAATATTTATTAACAATTTTTATAAGTCAATCGAGTACTAAGTATAGGTATTGTTTAATAAATTTTGATAAAAAAACAAATATTGAAATGTAGCTGTTTTAATTGTCATTGAAAAATAAAATCCGAGCGTAGATAAACAAAGATATACATTTAAAGGCCACTGTTGATTGCAAAACAATCTCGTATTATAGCAGCCCGGTTCCGGCTTACGTTTTTCTTCCGTCCCAAGAAACAAAATTTTGGTTGCTCTGTGATTTTTTGTTACATTTTTCCCATGTCATTACTTTGCTAGATTTGATTGAGTTCAAAATGCCGTTTCTGGAAATGTGCTACTTCAAGCATTTGCTTACTTTGCTGGTGCCTTAAAACGTAGAAAAATAATGTGTACTTAAGGTTATGTTCACCAAAAAATGTCAGCTGATGGCATGGAAAGTTTTAGAGTATAATTGTCCTTTAATTAATTTATTCATTATTGAAATTTTATCAGTCTGTTAATTTGTGACAAGTTGTAGGTATTGAAATGTGCAATGAAGATAGATGTTACTGTACACTATAAATTGAGGCAAAATTAGTAATTTTAATTTATAATAAGAATTTCTTAGCAGTGTTTCCAATAAAAGGATCGAAACGTTGCTAAATCAATAAATTGGTGTTGTATACATTATTGTCCACATTCCTGCTACATATTATAGTATAAATATAAGTTATTTGGCTTAAACCGATGATAGCATGAGTTATAAAAATTGTGCAACATTAAAATTAGATAATATAAGTATTATCTTTGAAAATAGCAACTATAGAAAACAATCCCAATAATGTATTCCAAATATCACTTAATTTTCTTTTACTTATTTTGAAAATTTCCTCGCTTTTATTCTTGACACACCCTTGTTGTTGAAAGACGTATAAAAAGGATTTCCAATTCATCTATGTTAACGGCTGAATATGAAGTAAATTCTAAAGTTTAATGACCAAAAATTTCATATTAAAGCTACATTATTTCGAGGAATAATATGCCGTTCGTTTTAATTATTGTTATAAAAATGTAATTAAAAGAATATTCAGATAGTGTGGTATTGTTGTAATAATTATGTATGTAATATATTTTAAAATATGCATTTTGTATTTAACAGCTTTATTACAATCTAGATATCTGTATAGTAAGAAAGGAAAGAGGGCGTGTATAAGAAGCATAATATATAAGGTATTTATTTGTTTATATGACCCGCGAGCAAACACCTACCACTTTAAACTAACTTCAAAATGCTTATACGCAAACTAATTGTAACAAAAAATGGTTCCAACTTATAGAACCATTGCGTAATGAATAATGCGATTTAGAATGAGGCGATAATATAAGCGCTTCATTTTCAAGATTAGAGCCTGTTTTTTTCATTGTCCTTAGCATACTTTCTTCTTCTGGATAATAGTTCGTAAATTCTCATAGCGAAAAAATAGAATTAAATTCATAAACACTATACTTAAGGATCATTCAATCATTTTAACTTAAATAGTTCATAAAAATTAAATAGAACTATTAATATTGGATGAAATGTAGAGATTGCAATAAGTTCCTAGGGTATGTACCTACCTATTATAATAGGATCTATGCTGTGATAATAATTATAGGCAATACATATTTGTAAATAAAATTTATAAGAAGAGTTTGAAAAGAGACATTGAATGTCAATATTTGCGTACAGTAATTATTGTAGAAAAATTGTAGAAAAACACAAATTTACGATCTTTTAAAAGAAGCAGCAATAATCGAACCCTTCAACAAATCTTTTAAATAAAATCTTTATAGTACGGGAGGCAGCGTTGTAAATGAGTAAATTATTTCATACCGGCTGATAATTATACCAATGTTAGTTCTCATCTCCATGATGAGATATCCGACCGTCAGCTGCGCCAGTAGCGGTGGGGGTGGTAGCTAGAGGGTGTCAAAGTCGCTAAAAAAATTGGATTTTAAAATTATTTCATACCGCACCAAATTTGGTATGGTGATTCTTTATATAATAAATAATAAGAAAATAACCGTCAGCTGCGTAGATAGTGGGGGAAAGGACGTCAGTTTCGCCCTAGAACATACCGTGTCGGTAGATAATTTGGACGTCATTATAGATAGACGTCACGATGTGTTCATTTTGAAACATAGATGTCGCTCATTATAAGAATTTGTTCTCCAAAGAAACAAACCCCTCTGGAACAAATCATATTATAGTGAATAATATCCACAAACAGGAGTATAGCCATATTTTGATTTTAAATGATCACCGACTGTCATTTGACTTTGAGAGAGGCAAATATTGCCTTACATGGCCAAAAATTAAAGTTCCTGTCATATTATGACTATTAACCTAAAAATAAAGCATTTTGTTGTAACAACTAATTACTGTAAGTCAATGCAGACGTCTAAATGTCATCTTTATTTTAAATGTTACTCTGTATATATAAAAGAAATCATAAATTTATCGAATTAAAAGCGCAAAACATTATTATTTTTACAATAAACAATTTACCTTTTCAATGACAGATGCAAATCTTCTCTTCTATCCTGCTTTTAAATCGCATTATTTCCATGTAGAATACGAAATGTTACAATTACCACAAAACACCAAACCATAACAAACACTCTCGACGTACGTTTCGCCAACCAAGTTGGCATCATCAGGAGATGATTAAAACTAAAGACTAAACAAAAATTACTGTCTATTTATAGGCTACCTAATTTTAATTACCTGAAAACTAAACTAATTTACTAAATCAAAAAGCAGGCTACCTGGAATTGGGCCTTTGTCACTGTAAGAAAATTGTCACCCCGGCTTTGAAACGAAAACTACATGTATCCAACCCAATTATACCACGACTGTATTGTTTACCTAAGGTACATAAACCAGGTAAGTCCATGCGTCCTATTGTTTCGGCAATCGGAGCACCAACTTACTTTTTATCAAAATGGTTGTCAAAAGAATTTGATAAGTTACCTGTTACTCAAACTGGTTTTGCGGTAGTTAATTCGAATGAGTTTATTAATAAAACCCAGGATATTCAGTTGGAGGAAGGGGAAATTTTGATTTCTTTTGACGTATGCTCGTTGTTTCCAAGCGTCCCTATTCCAGAAACTTTAGATTTTTTAAAAGACCTATTATATAGGAATAAATTTAGTAGTGAGATGGTAAATGACTACATAAAACTCACTCAGATTTGTATGAAACAAAATTGTTTTTTGCATAATAGTAATATTTATGAACAGCATGAAGGGACAGCAATGGGGAACCCTCTATCTCCTTTTATTGCCAGTCTTTTCATGAATAAGTTTGAAACAGATGCAAAAGAAACTTTTGATTACTTCCCTAGAGTATGGCTTAGGTATGTGGATGATATTTTCGCAGTATTTGACACTAAAAGTGAGAATGTAGACAATTTTGTTTCCAAATTAAATAATTGTTTCCCTCCAATAAAATTCACTTATGAAATTGAAAACAACGGAAGACTGCCATTTTTAGATGTATTAGTCATAAAGAATGAGACAAATAATTTAGAATTTGATATATACAGAAAGGACACCAATACACTAAGATATATCCCTAAAGACTCACATCATTGCCCTCAACATAAAATGGCAAGTTTCAACTTTTTAATACACCGGTTACTCAGCTTCCCTCTCAACAAGGATAGGTTTGAGAAAGAAAAAACTTTAATTAAGGACATAGCTTTGTGTAATGGTTATAATGTAGATTTAATAGATAAAATGATTAGAAAACGTAGTTTTAAGAATGCTTTGGAAAATTCCTCGACTTTTCGTAATGAAACAGAAATTTCTAGATATGTATCGATTCCATTTGAATCGCGCTTCACCAGAGGGTTAAAAAAGATTTTTAAAGAAGTAGGATTAAATATTGTATACTCTTCAAGTAATAGTTTGAAAGAAAAATTAGGGAACCCTAAAGAAAAAGTGGAAGAAAAAGAAAAGTCCGGGATTTATGAAATTAGTTGTCAAAATTGTAATAAAAAGTATGTTGGCCAAACGAGAAGATCTATTTCAGTAAGATTTAAAGAGCATATGGCTCATCTAAAATATGGCAGGTTTGATAAATCTAGTGTTGCCCAACATGCATTTGAAAATGACCATAAAATAGACAATAGTAATTTAAAATTAATTAGAAACGTCATTAATATTAGACAACTAGACGCCATAGAGAGTCTAGAGATTCATAAGTGTAAACATAATATTATGAACAGTGACAAAGGCCCAATTCCAGGTAGCCTGCTTTTTGATTTAGTAAATTAGTTTAGTTTTCAGGTAATTAAAATTAGGTAGCCTATAAATAGACAGTAATTTTTGTTTAGTCTTTAGTTTTAATCATCTCCTGATGATGCCAACTTGGTTGGCGAAACGTACGTCGAGAGTGTTTGTTATGGTTTGGTGTTTTGTGGTAATTGTAACATTTCGTATCTTTACACCAAAGGTTCCACCATTTTTTATTGTCCATGTAGAATATATGTTTAGACTAGTTCTAAACATATATTTGTGTTGTTTAACGCGAAACGACGACAGAACGAAGAACAACAAAAGCAAAAATCGTCCCTATAATAATTTTAAATAAACAACAAACAAATATTTTTTTGAATACAAAAATTGCCCAACGGTCCCAACCATTGAAACAGTTAGACTTTGTATTTAAATTAAACTTTATTTAGAAACGTATTTGTTGCAAATATTATATTTGAAATTATTAAATAAAAAATTTTTAACCTCGACAAAATAACAACACGTTTATAATATTTATCATGATATTGTCCATCGACTGATTTTATGACTCACTTGGTGCAAATACTCCTGTTTTTGCACCGTAGTTTTTATCCACGATAATGCGATAACTGTTCCAGAGGGGTTTGTTTCTTTGGAGAACAAATTCTTATAATGAGCGACATCTATGTTTCAAAATGAACACATCGTGACGTTTATCCATAATGGCGTCCAAATTATCTACCGACACGTATGTTCTAGGGCGAAACTGACGTCTTTTCCCCCACTATCTACGCAGCTGACGGTTATTTTCTTATTGTTTATTATATAAAGAATCACCATACCAAATTTGGTGCGGTATGAAATAATTTAAAAATCCAATTTTTTAGCGACTTCGATACCCTCTAGCTACTACACCCACCACGGGTGCGATGACTGACGCTCACTTTGGTTGTTGTTGATACCTAAGCAATTACTAGAAATATGAATTGGTCGGTATGAAATCACTACCTAAAATGCAACGCTGCCTCCCGTACTATTATTTTGTCAACTAAAAGATATATCTAAAGAAATGTTAAGGTAGGTACCTATTTATTTCTTTATTTATTGTATTTTTATATCATATTTTGGACATAGATTTAGAACAGTTAGAAAACGATAATATAATAATTTTCATTCGAACATTAAAAGTTAATATTCTAACCATCGCGTTTAGTTGAACTGACTGTACTAATTCTGTTACACAAGCGCTATCTCCTCTGTATGTCCAAGAATGTTTTATTGTGTAATAATTCGAGCTTTGCAATTAAAAGTTTTAATTAAATAATAAATTTACAACATTTTTTGGACTATTTAAATATCAAAACATCTTAATCAAAAAAGTAATTGTGCTGATACAGTAAATAAAATACCCATAATTTTATAACGAATTAAATAAATACATGCAGTTTAATTTCACGCAATGTTTTTAGAGGATTTTTTTAATATTCATAACTGAGATATGTAGTTTCAAATGAAAATAAAAATAGCAAACCAAAACTAAATATACAAAATTATTACATTTTTATAAACACTCCTGAAATAAAGCAAAATATTAATATTATTGTTCAAAAATTCAATTTCAACTCCTAACTCTTCTACTAACCGTAATTATAATAATAACGTACCTAATTCTTTTATGATAAATAAAATAACAAAAGCCAATATCTTATGCTCTTAATAAATAACACTTTGCAGATTAATAGAAGTTTCGATATTTTTGACTATAGATAGGTACCGATAGGGTACCCATGTGAAAAAATCAAAGTATTTTTATTACTTTTCCTATAAAATATCATAATTCACATTCGAGAATGAACAAAATATAAAGCTTACATACTTGAAGTTTTACGTTGTGTTGTTAAACCATCCCACACGTAGGTATTGATATCTGATTGTTAATTATACCTACAATTAAAATTAACAAAAAAAATTGAAATATCTACAATGAAGAATAATGTTCCCGTATAGGGAATTATCGAATAGCCACGGACACTGTGACTATATATACAGGGTGAGTTCGACCACCCGTATCAGTCGTTTTTTTCGAAAACGGTTAGTCGTAGAGAGTTGTGTCAAAAATTTGTATTATAAAAGCCCTAATAAAGAATCGAATGGTGATAATTTTTTTTTCCGGGAAGGTCGGCTTCCCTATTAGTTTGCTCCAGAATGTCCAGAACTCCGGAATTATAAATGTAACGATAGGTCGAAAGTGGTATTGTTGAAAAGATCTTTAAAAAATAAGCAAGTTTTGTAAGAAAATTTTTTTTATTACTGCCACCCCTGTAAATTTCTATAAGTATAAATATAAATTATTATATGTTCAAAATTCCGGAATTTTAGAAAGCACGATAGGTTGAAAGTGGTGCTGTTGAAAAGCTCTTTAAAAAATAGGCAAGTTTTGTAGGAAAAATTATTTAATTACTGCCACCTCTGTTAAGTAACAACCGTTTGAAATTATTAAATCAAAATTTCATAATAACGATCGAAGGCGGCATTAAAAATCTAGCAACCTTAGACATTGTCACAAGTGTTCAAACTGTCTTCCATTTACTCTTTAATACATACTACTGAGCTCTTCTAGTTATACTGTGAGTGTATTTCTTCAGTGTTTAATGATCGATAGATAGGTAACTAGATTTTAAATGCGGACTTTTAAAAAGTTAGTTAATATGACATTTTAATTTAGTAATTTCAAACAAATATTACTTAACAGGGATGGCAGTAATAAAAAAAATTTTCCCACAAAACTTGCTTATTTTTTAAAGATCTTTTCAACAATACCACTTTTGACCTATCGTTACATTTATAATTCCGGAGTTCTGGACATTCCGGAGCAAACTAATAGGGAAGCCGACCTTCCCGGAAAAAAATTTTATCACCATTCGATTCTTTATTAGGGCTTTTATAATACAAATTTTTGACACAACTCTCTACGACTAACCGTTTTCGAAAAAAACGTATGATACGGGTGGTCGAACTCACCCTGTATATATATATTGTATAGAAAAACCTCCCCCGAATGTGCTCGTTATTATCTGAGCTACAGAGACTAGTCTTGAGGTCATCGGATCGACCGCGGTCGTGCTGGCAAAGCGGTCTCTTCTATCAGATCGATACAGAGCCTGCTGCCTTATATATGTACAGTAAGAACAAAAAACTTAAATGAGTGTACTGTCGACTGGGGAAAAATTAATATGTCTGAGATGAACAAAAAAAAAAAGAAACTAATTATTTTATATAGTACTAGCGGTTCGATCCGGCGTCGCCAGGGTGCTATGGATTTATGATTTATTATTCCCCCCACGAGAAATTCTCTCCCTGCG
The DNA here is from genome assembly GCA_039654895.1 of Mongoloraphidia duomilia. Taxonomy (NCBI): domain Eukaryota; kingdom Metazoa; phylum Arthropoda; class Insecta; order Raphidioptera; family Raphidiidae; genus Mongoloraphidia; species Mongoloraphidia duomilia. The sequence continues at coordinate 26,001,456 of CM077519.1, forward strand.
AAGCGAAGCCGGGCTGATGGTGTTTATAAAATTATTAGGATTCCTACTATACGCCAGAATGCAAAAAATTACAGCGTTGCGTTTTGTTACTATCCCACAGCAACTGTACATTTTTCCGGTATGAAAAGTACCCTATGTCCTATTCTAGGACTTAAAGTAACTATATATATACAAAATTTCATGAAAATCCGTTCAGCCGTTACAGAGCTGAGTGATAACAAACAAACACACACACAAACTTTCGCATAAAATAATATTAGTAGAGATTTTATACTTGAACCCGAATTTTCTGATTTTTCATAACCGGGACAAGAATTGTTCAAACTAATATAAACAACTTTGACAACCTCTCACATCGTTATAGGTATAGATAGACACTTCATCTAAAAATAAAATAAAAAGCAAACTCAAAACAATAATTATACGGAATACCCCAAATGCCTAGGCAAAAAAAAAATCGGCCCCTTTTTATGAATGGAGTGGGGAACCCTTTTCAGAATAAAATTCTCAAAATTTTAAACTCGATTTTCAATTTTTGGGTTAAACTGAGGGTTAAACATACATTATCTGTGAAAATTTCAACTTTCTATCTTATCCAGTTTACGAGCTAGAAGCCTCTGACAGAAGGACGAACAGAGTTGCCACAACTAATAGGACTCCGTTGGACCCTTTGGGTACGGAATCCTAAAAATAAATCTTACTCTCGATAAATGAACTGACGTGCCACCGTAGTTTATAGGAACTAACCCAGTCATCACTCGACCAGCTATCATTTAGAAAATAATTATTAGAAATACAAAAACAAAAATCACCTGGCGTGACATAATCAAATTATTTATAAAGAGCAGATCTACATGAGACGTGTAAAGTCTTTTGACAAATGACCCTGTTTGATTAGTTCTGATTTTAGATAACGTAACTTTAAACGCCACTGATTAAAAGTGTGAATTAAGTTCCAGCGCATACATGCTACTTTTTGTAGCGAAGTCGCGCGATTTAGCAACTGGATACCGCGACTGCATCGCGATTTGACGATTACTTGCAGATACACGAAATTTCTCGTTCGATCGCGCAATTTGACATGGAGACATCATGGAGACTCAATCGCGCGATCTAGCAATCGATGCATAAATTTATTTCGCATTGCGCGCCTACGCGTGAAGAGTGAAGCCTCATAGGAATCCATGGCCTGATCTCGGAGGGCGCGACGAGAAAAGTCGGGCGGCCGGCGGCGGTCAAAAAATAAACGAAGTTTCATATACTTAGTTAATATCTTAAATTTTATTTTTGTTGCCTTATTTTGATGTTTATTGCTTGAAGTTTTGTATTTAATGGTTGTTTTTTCGGCGAAAATGGGGGCACCAAGCATATATTAGCCTAGGGGCGGCTCAAACATAAATCAGGCCCTCACCAATGTCCATAGCATGGTGTCGCGCTAACCTGCAATTAAGTGTGCTATGTGGTTTCGACACATCATCAGTTGTGTATTTCAGCAAGGAGTGTACGGGCTTACGGTGTTGGTTGTTGGAGCTGACGATTTACAAGCTCTTTAGAAATGATTTTCGATTTATAGTAGATATTTAATATAAATAACAATATATGAGTTAGGTAATTGTGGACAACAATATAATAATTATTAATTAATTCAACAATGAATTTTTAATCCACAAAGCATCCACTAGGTAGTGAATAGTATTTCTTAACATATCAGTCAGCATATGCCTTGTGGATTAAAAATTCATTGTTGAATTAATTAATAATTATGGTATTTAATATATTGAATTTATTATTTTAAATATTGAAAAATGGCTGATTCAGATAAATAAAATACTAGGTACTTGGTATTGTATAAGTCTATATTTTCTTCAAGTGTATTTTGGCTTATAAATGAAAGAGCTCTGCTGTCGAACGCACTGTATAAACATAAAACAAAGTATGTCGGTAGTACTATTGTTATCATTACATAACACCAAGGTCGTTAACTATAATAGTTAATGACAATTGTTACAGGCGGTGTATAATGTACGTAGTTTTATACGCGAAACCAATGTTCTCTCTTTGTCTAGCACAGTAAATAGTAAAAACAGTTGATTTGTACGCAATACACACACTATTATATACAGGGTGTATTATTAACTTCCCATTGGAAGTTATTGTAATGGGTCCGAAAATCGAAATCACAAAGGAAAAAAATTTTTATGTTTCAAGGTCACTACACTATTTTTACACTACTTTTAGAAAGATGTCTGTGTGTGTGTATGTGTATGTGTGTGTGTGTACGTACGTATGTATGTGTCCATTTCTTTCTAAGACGAAATCTCGAGAATGAAAAATTATATCGACTACGTTAGGGTGCCAATCGACGCGTATTAACGTAAATATGATCTGAAAGAAATTTTTTCAAAATCGGTTCAGCCGTTCTTTTTTCTTAACCAAATAACCTCCAAAAAAGTAGATTTTACACAATATCTCGCGAATAAAAACATATATTGACTTCGTAAGGGTGTCAATCGAGGCGTGTTAACGTCATTTTAATCCGACATAAATTTTATAAAAATCGGTTCAGCCGTTTTTTTTTTTTTTTTAATTATTGTTAAAAATAAATAATAATTATGTTTTAATGATTAAAATGATTACTTTTCTGTGTAATATCTAATTTAATTATTATTATTAAATATTTATCAAACAGGGAAGTTCGTCGTGTGGACCTCAAGGGTCGCACTTTAGTCCTAACAAACGACCCACCTCACGGCTTGTTTTCGATAGAATTGCAGAATTAACTTTATTGTTATTATTGCAGATTATAGACGCTTCTACAACTCAGGTCATTTGCGTCTTCAACACAACAATTAATAATCCATTTGTGTATTAGAATCTGCCAGCCGGCATACACAAACCGACTGGTACGAGCTCGGACTCCTGGGAACGGCAATTCCCAAAGAACACTGGAATGCAATTGCGAGAACAACTACACACATCACATCTCCGTTTTCCTCAAAATTTGTAATTTTGTTCCATGTCTCATCTCATTCCAGTGCATTCTTCAACAAATAAACATATCCAGGTGTGCAAGCTTTCACGGCCGGCATTGTTCCAAGTCTTTATGGTTTCCGGGCTTGTAGGCCGTGGTCCGGTGGTATTTCTACCTGACGTTTCGTCTTCAACTGCGGTAGACATTCTCAAAGGCGATGTGGCAGAATAAGAAATTTAATTTAAAAACTATTAAAAATAATTTCAAAAAATAAATTAAATCTAATGAAGCGTATTTTAAATCATTAGGTACTATCTTGGTTGTACGGTACTCTCTGCACGCGAGTCGAACTCGCACTTGACTGTTTTTTTTTCCTTTTAATCGACGATTTATGCTGAAACCTGTAAATGCCATCCCTATAATATTATACGAGTAGGTATAAATATGTGTGTGTATAATATGGATGGTGTATTATTATGGTGACTCAACCACTTCCTGTTGAACGACGACAACAGCACCACCGCGCCTGGATAGAGCGTCGAGAGAGTCGACACGGCCTCGTGAAATATTGTATTCTTGCGTCGGCCGGATGTACTTTACGGCTACACCTAAGTGATAGATGGATAGACAGACAGATGGACGCGCTTATTCTACCGTACCATGTACCTATATTGTAATAATCCCTATGTAAATACCAGGTGATTTAAAAATAAAGATCCAAACTTCAAGAGGCGATTTTAGAGCTTAATAAAAAAATATAATTATTGTTTCAAAAGAACTTCATTACTGAAAGTCTCTAATGTGAATATTTGTCTCAAAAAGCTCCTTTACAGTAATAAGGTCAGCCAAAATTTTAGTTTGAAAAATCAACAAATTGTTCTTTATAAAATAACTAGCCGCTACCCGTGGCTTCGCCCACGTTTATTTTGATTTATGATTTATTATCGCCCTGCGAAGCAAAGTCAGGCTGGTGGTGTCTATAATATTAGTTGAATTCCGCCTATATGCTAAAATGCAATGAATTTCAATTACGTTTTGTTACTATCCCACAGGAATTATCCCTCCCCGCGAGAAATGTTTCAAAATAAAATATAGCCTCAGGGAGTGTAGCTTTCTATTAGTGAAAGAATTTTTAGAATCGGTTCAGTAATTCCACAAATAAGAATTTATGATTTATTAGGTATCCCTCCGCGAGAATCTCTCCCCCTGCAAAGCGAAGTCAAGCTGGTGTTAGTAGGATTCCGCCAATACGCTAAAATGCAAAGGAATTTCACGTTTTGTTAATAGTAGAGAACAAATAAAAATTTAATTAATCAATTAACTAAAAATTATTTTAAAAAGTTGAATAAAATATAGCCTATAGCTCTTCTGGAATCATAAGGAACATTTTTTAAAAAAATCATCAAAATCCGTCAAATAGATATTAAGTTATCATTTGGAACATACATACATACGTACATATGTACATACGTAATTTAATAATTACTCGGGTTTTTGGACTTACTTTTACACCAAGTTATTTATTTCTAGTTTTAGAAATGATTTCCCGAAATTTTGATATCTAGTTTTTTTTTATTCGGTATGGAAGATACTCAAAAAGCGTGTTAAAAAACACGTAAAATTCTGATGATTTCAACTTTGACTGCCTATAACTTCTCAATTTTTAAAGATATGGATATGGGACAAAAAGCACGATTTACGGCGTTCCTTCCTTTATGAACATGTATTTTCAATTTAAAATTCGATGAAAAACACAATAAATAAAGCTATTGAAAAGGACATTACATTTTAACCATTGGTTACCAAGGTTACAAAAAGCGCGTGATTTTCAAGAAGCTGTAACGCGCTTACCATTAATACCACAGAAAAGTTGTAGGAATGGAAATTTTAAGAAATAAATCCTCTTTAAAACATTACGTAGTGGAAGAATCATTTAAATCGACCGTTTCTGAGATATTTAGAAAAAAGCAAAAAAGTGGTAAAATTTCATGGTTTTTTCGAATATTTTGGAACGCTCCAGGAAATGTTGTTTGCCACCTTCAAATTCATATTCAGTACCCCAAAAAACATCTTATAGAACTGCAGAGAAACCGACTACTTGAATTTTGTCCACGAGAGGGGCTTTTTCGCTACATGTATATTAATGAAAAATAAGATTTTATATCCTGGCGAAGAAAGTACTTCTACACTGTAATAGGTACCTTTTTTTTACCTATCTAATATTTTTAAATATTATCATTATTTTAAATATTGTCTTCTATTTATGACAAATGATAACCTAAACATTACTATTTGCCAATGTAACGTAAAAGCAGACAATTTTTAAGTGTTTATTTTTTATCAATATTTTCGAAATAAATGCCGCTCTTATACATCTTTTAAATAAAATACTACATGCAAATCTGAAAAAATAAATAGTAAATACCGCAGAGCTAAACAGAATAATTAATAAATTACGTACAAAACCGAAGTCATTGTTTTACATCAGTAAGCACCAAATTCCATTAATAATTTGTCTGTGCAAACGGTTGTTTTATAATCATATATATAAAATTCTCGTGTCACGGTGTACGTTATTGAATTCCTCCGAAACGGCTGGACCGATTTTGATGAAATTTTGTGTGCTTATCGGGTAGGGTGGAGAATCGGACAACGTCTATTTTTCATCCCCCTAAATGTTAAGGGTGGTCCACCCCAAATTTTTTTTTTTTATTTTTTGGACAAAATTTTTTGTTTTAATTTTTTCATGATTTAGCATTGAAAAATACATACAACTCTAAATTTTCACCCTTATACGATCAACCCCTGTCTAATATAAAAAATTCTCATGTCACGGTGTATGTTATTGAACTCCTCCGAAACGGCTGGACCGATTTTGATGAAATTTTGTGTGCTTATCGGGTAGGGTGGAGACACGGACAACATCTATTTTTCATCCCCCTAAATGTTAAGGGTGGTCCACCCCAAAATTTTTTTTTTTAAGTTTTTAGACAAAATTTTTTGTTTTTAATTTTTTATGATACAGCATACACAAATACATACAAGCCTAAATTTTCACCCCTCTACGATCAACCCCTATTTTTGTTACTGAACTCCTCCGAAACGGCTGGACCGATTTTGATGAAATTTTGTGTGCGTATCGGGTAGGGTGGAGAATCGGACAACATCTATTTTTCATCCCCCTAAATGTTAAGGGTGGTCCACCCCAAAAAATTTTTTTTTATTTTTTGGACAAAATTTTTAGTTTTTATTTTTTCATGATTCAGCATATTTATAATATTCAAGCGAACGAGCGAAGCGAGTGAGTACTGTATTAATAAAATTCAAACGAACGAGCGAAGCGAGTGAGTAATGTAATTATTCCTAGAAATTATTAACAACGTTTGCCGGATCAGCTATACTAAATATACGTGAGCGGAGTAATGGGTGACCGCTATTAAATCATAATTTCATACCACCCGAGCGAAGCCGGGACGGGTCCGCTAGTAATTTCTATAACGTACATAAGTTGTACTATATAGACAGCGTATACTTCACATATTATTGGAACATTTCCGCAGTTCTTTGCAAAATAATTAGGATGTTGCGAAGTTATGTAATACCATATTATGAACGCAACATATAATTTTGTAAATTATCGTCAGTTAGTAATTATAATAAACATTATAATATTGTTTTAAAAAAATACATATATACATAATTACTAATTATGAAGGTCCACACAATTTATTTCTGCTATTGCATTCATATCTTTTTTTTGAGTCAAGCGTATTATGCGAATGATATTAAATTACAGCTAATCACTGTACAAAAAGTTGGATTTTGTTAGGATAACAAAAATATTTAAGAGTTTTTATATAATTAATAATATTAATCTGTTTAACTTCCGTTTCTCAAAAGTATTGTATCACACCATGATTATCTTCAGTTGACACAACTTTCAGTTTTACTTTGCTAATATAGCACCGTGCGAGCGGAGGACTAACTTAAAATTTAGGCAAAAATAGCCCACGAGATAAGCACTTAGGGTCTACGCACACATGTTACTTTTTGTCGCACGATTTCGCTATTAAATCGCTTGAAGATTGTCAGATGTATAGCTACCTATATAGCACACTCTTCGCTGAAATACGCAACTGATTTATCAAGATAAATTTCGAGTCAAATCGCAATTTAGTAGGTATCCTAAATGGCTTCTTTTTTATACAAAACGTAGGATGTATGCGCGTTGGCTCTTTTAATGATTCACTAATGGCCTAGGAATCATCTCGATGCAAAATCTCAATGAAATGGCCAGTGCAGGAATAATAACTACCTATAAAAAATATGCAGTTGTATTTTTTTAATATTATCTATAGATTGTTTTTGTTCTTTGTTCTGTACCTTTTTAATATCACATTTAAGAAATATTATTAAATTCTCTTTTTTAAAAATGGGGTTAAATTTTGTAGGTCAAAATTTTATTAGGTCTTTAAAATTTTCAATAATGTATGCCATTCGACGGTTCCATTTTTCAGTGCCCTGTTTAATGTTTGTCTTTAAGACATCGCAAAATCTAGACAATATCTTCGTATGCATAGTGTATACGAAATACAGCAATAAAATTAAAACTCGCGGTAATATACTTAGACCTTTGCATCCTTATCCATTTTCAGCAGTAAACAAACGAAACAGTCACATGTATACGAACAAATGATAGATTGATAAACATGTAAGCATATAAACAAATGCCGGCGTGCACACGGCACGCGTCCCGTGGCCTGTGCATAGGAATATAATGCATCCGGCACGCGTCCGGCGGTCTGCACGGTACACTGTTAATCACTGGGCGACATTACACACGTATGACCTAATAACTTATGCGTGTGTGTATACTTTTGGTATTAAACAATCGTCGAACATTTAAAGTCAATAACACTTTTCAGACAAATGATTTTTAATGACAAATTTCAATAAAACTTTTTTTGTCCATGTGAACTAAATATTATTTTAAACACATTAATCACAACGACCGTTTTAATTTAATTGGCAGTTCAACTTTTAACACTATTAGCGATAATATTATATAAATATTTTTTCCAACGGTTATTTTTTTTATTATTTCCTTTGATAATTTCTTAACATCTTAACTTAATTTTAGTTAAAATGGCTAAAAAAATATTTATTTTCGAATAGCTCTATTATAATGTGGTTTTGAAACGATAATTTCTTGTTGACAACTGTTTCTCAAAAAAATGTTAAATATAAACCCAACGTCCAACCTTTTCTATTAACACAACAGGCGGGCTACGGCGTATGCAAATCTCTATATACTTTTTGTAAACTAGGTAACATTATTGACCTGTTTTGATGCTCAGTTTATTAATAAATAGATGAAGTATTGATAGACATATTAAATAAACCGACACAAATGTGCAAAAGGGAAAATATTACGCTTAATCAAAAGTCCATTGGCTTCTCTGCATGAGAGAATAGGGCAAACTATATTGATTACATATTCAATTTATATACTCGCGTATATAGTAGATGCCTTTTTATACACTAAAACACCCAAAAAATTCATTTGAATGGACTAAACTATTCACATCATAGTTACGTTTTTTACTTCTATTTTATTAAAAAAATATTTATGTAGTACTGATATGAATTTACTTATAAATTTAATATTAAAATTAAATAAAAACATCACTACCAAACAAACTGATGGTAGATTTTAAACACGTTTATGACTATTTCGTAAAATAGATTATTTTTTTCATTATTGGCACTAATATTGTAGACTAAATAATTTAGCTTAACAGTTTCAGTTATTACTCAGAAATGTCTTGATAGTGACAAAAAATATGGCAAATAAATAAATAAATAAAGACATCAAGCTAAAATCTGGCATAGTTATAAGGCTTATTAATCAGCATATATTCCAACAGTCCATTCTTATGGATCTCAAATCTATTGTTTAGACTTTCCTGAAAAGACATCTCAAAATTGATTTCCCCCTCTATTTTAAAAACTAGTACAGCTAAAATTTTGAAGAAAAAAAAAACTAGTGGTGTTAGAGGAAAGGGAGCTACGGGCTAGTTGTAACAGGGGTAAGTAGTAACACGGGTTTTCAGAATGAATTTGAAGACTTTGACGCTATATTTTTTAACAATGATATTAACAATCAATATGATTAGATTCCTTACTGTACTTACTTAAAATCACAATTTTTAGAGAAATTAATATAAGAATATCAGACGACATTATTCGTCATGAAATGTAGGTACTTATTGTTATAGAAGGCTATATAAGAAAAATGTAAATGCACCGCTGGGATTCGAACCCGGAACTCCCAATTTCGCGTATAATTTTTACTTAATTTGCTTTTTATAGTAGTGACTAGTGAGTCACATTACGTAAGCACAATAAGTGTCCTGCTGGATTTCGCACAAAGAGATGGTGAGCACGTGCCCTTTTTTGACTATACTTTATCAAAAAATTTGATTTTCGACATGTTATTTTCCTACTTTTCTAAATCTGTTTGTACAGTAAGCGAGAGAAATTAATTTGTTACGAACTTTTATTATTAATAATCGTTCAAATTCATTATTTTTTTATAAATCTTAAAAAAAGTTGTATTTAATTTACATCATAAGTAACGCCGAACCTGTTGTATAGTTCATTTTATATTATATAATTTACACCATTAAGTTGTTGATTTATTTTGAATAAAGTGCCCCCCCTCCCCTCTTTTTGGGTATGTAATTTATGGACGGCCTCTATACGTACACTTTACAGAAAAACTTTTAAGAGGTTTCTAATACCTAGTTTTCGAAATTCAAATGCAAATAATATTATTGACGTTACGGAACCCTCGGCGCGAGAGTCTAGCTCGCGCTGGTTCGGGTTTTTCTCTAATTATGAAAATGTCAAGTCGGAAGAATTAGACCGCAAACTAAGTCAGAAAACCACATGTCGGATAAAAGGAAGTTTACAATAGTTACACATAACAAAACAAATGTGTTCGTCTATGTCAGTAGGTAACGCGTGTAGGTTGGTATACAATAATACAACACAGGCAAGCGAATAATCTACCAACTAAGGGATGAATTTACTGGGGGATGAATCGAATTTAATTGATCTCCAGCTGATTTAGATTTAAGACTTTTGCTTGTTTTTGTATAAATATTGTTCAATATTTAAGAAGATTCTGTACGTTCTTCATGAAAAACATTTTATTATATTATTGCCTTATTAGCTTTCCCCGCGGCTTCACTTGCGTGGATATCGATTTTCCTCGCATTAATAACGGTCTTGATGGGAATCCTGTCTTAATCTGAGCGAATCCGGCTAAAAAGTGTCATATAATCTAAGTGTAAGTATTGAGAGCATACCAATTTCATCAAAATTAATTCGACATTTTTCTAGTGATAACGAAACTGACACAAAATAATTCCAGAAACACGTTCTCTCCTCTACGCACCATACAAAGTGTCCGAAAACGCCAAAAAAACCAAGAGAAAACCAAATTAGATACAGACAGGGTTCTTGATTAGATTTGCAGTTGTTAATTTGACGTAGAAACAATACTGTAGTATTAAAATTCTGGGAAAGTCAGTAAGGAGGCCTCTTAAATACGCAGTGGCTGTTGTTCACCAAATAATTCAGTATCCTGCATGCTCTGTGAGCATTAGATTTGTTATATTTAGGTGAACAAGACAATATGTACGTACAGTGTACACTATTGGTCCAGATTTAATAAAATGTTGTTCAATGTGAAAATGTACCTACTGGTTAAGAACAAATTTATACTTAAGTTTCATAATTTATTGGCAACTTTACCAAAATATTGACATTTTCAATATCAGAAATTATAAAATGACATACATAAAAAATGGAAAGATCGTTTCATAGTTAACAGTTGAATAAAATCGTTATTTCACAGCTTCCTGCAGTTACTGAGCATATGATATGATTTTTATTTGTGTTGTCAAAAAATGTAGATACAAATCGTCAGAAATATATTGGTACATATAACATTACACTACAAAAAAATAAATAATTTAGATTTTAGACCATAATATTATAAGGCACAAATTGTATGAGATTTCTTAAAATTAAAGAGACGGCTGTACTTAATGTCAAAAAAGTTATATTATGCCTAATAGTAGTATTATTTTATTTATTCAATATTGGCGTTCAATTTGTTCTTATTATAATAACACATTATTTCAGTACCTACATGCGAGAATTTTTATATATACTAAATGAATTACCTATAGAGAAGCTGTTAGTCAATCAATAAAAATATATAAAATCGTAACTTAATTATTTGCCAGTTTGTTTCAGGTTAACTCATTTATAGTTTCTATGCATATACTCGTACCTAATGTCTGCAATTTTCCCAGAATTTACAGCCATTTTTTAAGGATATAGTCATTTATAATCGATTTGAAGTATAATTAATATCGCATTTTCGAAAAAAATTGTCTGTTTACTACCTGTTTGTTTGTTTATAATTCAAGAATTACTGCATCAATTTCGATACAATTATTAATTGTTAGCTTAAAATCCAACTTAAAATTTAAGGTACAAATCGCTATGTTAGGTCATCAGGATGCAGTGCAGAGTCCCGTTATGTACGAATCGAGGACGAGCGAATCCGCGTGTACAGCTCGTTCAAAATAAATTGATAAAGCTAGCACAAGATACTTAACTATTAATCACAAAAAATATGTTAACATGTAAAGTGACACTAAAGTTTTGTACTATAGTGTATCAAAATAAATGTTTACTTTTTAAATCAAGTGAATAACGAGATGATATTTGTGTTGTTTTTATTTTAATTGTTATTAAAAGACAGAGTTAAAATACGTAAGAGAGAAAGAGATGGAAACAAGAGAGTGGTTCAGTTAATGAAGATATCGGTCGACGGCGGTGAAGCGTGAAGCTCTAAGTCTGAGCACACTTTGATTGGTTATGTAGTTATCTGTTCACTAACGACCATTCTCAGCTTAATGCTCAACGGCCAACTAATTGTTATTTATGACATTGCTTAACTAATATTTCATATGTACCAGTTTGAATTGCTTCACAACGACGTCATGGTATCGCAGTGCTATGTTAACTTATGTAAAGTGGCGTCTCTTAACCCTTTTTAAAATGGTACTCTGCAACAAACTAAGCGTTTCAGCACATCATTTATTTAGGATAAACATTGTATGGAAATGCAGTTCATTTGGTACAAGCTTCTATCGTAATTTTGTCTAGCGCATAAGATAATAATTAATTTAATATTAGATTGGGATTCAATTCTATATTCAACTAAATTAAAAAAAGAAAAAAACAACAGTGCATTTGAGTTTGATGTTTCCACATCATTTATCTGGTTAATTACATTTCTTAAACTAAAAATACCTGTATTATATTTTATTTTGATATTTTTACGTATATATTAAGAAGTATTGACGTTTGATGGCTCTCTTTTTGTTTTCATAACTCATCTTCAACTTCCATTGAATTAAGAAGTTTCCATGATACTGTCGCATCATTGTAATGAAGATAACTTTAAAAATTCTGAAAGAATTATTTTGATATCTTTAATTTCAACGGAGATATTCAATTTCTTGTACGTGGGGTCACAAACGAAACTGATTTATGAATATGACGTCACGCGGTACAAGTTTGCTGTTTTAATCAGAACCGAGGTTACTTAGTAACTATTTTGTTGTTAGACAGACTTTTCTATATTTTATATTAAATTAAAATTAAATTAAAATTAGCTGTCGAAAATTTAGATACCTATGTCAATATTTTCCGTCATCAACTGGTTCGTTTTTAGTGTTTTCATAACAATTTACGAGTTTAAAGAAACAGATTTATCGGAAGTTACCGCATGTTAAATTACCACACGTCATACAAACTGAAATTAACTTTTAAAAATATCGTACCGCGTGACGTCACCCGGACTGAAAACTGAATTTCTTAGAGAATTGTCAAATTCAAACTTTATTGTAGCATAACTTTGTTATTTTTAAAGATATTTCAAAAATTCTTCCGCCAATATAATTTTGTAATTTTTAGAACTATGATTTAGACTAAAAAAATAAAAAAGGTAATCTTCCTAATTACAGCATTATTGCTACCAAAAATATTTCACCAGGATTTTATCATTTACGAGAATATTATGAAAGGATATTCTCAAGAACTATAGAAGTTTCTGCTAATATCAATTTACAACAGCTGAATGACTAATTTAAAATTATCTTTTGTAATAATTGCCATTTAAACATTTTTTTTATCAGGACGTGATTCCGTCATGTTCAAAGTTTTAAATTAAATATGAGCAGGTTACAATCTAAAAGTAAATATAAGTATAGATTTTGCCTCAATGTAAGTTAACAAAGGTTCAACTAATTAGGAGCAGTGCTGTGAACTAATGTTTACGTGTCTACTATTAAACAAAACACTTACAGCTTTTCGGTATGCAGTGTGATTGTATTTTACTAGATATTATATTACAAGCGATACCCGTCCGGCTTCGCCCGGGTGGTAAGAAGATTTATTTAAAATGCTCGAACAGGGGTTTGCTTATTTTTAAAGAAGAGTTAGTATGTCGAATTAAATATCTCTCATCTTAAGGATTTGTGAGATAACTATGAACATTTTGTCAAAAAACTCTACACCATACACCCCCTCCCTCTATACCCTCGTTGAACCCCGTATGGGGTTCAAAGGAGGTTTCTTCGGGTTGGCCTGGGCGTTGATTAGTCAAAAAATGCTACACCCCCGTTTTACACCCTTAGGGGTTGATTTATTAAAATGCTCAAAATATATTGGTTTGCTTATTTTTAAAGAAGAGTTAGTATGTTGAATTCAATACCTCTCGCCTTAACGATTTGTGAGAAATGAACATTTTGTCAAAAAATCTACATCCCCTTTTGACCCCCATAGGCTTGAATTTCGAAAAATCCTTTCTTAGCGGATGCCTACGTCCTATAGGGAACCTACCTGCCAAATTTCATGTTTGTAAGTTTTATTAGTTCCTGAGATTTCGTAATGAGTTAGTGAGTGAGTCTGTGAGTGATGTGGTGGAATAATTTTTATGCTGTCGACAATTACAAATTATAACTGAATTTGGATGTTCGAGTTTTATCAGCATAAAGGTAGGGTTGGGTTCCCCACATTAATTTATCTTTGGATGTTTACTCGTCCAAAGTGTTGAAAGAAAGGGGTGGAACTTCAATTGAGGGTCCTTGTTATCGAGACAAAGTGAAATATGTTTTCTACAAAAGGTTATACTTATTTTAACGAAGTCCACTGTTCTAATATTAACAGTGAGAGATGCTTAGTTGAACAAAAACGTCTTAGATTGAATCGAACAATCTTCACTAAACTTATTCAGATCCAAAGGTTCTCATCAATTAATTCATTCATACATGAAAAAAACAATTTTATGTATCTTTAACAATCATAATATATTAACTTGCTATAAATTTAACAAGAATTTTACAAATCACAAACGTTACTGCAATAACAATTTAAATCAGTTAAGCAGACATACTGCTTAACTCAACACATTAAAAAGTTGAAAACCGCTGAAGAGCATTATAATTTACAAATCTCTATCTGTATCAAAATCTTAGATTGGTACTGAACAATTTTTATCAATTATGAAGATGCACAATTAGAGTTAATATGTAACCTAGTGTATAAAGAGGAAGACAAATAATAAGAAGTTACTGACAAAGTAGTTAATAAAGAGTAATACGTTAAAAATCGATAGTATAAATCTGTCAAGCTGTCTGTTAAAGTGATAGTAGTCCGTGATATGGTATAAATATGGTTAACGAAGTGAAGTGAAACAACCGTCAAAGAGAAGGTGTAGTCACGTCTGATAGTCAAAAAACCACTACAGGATTATAAGATTGTTAATTGTTAATAAGGAACCGAAAGAAACTCAAATTCATTTATTTGAGTAAATCAGTTATCTTGTTAATTGTTAATATGCTATTTTCTATGACCATTAAGTGTTAACATAGGTAAGGAAATAATTCGCAGGAACTACCGTCTGTGGTCGCTGTCAATAAGAAAATTGTCCATACAAAAATGTATAAAATTTAAGTGAAAAAAGAATTAATATGATGTCTACCGAAATTATAATAAGCGGTAGGCAACCAAAGTTACATGAAAAATTAATCAAAAATAGTGCAATCTCTTTATAAACACACTAGATCACAATAGAAATCAAATTTAGTTAATAATAATGATAAATTACCTTAGTTAAACACAGGTGAGAATAACCCATCTGTGACATAAGAAAAAAAAACAGATGATTTTTACAGGTTAGAATTATCGATCAAAGGAACAGTACAATCTTATTTCAATTAATTAATTAACAAATTCCACCAATTTGTAAAGATTGATGATATACCAAATTGGGGGATACTTCATTCCACTATACATTAGTTTGTTAAAGCCATATTATTTTGATTATCAAATCGCTTGTGCGAATCAAAATATCTTTGATTAATTTTATATTATATTCAATTCCGTTAAAATACAACTACGCCATGAATTGATTGTATATGATTGGCAAAATATATCCAGATTTTATTCCACAATTATTATCATACACGTGGTCGGTGTATTTTTAAAATACAACACTGATCAACAGGTTATATTAAAATATTAAATTTTATATATTAAATTTTATCTGTAATTAAACTTAATATCGTAAATGACGCTGCTGACAGCATTAATCATTTATTTTACCTTTATGAAATTTTTATTCTAAAATGGCAGACGGCCATGTTATAAACTCATGCTTATAATTTTCACGCAACATTCATTCATCACTTATATTAGTTCTAAATTATTTACAAATATCTACTTAGCTGTTTTTGATTAATCGAAGATAATTAAAGCTCTGGGGGACTCCGATGGGCGATAATTATCCATAAAACCCCAGCTCGTCCCGAGATATGTGATTCCGTCTCGGCGATACTGGCTGCGAGCTGCGGTTCAAGCAAACTAGAAAGAATCGACATCAAGCCGATCACAAGAGGCACTTGGCAATGATAATGAATTACGTCGCACCGGAATTAAAACGAGCGCGCAACCATAGAGTATGAATATAAATTAGCATTGGCAACCTTAGATAAAGAATATTATCTGTTGTCATGAACTGTTCCATGACAATATTCCCCGGACAAGAAAAAAAAAGAGAAAAAAAAATTCTTTGATATTACCCATTAAAGGATTTTTTTTATATCCACCTCGTAACTTAGCGGCAATTGACCTTTAAAACGTTTAAATTGATTAATATGATGATATCCTAGTTCATGAGATGAACTAGGATGTTCTAGTAAGTAGACATTTGCATTCAATTTCGATTTGATTCTAAAAGGACCTGTAAACAGGACATCCAGCTTCTTTGACCGACGATCATTCACCGATGACAGCGGGTGCGTGCGCAGAAATACCATGTCGCCTGAACTAAACGACACCGATGGCTTCGTATCTTCATGAGACTGCTGACGTTCTGTGGCAAGCTGCCTTAAACGTCTTCTGATGGATTCTCGATCAGTCGGGTTGTCTTCTACGGGTTGTGGAAAATCGGTTTGTTTAACCATGAACAAATCAGGTTTACGGTCGTATTGCAATTCAAACGGAGAAACGCCAGTCGATTGGTTGACATTCGTATTCATCCCGAACGCCACCTTTGGTAGCAGGCGACTCCAAAGCGTATGTTGAACGTTGCAGTACAGTCGCAGTAAGGTGCCAACTTGCTTGTTGTATCGCTCAACGGGATTTGCCTTCGGAGTGTAGGGGCAGGTGTACGTAACCTCAACACCAAGTTCCGACAGCGATTCACTGAATTTCTTCGAACGGAAAATAGAGGCGTTGTCGCATAGAATCCTTTTCGCGACACCATGTTCTGGAAAGTAATTCAATCTCAATTTAGTTAAAATTGTTTTGGTAGTTGCCCTACGCAGGGCGTACAACGTGATGTATTTCGTGAACACATCAAGTATCACAAGAATAACAGTGGTACCTCCGGCTGAGCGCACGAGTGGACCAACAATATCGATAGATAACAAATCGTTTTTATTATAGGATATTACAGAATAAAAACCACCATGCAGAGTGGCAGTGGGGTGCTTGGCTGTTAAACATGGCCAACATGAGTTTACACATTCGATAGCTTTATTTTTTAAATTCTTAATAGATACAAAAGGATTCATGACTAAGTAAAGCTTAGTCGCACCTGGGTGACACATGAATATGTGCCAGAATCGTATGTAACGCATCTCGATCTGGCTTGGAACACACAATTTCCAAGATTTTTTCTTTGTATCATATATAAACAAATAATCATTTTTTATCATATAAGTTGAATTAGAATCTAGGACTGAATCATTATTATTTACAGTCTTTTGACGATTATAAATTGGACTTAAGGTCTCATCAGCTTGTTGCATAACCTTTAATTGAGTCATGAGTTTAGAAATTTGTTTTAAATCTCCTTTTGGAAAAATTGCAAATATGAAAACAGAGTTCTGCACTGCAGAATTATCAACTTCACGGATGTTATCATGATTAAAGGGATCTATACAGCCGTAGGTATCATTGCAAAATATTTTAATGGATAAATAATTATTATGGTTACACTCGTTTACCGTATCGTAGAACATATCATATTGTACAGACACACATCGCTGCAAAACAAATACACCCTGTGAAAAAATACAACTGTATGGGTTAGCATTACTAAAATTACCTAACTTTATAATACCAAACACACGAAATTCATTTTCATTAGAAGTTACGCTAATATCGTGGGGGTGAAAATATCGTGATAAGCAATCAGCAGCTAAGTTTGATTTTCCTGGACAAT
The DNA here is from genome assembly GCA_039654895.1 of Mongoloraphidia duomilia. Lineage (NCBI taxonomy): Eukaryota > Metazoa > Arthropoda > Insecta > Raphidioptera > Raphidiidae > Mongoloraphidia > Mongoloraphidia duomilia. The sequence goes on from CM077519.1 coordinate 26,019,305, forward strand.
ATTTTATGTCAATATTATAACCTTGTAATTTAAGTACCCATTTCAAGATACGAATATTATAAAATTTTCCTTTGTTCAGAACGAAAGAGAGGGCTTGACAATCAGTATAAACAGTGATGTTCTCCCCATAAATGTAGTTATGCCATTTATTAGTCGCTTCCACGATGGCTAAAAGTTCTTTCTCAACTGATGAATAGTTCAACTGAGCCTGATGTAAAATTTTACTGTAGAAGGCCAATATGTTAACCGAAGAGTCTTCGCATATTTGAAATAGTATGCCCGATATCGCATAACGCGAGGCATCGGTCTGGATAAAATATCCCGCACCAATTTTAGGATGATGTAAGAGAGTAATTTTAGTGAATGCTCTTTTTAATTCATTAAAGGCACGATTTTTATCCTCCGACCACTGAAATGGTAGTTTACTTTGTTTCAGCATGTCATATAAAGGTTTGGCAACATCTGCAAATTTATTTACAAATCGTCTATCAAAATTACACAATCCCAAAAATTGTTGAATATTCCTTCTGTTTCTTGGAACCGGAAAATTTTGAATAGCCATAATTCTATCAGAGTCGGGATATATGCCACTAGTGGTAACTATGTACCCGAGAAATTTTACTTTTTCAGAACAAAAAACACTTTTATCAAAGTTCAACGTTAAATTGGCGCTACGTAATCTATCAAAAAGTTTAGACAAATGATCTATATGTTGTTCAAAACTACTAGAAATTACTAACACGTCATCGACATAATTAATCACGAAAGAATGCATCAGATCCCCCAAGGCTTCATGCAAACAACAAATAAGTGCAGAAGTAGCTGTTGAAATTCCGAAGGGAACCCGCTGAAAAACATATGATTTGCCATTCACCAAAAATCCAGTATATTTTTGGTGATCCGGATTAAGTCCGATTTGCCAGAAGCTTTTTGTCAGATCAAAAACCGACATAAATTTTATCGCTTCAAAGCGTTGTAAAACCGTTTCAATGTTTTCAGGTTTGTTAGTTTCGGGAGCAATACGTTTATTGAGTTGTCTAGCGTCTAGTACTAGTCGGATATTACCGTCCTTTTTTGGGACAACATGAATAGGATTAATATATGCTGTATTCTTTCTGGCAATGATTCCCTGATCCAGCATGTTTTTAACCTCATGGGTAACCGCGTCTCTAAGTTTGTACGGAACATTATATAGATTACCCCTGAATACCGAGGTATCGGATATATTTAAATCATGAGTGTAACAATTGGCCAAACCAGGTTGTTCACTAAAGATATCACGATAATCATGAATCAATTTGCTTAGCGTCGCTTTTTGATCATGAGATAAATCCAAATTTTCTACTTTATTAAAAATCTCATGACGCCGGGATTCCAAGTCGAGATCTCTAACCGAGAGAGCAGCACAAGGTAAATTTTGCACTTTTTCTTTTCGCGGAGAGATACGCTCCCTAAAACTAGCTTCGCCGTCGCGACCCCTTTTCTCAGATATCGAGAAATCGTCACCAGAACTAGATGTAGCTGTATAAACATTTCGATCGTCGTATTCATTCAATCTAGAATGATTGATATTTTTATTATTGTTGTCGATACAAGTATCGGACAACCCACAAGATGTGATTCTGGGCAAGCCATGAATCAAAGTTAAATCGTTCAAACTGTAATTTACAGCTGAAGATTTACAACTCCCAGATATAGGTTCATTGACCTTATAATCTGGTAAATCAATATTTTGTACATCGTGTCCGACATACAATGGTTTTTTCGTCGACGAGAATAGTCGTGGACCATGCATATTTGCACGAACACACGGTATCTCAAATTTACTACTCTTTTTGTCACTAGGATCTAAAGACGCGATACTGGAATCAGAATCGGCGCACGAAAGCATATTAGATCCAGAGAGGTTATTTATTGAAAATTTCATTGACTCAATTAAATTTGAATCTTTGTTACATAAATCGGTTTTTTCGTGATGATCAACCCCGTTCGAGATCCCACCTGAAATCCCAGGGTCCAGATCAGACGACCTATCATCAATATTATGAAAGTCAATCTCGGTATACAGGCGATTATCTACATAAAATTGTATAACCCTATTATCAAAGTTTATATGAGCATTGTAATCGTTCAAAAAATCAGCACCAAAAATAATACTGCATTTTAATTCGTCTACGACAAAAGCTTTTATTTCAAAATTAATTAAATTACAGGTCACATTAAGAAATGCCTGTTTTTTGATGGCCGAACTCCTTTGACCAACAGCACTAACAATTCTACAACTCTTAACCGGAATAAATGGAATCTGATAAATTTTAGAAATATTTTCCCACATTTCATTGGAAATAGCAGAAATCTGACTTCCGGTGTCAACAAGAGCAACTGTGTGAAATTTACCTATATTAATTTTGATGTATGGCATCTCATCGCTTTTCAAATTAGAAGTTAATAGAGAATTTAATTTTAGATTTTCCATACTGGAATTGACATTTAATCTTTCCCCTGTCCAGCGGCTGAGTCTCGACAGGGGTCCAACCAGTTTTTTGGATCCAATTCGAATGAATCCTCCTCGTCCACATCCATTTCAACGAAGTGAACTTGAGGGGAAGGTTTAACTGTAGAATATTTATTTGTTGTCGCATTTATCGTATGAGGTTTTGCATAAGAATTTTTATTAAATTTTGAGGTCGTATTATCGTTATTTATAGGAACATGCTCCTGAGACGTTTTGTACGAACCCATTTTTTGAAAACTAGGACCACGCTGTGATTCTACATCATCAAGTTCTTTTAATAATTTATAGAAATCTAAGAACGAGCTTAATTGTGCTGTTAATAAAACTCTTTGTATGTGAATAGGGAAGTGCCTTTTCATAATCATAATAAACTCCATTTCACCAATTGGCGGATAAAATTGTTTAGATTTTTTATGGCTTTCCAATAGATACTGTGCCATAGTTTGTCCTTTACTTGACGAATAATGGTTAGTGTAAAGTTCCAGACGAACCTTTTGCTGTCTGTTAAAATCCCAGAATTCCTCCAAAAAAATACCCTTGAATGTTTCAAAATTACTAAACATATGTTTAAACTCGTCAAACCAAAAATATGCTGAACCTTCGAAGGTCTGCTCTACTTGATATAATTGTAAGTGAGGTGGAATCTGAGTACACCTTAGATATGCTTCTAATTTGTCTATAAATTCTACCGGATTCTCCGAACTTTCTCCTGAGAATTTCGGAAGCTGAATCTGAATTTGACTAGTTTTAACGAAAGGAGTATTGGCGATACCGTTAATATTATGTAGATTCTCCCAATTAATATGATTTTGGTTATTCGTATTATTAAGATTTATGTTCGGAATGTTCGGATTAAACCAACCATTACCATTAGAAAAATTTGTTGACATACCTGTCCTTCTCGCGTGATAGTTACCCGCTAGGCTGTTAAATTCCGGAAGTTGACTCCCCGAGGTCATCCGTGTTCCGAAGTTATCGGTGAATCTCACATGCGGATGATTCACAGTCGTGTACTGTACACTCGGTGCACTATCCGCTTGAGTTAGATTTGGTTCAGATTGGTGAGTATTTTGATACGTGTCGTACCTTCTTGAATTTGTAAAGGTTGTCTGAGGGACGGATGTAGTTGCAGTCGCATCGCTGTGTGTCTGCACATTAACCCGTTGACTTTGTTCCATCGTAACCGGAAACAGACGCCCATCGTCATTCAGGCGATATAAACGACTGCAGTCCAGACTTCCAGACGTCTCGGTGGTCTGACCTAAAACAGTTCTAGAAGAATTTATATTAGCGTCTTCTCCGATACTCGAAGTAGGGGAATTTGCTCTAGTTCCATCAGGTGTTTCTGCCATGGTAGAAAACAAATCAGGTTTCGCGTCGTATAAAAGGATTGTCACAATTTGTAAATTAAATTAACGACAATATCGTCCTCAATCGTGTCCTGTCACGGTCGCCATTTATTATGTGGTGGAATAATTTTTATGCTGTCGACAATTACAAATTATAACTGAATTTGGATGTTCGAGTTTTATCAGCATAAAGGTAGGGTTGGGTTCCCCACATTAATTTATCTTTGGATGTTTACTCGTCCAAAGTGTTGAAAGAAAGGGGTGGAACTTCAATTGAGGGTCCTTGTTATCGAGACAAAGTGAAATATGTTTTCTACAAAAGGTTATACTTATTTTAACGAAGTCCACTGTTCTAATATTAACAGTGAGAGATGCTTAGTTGAACAAAAACGTCTTAGATTGAATCGAACAATCTTCACTAAACTTATTCAGATCCAAAGGTTCTCATCAATTAATTCATTCATACATGAAAAAAACAATTTTATGTATCTTTAACAATCATAATATATTAACTTGCTATAAATTTAACAAGAATTTTACAAATCACAAACGTTACTGCAATAACAATTTAAATCAGTTAAGCAGACATACTGCTTAACTCAACACATTAAAAAGTTGAAAACCGCTGAAGAGCATTATAATTTACAAATCTCTATCTGTATCAAAATCTTAGATTGGTACTGAACAATTTTTATCAATTATGAAGATGCACAATTAGAGTTAATATGTAACCTAGTGTATAAAGAGGAAGACAAATAATAAGAAGTTACTGACAAAGTAGTTAATAAAGAGTAATACGTTAAAAATCGATAGTATAAATCTGTCAAGCTGTCTGTTAAAGTGATAGTAGTCCGTGATATGGTATAAATATGGTTAACGAAGTGAAGTGAAACAACCGTCAAAGAGAAGGTGTAGTCACGTCTGATAGTCAAAAAACCACTACAGGATTATAAGATTGTTAATTGTTAATAAGGAACCGAAAGAAACTCAAATTCATTTATTTGAGTAAATCAGTTATCTTGTTAATTGTTAATATGCTATTTTCTATGACCATTAAGTGTTAACATAGGTAAGGAAATAATTCGCAGGAACTACCGTCTGTGGTCGCTGTCAATAAGAAAATTGTCCATACAAAAATGTATAAAATTTAAGTGAAAAAAGAATTAATATGATGTCTACCGAAATTATAATAAGCGGTAGGCAACCAAAGTTACATGAAAAATTAATCAAAAATAGTGCAATCTCTTTATAAACACACTAGATCACAATAGAAATCAAATTTAGTTAATAATAATGATAAATTACCTTAGTTAAACACAGGTGAGAATAACCCATCTGTGACATAAGAAAAAAAAACAGATGATTTTTACAGGTTAGAATTATCGATCAAAGGAACAGTACAATCTTATTTCAATTAATTAATTAACAAATTCCACCAATTTGTAAAGATTGATGATATACCAAATTGGGGGATACTTCATTCCACTATACATTAGTTTGTTAAAGCCATATTATTTTGATTATCAAATCGCTTGTGCGAATCAAAATATCTTTGATTAATTTTATATTATATTCAATTCCGTTAAAATACAACTACGCCATGAATTGATTGTATATGATTGGCAAAATATATCCAGATTTTATTCCACAATTATTATCATACACGTGGTCGGTGTATTTTTAAAATACAACACTGATCAACAGGTTATATTAAAATATTAAATTTTATATATTAAATTTTATCTGTAATTAAACGTAATATCGTAAATGACGCTGCTGACAGCATTAATCATTTATTTTACCTTTATGAAATTTTTATTCTAAAATGGCAGACGGCCATGTTATAAACTCATGCTTATAATTTTCACGCAACATTCATTCATCACTTATATTAGTTCTAAATTATTTACAAATATCTACTTAGCTGTTTTTGATTAATCGAAGATAATTAAAGCTCTGGGGGACTCCGATGGGCGATAATTATCCATAAAACCCCAGCTCGTCCCGAGATATGTGATTCCGTCTCGGCGATACTGGCTGCGAGCTGCGGTTCAAGCAAACTAGAAAGAATCGACATCAAGCCGATCACAAGAGGCACTTGGCAATGATAATGAATTACGTCGCACCGGAATTAAAACGAGCGCGCAACCATAGAGTATGAATATAAATTAGCATTGGCAACCTTAGATAAAGAATATTATCTGTTGTCATGAACTGTTCCATGACAGTGAATGGTTATAAAATTAATCCATTAATTTTTTGAGATTTTTAATTTAATATTTTATAGGGTAAAAAAAAACTTTTTATCCGCAACGGCCGGTATCGTGGCTATGTTACGACACAGCGCTCACCGCGAAAAGCCCTATTTTCAATATTAAATTGAAACTATTAATAACAGAGATGAAGTTCCGGGAGTCGACATTTTTTTTTTGGAAATGTCCTCCTCTTTAAGAATATTTGTGTTTCAATTCTTAAATATTAATAGTTTTCGAGTTAATTGCAAAAAACGTATCCTCATTTTTTTGGAGTCTTTAATTGTTAATAACTTTTGCAATTTTTTATCTGCGGGTTTGAAACTTTCGCACATTTTTCTAGACGTCATTACGAATCCAATGAGCTATCACACATATTTTAACTAGCAGTAGCAAGAATTAACACGTTTTTCAACCTGGAAACTAGGCTATAATGTATTAATAAAATCAGCCCGGCTATTAATATATAAATTCTTATCTCCGGGGCGAAGCCGGGCCGGGTCCGCTAGTTTGTAATATAAAACATGAAAACTTGAAAACTTTTTCACATTTATGTTTTAGGTGGGATATCAATATTTTTGTAAAGTTACTACCCACAGGGATTATCCCCCCCGCGAGAAATTCACTTCCTGCAAAGAAGCCGGGCTGGTGGGAATTTTCTCCCCTCCCGCGAAATTTGATAATTTTTAGTTTTCACTTTTCAGATTTTTTCCTTTGTATAGGCCTAATGATCTACTTTGATGCCATATTTCAAATTTCTAAGTCCTACAGATCCTACAGATCTTTAAAAGACTGGAATTAGTTTCTGATGAGACTATTGGCAACAGATAACATTTCCCCCATCTCAAATTGTTGATAGTCCATACAACAACTATGGCAATTGAGAACTTCATCTTTAACTCTGTTTTGCGCTAGCTTAACGATTATTAACCTGCAGTGATCTTCAGATCCAAAGAATCCACGATGTTTGTTTAGATGATCTGTCAGTGTTAAACATTTTATATTTTCGCTTAAGATTTCTTCCGTGTGAAAAAAAATAATATACCTACTTAATTTTTTCCTAATTCACCGATATACATTGTATAGGCACCATTTGTACCAAGTTTCTAGTATTAAATTGAATATTGAGACACTTGTCACCGAGATGCAGTGCGCATTGACCTTATTAGCATTAACAGTCAATTTGCATTTATTGTTATTTTTCATAATGTACATTTTAAAATATTTTATTTTTATTGTTAAATCTCCTTTTTTAACAAAATAATATAGTTTTCTCATTTTTTAATAATAATCTAGAATTTCGCGTTCATTAATAAGATCTTGAATAATCAACTGGATTTTTATTAAAAGTATCAATGAATCATGAAATGAATTGAGGATTTTTCGCTGCTAACTATGTTTAAATAGAAACGAAAAGCCTTATGTTAAAACTAACTGCACTAGCTCATATGCTATGGAAATAGTTTCAGTAGACACGCTGTATGATTTTAGCTGATCTTCAATAGTTTGTGAACATTCAGTAAGAGTATGGTTAGTTACAGTAGTGGTAACTGGTAAGTACTGCAGTGTACAGATATTGTTCATAGACCACAGTACAATACTGGGTATCAGTTGATGGTTGCGTGCTTGGCGGCAATTCCGTCCACTTCTACAGGAACAATACAACGCGTCTAACCGGGGTTATTACATTTGGGATCCGCCGTATGCTACGCGTCACGTCTTATATAGAATAGGTAGACATAGAGGGTTGGACTGCACAAGTTACAACAAAACACATACGTTCCATTGTTGCACGTAGGCTTCACTAAAATAAGAATCTGAAGATTTTGGAATAATAATTTTAGAACCATCTGTCATATTTGAAATTTGGTATAACTTTCATTCTTGAATGTGACATGTAGTACAGTAGCCTCTCTTTGATTAGTCATTGCTTCGTTAAGTCAGCTAGTCTAGCACGTCCCCTTCTCCACTTTACTGTTTTCAAACGTTACGAGCCCATCTTACAGCATGTTTGGTTTGGAATAAGAATTAGAAATTAAAAGAAGAAGTTTCATTAAGTCACCGTTTTCTTTCCCAACACTGACTTAACGAAAGTCTATAGTTTTGATTTACATAATATGCGATCATTAAGTCATCATCAAACAATTAAAATTGGAAAAAGATGCAGATAGCAAGGGAAAATAAAAATGTTAAAAAAAAATTGTAGGTACTCGACAATCAAAATAATATGATTTTAGTAGTCACAGATTGAATTTGTGATTTTTTCCTGTTCTATAACGTTTAAAAGCGTGGGGCACTCGAATAATTACAGTGAATGTCCTACGCCTTAAAACGTTATAGAAAAGAAAGAAATGTATTTTCTACTGTTTGGTGCATTGATCTACCTATACATATTATTATGTAAATACCTATAAGTAGATGACATTTTGTTCCACCTTATAATATGAAATAACAACCTCTACAACCGTCTCCAGTCATCGTCCCCATAGCTAGGATATTATAGTTGTGCATTATGAGGCCCACAAACTACTGCATTTAATAAACCTTAGTGTATCGCTTATTCGATCCGACAATGCAGCAATACTGGGATATGGTGTAAACTTGGTGCCAAAAGCTTATCACAGCAAATAGTACATAAGTATGTTCAAAATAATATGACTGATTTTAAATAATAATTGATCTACATGGAAAACAATCACTTTTCAAGCTAAATTTTGATCAATATGCGTAGAAAAATGTTTCGAAGTGGAAATTCTACAAAAAAACTATGTTTAATACATGTGTAGTATAATATACACAGTTTAAAAAAATATCGTTTCAATCGATCAATTATTTGTCGATCAGGATCGATTTCAAATTCTACAATGCTTTTTTTATGGAGAAATATCTGTGGTCTCAATCCAAGGTCATTATCAAATCAAATTTTTTGACAACGCTTTCAGCTGCAACCGCGACCATAAATTATTAAAATTAATTTTCTTCTGCAGTTTCTTAATTTATACAACGTTCTATGCTACAACTGTTTCGAAGGCTCATTTAGGAAAATTATTCTATAGTCGCGGGTCGAAGGTTGAAGGAATTAGATAATTCATTTTATTATGTGTAATCCTAAAATTGCAATTTTTTGTGAACATTTGTTTAAATTTTTATAAACTGCGAGGGACCACAAAAGGGTTGCATGCGACGTGAGGTTACGGATTACTGTGCTAAATAATGTAAATAATGGTGTTATTACAAGGAATACTATGTATTGTTACAAAACTGTTTTCAACAATTCAACAACGAAAAGTCAATTCTAACAATAAAAAAATTTTGGAGCATACAAGTAATTCAAGAATTACAAGGCGCGATATTCATGTAGGTATTGTGTGTAAACGGTTTTACCAAACATAGGGACAATAACACTAAGAAGATCAATTTTGTAGTAGGCTATGGCCATAAGACCTAATGTAAATATGTATTGGATTACATAGAAAAAATAGTGCAGTGAATTTTTGAAACAATTTTCCATAGCAACGGTTGACTATTAAGCGAAACTCGGAACCTGCTAAATAAAAAAAGTCATGAGGTGTCGTAAGATACCCGACAGAAGCTATGTTTCTTACGCATTCTATATAAAACCGAATTTATCAAAGATACAAACAATACAATTAAAAAGTTATTATTTGACTGCCATTTTGAAATCTGACGCCATTTTATTTTTTTGTGTCTTATTAAACTCTCAAATATCAATTTTCAAAAGGATCGGATAATTTTTACAAAGAAGTATATACCTATGGTCGCCATTTTAAAATATGACGTCATTTTATTTTTTTGCGTTCTATAAAACTCGTCAATATCTATTTTCAAAAAGATCGGATAATTTTTACACAAAAAGTACATACTGCCGCCATTTTGAAATCTGACGTCATTTTATTTTTTTGTGTCCTATGAAACTCTCAAATACCGATTTTCAAAAGAATCGGATAATTTTTTCAAAAAAGTACATACGGCCGCCATTTTTAAATCTGATGTCATTTTATTTTTTTGTGTCCTATGAAACTCTCAAATACCGATTTTCAAAAGAATCGGATAATTTTTACAAAAAAGTACATTTGGCCGCCATTTTTAAATCTGACGTCATTTCATTTTTTTTTTATTCTATGAAACCCTTAAATATTAATTTTTAAAAGGATCGGATAATTTTTACAAAAATGTACATACGGCCGCCATTTTGAAATCTGACGTCATTTTATTTTTTTGTGTCTTATGAAACTCTCAAATATCAATTTTCAAAAGAATCGGATAATTTTTACAAAAAAGTATATATAATGGCCGCCATTTTGAAATCTGACGTCATTTTATTTTTTTGTGTCATATGAAACTCTCAAATATCAATTTTCAAAAGGATCTGATAATTCTTACAAAAAAGTACATATGGCCGCCATTTTGAAATCTGGCACATTTAATTTTTCTGTGTCCTATGAAACTCTCAAATATCAATTTTCAAAAGGATCGGATAATTTTTACAAAAAAGTACATATGGTCGCCATTTTGAAAAATCTGACATCATTTTATTTTTTTGTGTCCTATGAAACTCTCAAATATCAATTTTCAAAAGGATCGGATGATTTTTACAACAGAGTACATGTGGCCGCCATTTTGAAAAATCTGACGTCATTTTATTTTTTGGTGTCCTATGAAACTCTCAAATATCAATTTTCAAAAGGGTATCGGATAATTTTTACAAAACAGTTCATATGGCCGCCATTTTGAAAAATCTGACGTCATTTTATTTTTTTGTGTCCTATAAAACTCTCAAATATTAATTTTCAAAAGAATCGGATAATTTTTACAAAAAAGTACATATGGGCGCCATTTTGAAATCTGACGCCATTTTATTTTTTTGTGTCCTATAAAACTCTCAAATATTAATTTTCAAAAGGATCGGATAATTTTTACAAAAGTGACGTTGCACTACTTCGTGACGTGACGTTTCACTTTTTATTATTTAGGTCCCCATCTGAAACGTGCGTTAAGAAGCATAGCTTCAAATAAAAATAGGTAAAAAAACTTTTAAGTTAAACGGTTTTATAAATGTTTTAAAAAGAAAAAAATAATATTTAATTTAGGTTCATAAGTATAAAAGCGTGGGTCGTAAACTCTATGATAATTTATTACAGTCACGACCCACGCTTTTATACTTATGAACCTAAATTAAATTAAATTTTATTTTTTTCTTTTTAGTACATTTATAAAACCGTTTAACTTAAAAGTTTTTTATCTATTTTTATTTTTAATTTTTTAGTGTGCTTTATTTCCTTAGTCTGATTTTATAACATTTATCCGATCCACTGAAACGTTACCGGAGAAAGACCTTTTGCCTGTGAAAATTCAAAAGTACGATTTGCACCCGGACGAAAGCCGGGTCGGTCAGCTAGTTATCATAATATTGTATTGTCACCGGAGCTACACCTGTGTGCAAAATTTCAACTCAATCGGATCACGGGAAGTGGGTGAAAATTCAAAAGTACGATTTACACCCGGACGAAAGCCGGGCCGGTCAGATAGTTACCATAAATTGTATTGTCACCGGAGCTACACATGTGTGCAAAATTTCAACTCAATTGGATCATAGGAAGTAGGTGAAAATTCAAAAGTACGATTTGCACGCGGACGAAAGCCGGGCCGGTCAGCTAGTTATCATAATATTGTATTGTCACCGGAGCTACATATGTGTGCAAAATTTCAACTCAATCGGATCACGGAAAGTGGGTGAAAATTCAAAAGTACGATTTACACCTGGACAAAACCGGGCCGGTCAGCTAGTTACCATAATATTGTATTGTCACCGGAGCTACACATGTGTGCAAAATTTCAACTCAATCGGATCATAGGAAGTGGGTGAAAAATCAAAAGTACGATTTACGCCCGGACGAACCGGGCCGGTCAGTTAGTACCATAATATTGTTTTGTCACCGAAGCTACACATGTGTGCAAAATTTCAACTCAGTCGGTCGCAAGATTTGTAACAAATATACGGGATCAAGTTAAATAAAACCACCGTTTAAAAAACAAAGCATCTACTACCTACTTACTTTTGCGTGATGCCAGAATATTTTAAAACTCGCAGTCGCATAAGAAGTTATTTACTTGAAAAAAAATCATGTAAATCAGATCAGTGGTTCTCGAGTTATAAGCGTACAAAGGGACATACAGACAGAGAAAGTCAAATTGTTCGGGAAGGTATGAACGTCGAGAAATTTTGGTCCGATCCCTAGGTCTCGCCATCCGATCGACGTCAATAATTAGTTACACGTCATTTTAACTCAGTAGGCCAGGGTTTTTAAACTTAAATTCAAACATCAGCAGTCAAAAAATTGAATAACTATATTAAAATAATGCAATATAAGACAGATCATACGCTATCTTCCAATATCCATATCACACTGTGCAACAGACAAGGACAACCGAAACAAGTTGGCGATTTATTAGATAAAGTCGCATTTATTTAGTTTAATAATCATATAAATCTGTATAAAAAAACTGTTTTGACACAATATTATACATGAAATCTATCTAAAATTTTCTGCTCTTTCGTTTGAGACAGGTTTCGAATCGATCTTACTTAAATTGAGCAAACTATAAGCAAAAAACACCGTTTTTTCTAATTTGCTCCCCTCTGGGGCCAAAATTCAAAAATCGGGCGACGTTAGGATCAAATAGACCCCGAGAGGAATCGAACAAAAAAAAGTTTTTGAAAATTGGTTCATCCGTTTGGGCTGTACGCGTGACACAAAAAATCCGTTACAGATTCACAGATTCACAGATTCACAGATTCACAGACAAAGCGAGTGTATATAGGCGCTTCTAGCTTCGCTAAGATCGCGCCTAAAAACTTAAACGGTAATTATTGAACTAAACGAGCCACTTAACACTTAACAAATAACTATATATACAAGGATTATTTATTTGTAATTATTTATGTCACTGTATTTATATCAGATTTATTTCTAACGTTTATTTATGTCGATCTTTTACTCAGTTACTTCAGTACTATTTATTTACATCCACTCCACTATTTATATCACTGTACTGACTGATTCGACCGTTAATTAATATTTATATCACTGATCCACTTGATGGTAGACTCACCATTCACTGATCCCCCCAACACGACACACTCGCCGTTTATATACCTGCGTGCGGTGTACGCTCAGTGCGTCCTCGTATTCTCTAGCGTTGTCTAGAATCTTCGATACCATTCCACGCTTTACTACTGTGGTTTCTATTGGAGACAGTGGCGTAACATCTTGGGGTTTGCTACAGTATCTATGTTTTTTTAGGTAATCCGAAATAGTACTAAAATGTGTGTTAAATCAATTCAGTGTTTATTGTAAATCATGTCTTGATCTAACCTCTCACGTCACGTATTTATAAGACAGAGAAAAATAGTTCCTTGTTTTAAGCTTCTTCTATTTGTTTACTTTTGACAAATGATAACATTATGTCTAAATCGAAACTTTTATCAATTTTTTTTATAAATAATTTCCCATTGACTATGAATTTTTCATACTTTACCTATAAAATGCACTTTTTCTCAAAGTAAATCATATTTAAATAATGCACCAAGAGAACATTACATAGGTTTCAAGTTTTGAAATGAAGCATAATATACAGTGTAACGAGCACTGCAGTCTGAGGCAGTGCAGAGTTGCGCAATTTTATTGTTCAGAACTTTTCAAGATCTTTAATTTATTTTTGATTAATGGTCGTTGATAGTTTATATTGCAGTAAAATTAGCTTACATTTAGAATTATTTAAACTAGGTAAATACGTTTAAACTTATAAATAAGTACATGGGTAATGTGAAATACATGTTATAAAGTGTAAAGTATAAGCGTTGAGAAAATCGATTCGACGTGAGTACGTGATGAATACGGAATACGCAACTTCGTTGTATGCAAATTTTGTTCAATTATCGTTTTTTTACTGCTTAAGCGCAATCAACATCCATAATGTAATCAGATATTTCCATCAAACATTTCCATTTTTATTTTTTCTTCTTCTCTCTTCTCTAAAATTTATATCTGGTCACAAGGCAAACTCTCTTAAAAGGAATTTTTTATCATTTTTTCTATACCCTTAAATAGATTGTTAAACTCTATTTTGTGAAACATTGTATAAAAACGTTCATCTCGATTTAAATTTCAAATATACAATTTATTTCAAAACGGCATTTAGAGGATGTGTGGATCAGTAGTAGTTTATTTTTCGCTCGAGAAACAGCACCGTCGCGACTGTGTTGCCTCTCCAACGTCAATCTCATGCCTAGAAGTATCATAATATAGTACACAAGCACTGCTAATTTTATTTATATGGTGAAATGAACCAACATACAAAATCTAAGTAAACTTGCAAAAACGGTGTAACACCCTTTAAAAAAGACGATAATATAATGCAAGTCCCTGAACTCGTCTATGCCACTCATTTTTATGAAAAAACATCGATTTATACTGGCTACAAGTTATTTAATAGATTGCCAAAAGAAATTCAACAGGAGAACCGCTATAGTCAGATGCGTATGAAATTAAAAGATTTTTAATAAACCTAAGTCCATACAATATTAATGAATTACTTTAAACTTGTATTTTTTTGACGTTTGTAAACCATTTTGGTCGTATGCAAATAAATTCCATTATTATTATTATTATTCAATATTTACAATATTAATTTTATTGCAAATAATATATTCTATACGTAAGTCATTTACGCTGTTCCGAAATTCGATACAAGATTTAAGCACAAGACCACCGGGGACGTTTCGAAGGAATTAGTTTCATTTAAGTCGATAAAAATTCGCGTCTCACGTGGATTTTATGTGATAACACTGCAACATTCTACTTGCATTAAATTATTATACATATTAATGTGCTTATAAACATACATTACACTGTTTGACATATCATTAAATCTGTTAAGTCTTAGTTTGTATAGGTACTTATTATAAAATTGTATCAAGTTCACAAACAAAGCAGTGCTGTCAGATTTCTGAACAAATATTACCGGTTAACTATTTTAGGTTTTATTTATCCGATTTAAAAAGATCATTATTTTCGTATGTGTACACTCGTACAAACATTTATGTAAAGTGAAATTTTACCGCTTTATTTTCCAATAGATTGGTTTTAATTTCAATTTCAAAGTAAATATAATTTTGCATATTATAATCTAATTTTTATTACGTAGTGAAATCTTTTATGCTCATCATGATGAGCTCTCGCTAGTACGAAGATTCACACCTACAACCTAGCTATAATGAATTAACACTCGCATGTAGTGAAAATCAATTGATTCCGAAGCATATAAGGAGAATGTTAGATTAGTAATCATGTCACGGTTGAGTAATTGTAAGCTCATTCCGCCGCGAAAGTGGAAAGGTTCAGGTTAGAATCCTGACTGTGACTATGGTTGGTAAAATGATTTTTTCCAATATGTTTGGAATCAATTATATAATTGGCTGCTTTCCAACAAAAATTTTCAATTGCAATTCAGCCGTATAAATCTATTCATTTATCAGTTGAAAATGTTTGTATAATCTTACAGTTTCGACTATAAGAAAAAATGTTTGAATTTCATACCAAAAGAGCAGAAATAATAATAAATGTTAATGTTAAATGTTCTAACTCAATATATTATTTCGTAAATATTAAATATATCTTAAAAATTAATAACATAAAATTAATTGTAGAACAATTTTCCCTGTAAAATCTGTAAATTGACAAGCAGGACATGTTGTCAATAGTAACCTGTTCAAGAAATAATTTAGTAACCTGACGCGTGAATACCATGTCAATTATTTTCCATCAACCGAAAACCAATTTCGGTAACCAGAGTGCATTATTTAAGCGTTCGTGCAGAACAAGAAAGAGACAACTAGACACAGCCACCTGTTTTACCGACCAAACTATCAATGAAAATCGATATAATATGTACGTATGGGCAAGATTTAGGAAGCATTAAGTAAACACGACATTGCGTGACGTTTTAGAGTGTCTCGTCATCGAACGACGACCAGCGTCCGTCCGGCGACAGACACGGAGGACGCCGGGAGCTACACATAAGCTCCCAGGATAATACCGCTCATTGAACAGAATAAGGAAAAAACCTTTCATAAATTGCAGACAAATTATTTCTTCGAAATAAAAAAAAAATTGGAGCATTTCATTGACCAAGTGACCATCAAACTATATATAGACTATATACTAAATTCATTAAATTAAAAACTTAATTTCTTCGTCCATATTGGTCAACAAACTTTGTTATAAATTAATGCTAAAATTGGAAGAAGAATGAGCGAGGTTTAAAAAAGAAGCAGCTGACCGTTCAAATATACGTAAGATAGTAACATCATATATTGATAGAATAGACTAATATTTAGAGAACGAGTAAGATTTAAATGTTAGGGGCCCGAAAGAAGCCACCGCGACCCAAAAGATCTATTGTGCTCCCCTAGTTTCTATCAGTTTTTTAGGATTCCTATAGGCTATATAAGGGGCTGTATCTCCCTTAGAATAGACTTTTTCAAAAAAATTTATTGATGATATTCGTCTTTATTTTTCTTGTTTTATATGCTCTCAAACGTTGATTAACTATTTTAGAAACACCTGTAGATAAAGTCAAGAATCCTCATTAAACTGACGTCTTTGATTGTTCCTGCTAAGCTTGAGTGCTTCTACAGTTCTTTTCCTTAAAGGTTCCTCTATAAAGTCCTTTAAATGAGTTTGCATTGGAATTTTATTCCAATATGACTTGTGTTGATCCATAAGCCATCTAGTTACCTTCTGCTTGGCAGTTACTTTAGCAATGCCACATACTGGTTCAAGTCCTATTAATATAGTATTGGATCTCTCTTTGGTTAATGCGTCAGCTGATTCTATGGCCGGGTACCCAAATGAGGTTCACCCTTACGTTTGTAAATTTCGAGCGACTTATTTATTGTAAATTATAGACGCGTCGACAACTTAGGTCATTAGCGTCTGGTTTACATCAAATAACAACTCACTTAAAACTAAATGACATCACAAAACATCCATGAGCGGAGGCGGGACTCGAACCCACGACAGTCTGATTCAGAGGCATTTCGAGCGATATATAATATAATATATTCACTCTTATTATAGCATAACATTTCTTTTACGTACAGACGAAATCACACGAAGTTAATACTACTATAAGCTTTTTTTTTCATTAAGAGGACGCGCAGCAATTTGATTAAATTATGCTTCGATGACGAGTGTACTAATATTCCACGTTTATTCATAAAATGCATTTTCCGTATTATAATTATTTCAATGGATAACATACACACACATGCAACTTTCTTTGTAGCTGAAGAATATTTACCCAGAACACGCAATCTGTATTTACAAACGTTAAGTCTCAGTACAAAGCAGCTCCTCTTAATCTTAGGGTCAGTCTTATTCCAACTCCATGAAGTTAATGTCGAAGAGTTTATTGGAAACATAAAGTGAAACAGATAGTAAACATTTTAAATAAATACCTATCAAAAATATGATATAAAATTGACATTGAAATAACACTCTAATTTGAACCCGTTATAAATGTAACAAAAAGTCGAAATTATTGAACACGAAAATACCTTCAGCATCGTTGAACCTTTTTTTATCTAACCTTGATATTAATATAATATAATATTCAAAATAATGTATCAATGAAAATTTAGTGAAATAAAAATTTGATAAATAGATATTATATGAACAAGTCGAGTATTCTCTTTGTAACAATAATGGATTTTGTGTCTATGTCATTTGCAAGCAAGGACTTTCATCGAGCACCCATTTTTAATCGTCATTTGTTCTCTATTGAACTGTTTTGTCGAACTGCGCATGCTGACGAGCCTCTATACCTGCAAAGCTCGCGCTAAAGCTGTATCAATCGAGAGACGCCATATCACCAACGTTACCGACCCTCTCTCCCGTCTCCCTTCTGTTTCGACGCCGAGCGTCGCGTCCCGCCTTCCCACTGTTATTGATATCGCTATGTATGTGTGTATGCAATACTCCGGTACTGCCTATAACCCGTGAAAATGAAATGGCTGAATCTTATTCCTTTCTTTTCCGGTTGTATCATAAATTGAAATACAATGTAAAAACTTTTATAAATGATACATTTGAACTCATTTTTATGCTTTGTGAAAAGAAAATAATTTTGCATGCTATAAAACTAAAACTGAAGTAAAATAAAAGGCGAGCACATAAATTTCCATTTAATACTGGCTGTGATCACTAAAATGCTTCTCTTGAACAATTACGGCGACTGTTTTAAGCATATATTTCAATTTGCAGACGAAAATGTCGGTATTAACCCCCGTGCAGAACGATATAAACACCTATTTGAGCAAGTTTCCCTCTAAGAGCTTAAAACAGTCGCCGTAACAACATATTAAAATTTGAACCTTGAACTAATAATATAAATTTTGTCGGGTACATAACACGTTTAGGGTGATCTGCCACCCCTTTAATACTGACCAATCGATCTGCAAATATTATAATGGCATTATTGGGTCACCGACAAGCTATACAAACAATTTCAGCCTTGAAGCAATAATAATTGTGACCATTTTTAACTTCCCATTGGAAGTTATTGTAATGGGTCCGAAAATCGAAATCAAAAAGGAAAAAAAATTTTTATGTTTCAAGGTCACTACACTATTTTTACACTACTTTTAGAAAGATGTCTGTGTGTGTGTGTGTGTGTGTGTGTGTGTGTACGTATGTACGTACGTACGTACGTATGTATGTGTCAATTTCTTTCTAAGACGAAATCTCGAGAACGAAAAATGATATCGACTACGTTGGGGTGCCAATCGACGCGTATTAACGTAAATATGATCTGAAAGGAATTTTTTTAAAATCGGTTCAGCCGTTCTTTTTTCTTAACCAAATAACCTCCAAAAAAGTAGATTTTACACAATATCTCGCGAATAAAAAATTATATCGACTTCGTAAGGGTGTCAATCGAGGCGTGTTAACGTCATTTTGATCCGACATAAATTTTATAAAAATCGGTTCAGCCGTTTTTTTTTTTTTTTTTTTTTTTTTTAATTATTGATGTTTTAATGATTAAAATGATTACTTTTCTGTGTAATATCTAATTTAATTATTATTATTAAATATTTATCAAACTGGGAAGTTCGTCGTGTGGACCTCAAGGGTCGCACTTTAGTCCTAATAAACGACCCACCTCACGGCTTGTTTTGTTACATGTTGGGGGCGATCTGCATCCCTCCCATACCGCTGTCTAGCAAAATCCCTTACACAGGGAACTTTAATATCCCTCAACATCTTCCCAAAAATAAGGCCTTGAATAAATAAGACCAAAAAAATGTCACTAGCTCTCGGTCTACTAGTAACTGTTGTTATTATTATTATAATAAAAATTAAACAGATATTCCTCAGGTGCTAATTACGTTGCTGATAAATATCTTTTTCTTAATTTTTAAAATACGATCAGGTATTGAGATTAAAATATATGCATTCAGAATAAGAATTACGTGCCGAAAAAATTCGAAATAATTGTCGATGACAGAAACTAACTTGTCGTTACTTTGTGGTTAAAATACAGTGTACTTACTCTTTGTATTTACCCCTAAATAATATATTATAGGCTGTAAGTTTATCAGATAAAAAAATATGTACATGTGGCCAAAATTAAATACAGTCATAAAAATAGCCAACGTACAATGTTTATTAGCTCTGTCATTAAAATAATTAACAGTGCGTTTGTACGTAGTAAAACAAAAACACAAGGTGGAGAGAATGGTATGTCACGTGACATGCTCTAGTGATTCCACATAATATTGTAACCCTCGTGAATACTGATGTATCGCGTCAGAGCGCAGTATGGTATATAGTTGGACGTTGGACCCCGTCGTGTACGAGAAATACGTTTGCAAATCAATATCACAATAATAATAAATTAATTATTGTTGAAATCAGAACTTAGTTCGTATACATAATTATTATTACCAAGTTGAGTTGGTTAATTCTTTAAACAAATATTGCGATGTTTGTTGTATTATAACTTATAAGGAATAAAAAAATTTCTTTATTTCTTTCAGCTTAATTGGTGCAGAAAGAAAAACAGTAACATTTAAAAAAGACATGAATACGTGCAAAAAATAATAATAATATAATATACATTTTTATTTTGATTATATGTAATTTTTAACACTTCAAAAAAAGGAGGAGGTTCTCAATTTGTGTGTATTTTTTTATATAATTGGTATGTTACGCAATTTATCCTATATTTGTGAACTAATTTTGATGATTAGTGTTTTATTTAATAGCTGGTATACCATCGGATTAGCCCTATATATATTTTACTTAAATCGGTTCAGTAGTTCGATTGATTTATAAAAAAGTGAGTAACGGGATGTAACACCGTTAAGGTAAATATCAATTATCAAGACAGAATTCGGTTAATAACGTGCAAACTACGTATTGTAAAGTCACTAAAAAGTAAAAATAAAAAACTTTTTAACAAAAAAAGCGTCCTTCAAAAAATCCCCTAAAAAGAGGAAAATAATAAAATTTTGAGGTCTGCGCCAATTTAATAAAATATGAAGTCGTTTAAAAGGTAGATATTAATTATTGTATATGTACTATACTTTTTAACCGACTTCATCTTATTAAATTGGCGCAGATCTCAAAATTTTATTATTTTTCTCTTTTTAGTGGCTTTTTTGAAGGAGATTTTTTTTGTTTAAAAGTTTTTTAGCTTAAGATGTGTGACCCCAACGCCGCATAGTACATAAATCATTCAATTAAATCGTTAAATGTTCTGCATTAATCATTTCGTCTGCTTATACCCAAGCAATACGTATTTATGAATTTTCATATACTTTTCCTTGAACATTTTTTACCAGAAGAGACATTTTCAGTTTTAGTCGATAATGATAATGATTCCACAAACGGCAACAAAACATTACTACCCGTATATGGCGGGACTTGTCTGTACATCATCTTTGGCATCAGGGCAGAAACATTCAACAACCCTTTCCCAAATGGGAATTAATGTATTTCAATGTCAGTTTTCGTCATAAAAATTTAATTTATATCATACATTCGCAAAATAAATGAGTTCATTTTTATATAAAACACCTGGAAAGAAAATTTGGAATCCTTTATTTTAAAGTTTAGGATTCCAAATCCAATTAAAGACAATTTAAAATACCTTCATAATTATTGTAAGTATATTAATATTGTCATTATGATGTAATGATTTTTTATTCTGTAAATATTAAATTAAGTGTAAAATATGTTAGTTTAATCTATAAATTTATTGTTAATAAGTCAAGAACGACATAACTTGCGACTACCGATTTTGAAAATGATACGAATAATGAGTCTTGCTTGCGCGTCTATTAAATTGAGTTTAGACTAGAGAGATCAGATAAAAAGCCATAAATAATTTTTTTCTACATACATTATGTACGTGGTCAAACATAGCTAATTTCTGCTTGATGACAAATCCCAAAAATTTGGTTGAATGGGTTAGTTTGGTACGATATAATATCTGACATTAAAAACGATAATAATGTATTTGTCTTATCATCATTAATGATTAGACGATGCACCACTTGCGAAAAAACTGCATCTACATAATATGTAAAGTCTTGCTAAACAGTTTTAGACTGTAATCCGACCGAAGGCCAATTTTTGGCCGAAGCCGAAGGTATATTGCGTTAAAGTTGAGAAGTTTTTTTTCATTTCTTGTTTTGAAATTTAATTAAGATAATAGCTACTAACTCGATTATTCAGTAAACTCAACATTCGGCGTCAGCAAAACTTTCGGCCTGATTTTAGCCGAATGTTTTGCAGAAGGTTTAATTTTTGGCCGAAGCTTCGGTCGAACTCTAGTCTTCAGCAGTGATACTGACAGAGGTCTGCGAATATTAAGAGATGAACTGGAGGATTTCAAAAATATAAGTTAAAAATATGACTGGACCCAGTAAACTTTGAATGAAAATTAAATTGGAAACATTATTTACGATCCTGATATAAAGTTTGATAAAAATGATATAACGAAAATTATTTGTAATTATTGTTAACACAGCTCTTATGTATTTTATTTCTTCTTTAGTTTCAAATTCTGAAGATACTTTGAAATCATAAATCAGTTTGGAAAATTGTAATAATAAACATATTTTATTCACGCTGTTTTATTTTTCAACATAACTTATTCGTTGGTATGCTTAATATAAGACAATTGCCACTTAATTAATAAGCAATTACATATATACAAACATATGAAAAAACATATAATTATTGGAACTAAGAACATCATAAATAGACGAAGTTTATGTTGCCGTAAAATTATACAAACATATTTAACATACCTTATCTTCTATAATTTCTTAAAGAAGGGGTTTCTAGTATCTTCCGATGTGCATTCTTTACAGAGTTGGCATAAATAATTTATAAAGTAGAATTCAACTTTTTGCAATAATTTGCAATAAACATGGCATTTGACTATACCTACTTATAAAATAATTTCTATACAACTTTGAAAAGGATAGGTAATATATTTACAGTTTTGTATCAGTTAATAATTTTTAAGAGCTACTGGAAAATAAGATACTTTTTTCAATTTATTACTTTCTTCTTAAAATTAAAACAAAAAAAAAAATGCTGGTCCCAGTGCCAAATCCTGCCGACAAAATAGTGTATTGCTAATGTATATTATGTTTATTTTTTACTTTTAACAATAAATCTCTTATATATATAATATAAACAGGTGTCCGGATTTCAAGTATACATAGGACATTTACATGGGAAAATGGTTTTTCTCAATTTCCTGCTTTCCTATACATTTTACAGAAAAAACATACCTACGTGGCAAAAATTAAAGGAATTCATGTGTAGAATTTTATGATTTTTATGATTTTTTTTTTGAAAGTTTGTATTTTAACTCTACCATCGTAATTAATATCTTAAATATCCTGACTCATAATAACTTTTTTGTCAATTTTATTAATAGATTACGTTGATAAAAACAATACAAATTTAAAAACAAATTTAGAAAATTGAAAAACCTATTTTTTTCAAACTTTTTGAAATTTTTTTATTACCAACGTAAGCTGTAGCTAAAATTTGCCTAAAAATTATTATGAATATTTGTTAGAATACGCTTCCTTACTAATGATATTTCATACATAGGGTGTACATTCGGTGTACATAAAAGGACATTATTTTTTATTTTGACTCATATTCATAATAATTTTTGGGTCAATAAATAAAAGTTAAAAAAATTTGAAAAAAAATAGTGTTTTTTTTCAATTTTGTTTTCTGACTTTACCAACGTAATCTATGGATAAAATTGACAAAAAAGTTATTATGAGTATTAGTCGGGATATTTAAGGTATTAATTACGATGTTAGAGTGAAAATACAAATTTTCAAAAAAAAAAAAACAATAAAAAAATCTTAAAAAAATACTGTCTTATTCTACACATGAATTCCTTTCATTTTTGCCATGTATGTTTTTTCTGTAAAATGTATAGGAAAGCAGGAAATTGGGAAAAACCATTTTCCCATGTAAATTTCCTATGTCACCCTGTATATATCATTATTAGTGATGTAACGGACTCCTTGTTTCTGCGTCAACACATGCAGAAGTTTCGCAACATTTTTTGACTTTTGCTTCCGCGTCTTAATAACGGGTGTTTAACAGAACTTTTTTAGTGCGAGGTTTGGTTTCTTCCATTCTATATATTTTTTGGGGTGCTGAATCCGAATCTGAGGTTTGCTGACAAAATTTAGGACGCAACATTGAAAAAAATGCAAAAAAGGTAAAAAATCTCATTTTTTGGCGGGTTTTTGCTTATAACTCGGAAATTACCAACTTTTCATAAATAACATCCCTATTCAAAATGAAAGTACATAAAATTTCCTACAAATTTCACTATTTAGGTTTTCTTTCTCTGACGAACTGTTCAGGCTCAAGGGCTGGTTGATAATTGGCGTATTTCGGCTGTCTCCGCAAAAACCCACTTTATTTAAAGGTTGTCAATTAGTGAATTTCTCTCAGTTCTCTGCACATACCTTATTTAGATCGTATATGTAAAGGTACAGGTCATTTTTTCAAAAATTACGTAATGTTCAAGTTATTTATAGTCCAAAAATGTTACATTACGCTTGCATTTTGGGTATGACAAGATTTTTTTACCATTGCGGTGAGGGGGGGCGGGGTAATTTTAAAATTGAGTTTTCGGGCCCCATTTGGCCGCCATTTTGAAAAAAGGTTGCCTTCTAGAAAATAGAATATTTTTGTTTTTCTGTTAAAATTGAAAGAAAAAAAATATAATTTTTTTACTTTCAATTCGTCAAAAAAAAATTTTTTATAATGAAATTTGTAGGAAATGTTATGTATTTTTATTTTCAATAGAGAGGTTATTTACAAAAAGTTGATAGTTTCCGAGTTATAAGCAAAAAACCTCGCAAAAAACCATCAAAAAATGAGATTTTTTTCCTTTTTTTCTTGCATTTTTTTTCAATGTTACGTGACGAAATTTTGTTAGCAAACCTCAGATTCGGATTCAGCACCCCAAAAAACATATAGAACGGAAGAAATCAAAACTACCCCACAACTTTCCCGCTAGGGGCCCTTTTGAGCACAAACTGACTGTATTATATTGACATCACATGACAGGGCATCCGGTATACTATGTGTAAAAATATACCAGTGCCTGTTCTTAATTAAAATAGAAATTTTTTTCTTTCGCAATATTATCGAAAATATAACAGATTAAAATACTTCAAAATTATCTAAAATTATTGCGGTGGGAATGCCAAATGACGGTAAAAAATTCTTGAACATTGCGTTTTTCCAGCTTTTATTCCCAACGGTGTGATACCCATGCTCAAGAGGGCAAAATGGCATACTAAAGATTTTGTGGAGTATAAAAATTTCTACAAATGTCAGTCGCGATGGTTAAATAAAAAATCAGAAAATATTCAAGGCCATCATAGTAGAGTTACTAAGGGGTATACATTTTTTTTACAGAAAATAATAATATTCTGTATTTTATTAGGAGTTGTTGATCATTTCTAAGTCCTTAGTAAATTGCATCGAGACATTTTTTAATCTATTTTATCCTCCAAAACTTCAGCCTCTCGATATTGAGTCATTCGCACATAAAAATACAATATTATTAACCGCTCCGAAAACAATGATTTTCTGAAAAGGAAAGAGTTAAAACTTACTTTGAAGTTGCTCATATTATTGTGTAGGTACGGGAAAACAGTTTTTATTTCCTCAAATGAACTTTAATAATAGAAAATTTCATCAGAAAAAAGAAGAAGGACATTATAATTTTCCTGTAGATATTTAACTTATTCCGAGCCTGATTTTAATCGATTTGCATTTTCAGTATCCATACACAATTATTATACATTTAAATTGATATTTCTTTAGAAAGATAAGTAAATTTGCTTAAAAATGGATAATTAAATATAAAAAATAACCAGTTTAACAATGGCATACAATTTATGTTAGATGTAACTATTATATAAAACATAACTGTATATGGAAATATTATACTATAACTAGCTGTTTTCGTGAAGTGTTCTATTTTTCATAATTTTGAGGGGCAGATTGTTATCGAAATTAATACGCTGTTAACCTTTACATATACCAAATTAATTTAATTAAATATTTTATTAAAACTGCCTTAATAAATAACAAATAGGCAGTTAGATTTATCTTATAAGATAAATAATTACACGTTATTTTTTCGCAGCCGTGTTACGGTTTGTCTGCTTTCTTACATTTTTTTAAATAATATTCAAAAGTATAATTAATATCAAATTTGTAATTATGGTATTATATTTAACATAATTATATTATGTCTATATTTAAATTGTACGTAGCCAGGTATCTATTTAAATTTTTAACAAAACCATTAATTTACTGATATCTGTTTTTGTAATTATAGTCCCTTGTTAATTGTTTTTTTCATACATTTTTCGTCCTTAATAATTTCGAATTTTTTTAAATCTAATCTGCCTAAAAGCCTAATAGAGTATAATATCTGTGCGGTTCATTTTGTGTATTTCCCAATATTTGTCTAAAATTAGAATTAGAATTTATTTATTTCAAATTACATTGCACTGTACATTTTATAACAAAAGAAAATATATATTTGAAAGATATAGGCTTCTCCTAAGCTGAACTAACTGACCTATTACACCCCAAGACATATAAATGCTTATAGTCTCACCATTCACTAATCACTGGATCAATATACATTTTTTCATAAAAATAATTGTTCTAGATATTACGTTGTTGTAGAAAAATAATTTTAAGTGGCCCTCCGACAGCAATTCGTATTATTCTTTTTGTGGGCGAGTTTTGTTCACGTTATGTCAGATTGAGAAATAAAAACACGCCTGAGTAGTTACCTTCTTTATTTTAATTCGTATTTAGTTTAAATGCAAAATCAATGTTATTGAACACAAACGGACAAGAAAAAATTATAAATTCGACCTGTAGTGATAAGCAAAATTGATCTTGTTCTTCCGTCTTGGTTTTGGTCTCCGTCTTAGTCTTGCACTTTTTGCAAGTTTAAGACCACGACTTCAACTTGACAGATAAATATTAGAAATTATAGACGCTCGACATCAGAGGTCATCCTCTGATGTCGAGCGTCTATAATTTCTAATATTTATCTGTCAAGTTGAAGTCGTGGTCTTAAACTTGCAAAAAGTGCAAGACTAAGACGGAGACCAAAACCAAGACGGAAGAACAAGATCAATTTTGCTTATCACTACAGGTCGAATTTATAATTTTTTCTTGTCCGTTTGTGTTCAATAACATTGATTTTGCATTTAAATTAAATACGAATTAAAATAAAGAAGGTAACTACTCAGGCGTGTTTTTATTTCTCAATCTGACATAACGTGAACAAAACTCGCCCACAAAAAGAATAATACGAATTGCTGTCGGAGGGCCACTTAAAATTATTCGTCAACTGCAAGTGCAAAAGAACATTTTCAAAATTTAATTTTTGTTATCTTTAATTCAAAAGATATGATACACGTTAAACAACGGAAATACACTTATGTTTCCTTTCTCGACCCTCATATGAGTTTACTTCTTTACCTTCTTTATCTCTGAACATTTGAAAAAAATATTATATTTTAGCAATTAAAAACTTATTTTAAACATTTTCAATGAGTACTATTGTTAGTAAGTTTAATGATTAAAGAAGACAGTATAGTCTGAGGAAAACTGCTTTTAACCCAAATTTTCGGGATAAACAATACATTTTGATGGGTTTTACATGGAAAAAGGGTGCCGGTATACCGTTCAAACCCTTGAGCGTTTCCTTCAAAAAAAAAAAACACTAAAAAGAATCGACGCCAATTTCATTACCTACGTACTAAAACTTTTTTTGAAGGAGGTTTTTTTATAAAAAATTGTATTTTTAACTTTTTAGTGGCTTTTTTTTACCCGATTTAATGAAAAATTATATGGGACCTTTCCATCTTCCTGAACACAACGACTTCGAATACTTTGTAATGTTATTTAGTTTTAAGTTGGTTGTTATTTACTGTAATTTAAGACGCTAATGACCTAAGTTGTCGACGCGTCTGTAATCTACAATAAATAAAATTAAACACAATGACGTCAAAATTATTCAAATTGGTTAACCCCTCGAGAAGATACGGCTGAACAAACATAAAAAATAAAAACAAATA
Source organism: Mongoloraphidia duomilia (assembly GCA_039654895.1). Taxonomy (NCBI): domain Eukaryota; kingdom Metazoa; phylum Arthropoda; class Insecta; order Raphidioptera; family Raphidiidae; genus Mongoloraphidia; species Mongoloraphidia duomilia. Next base: position 26,047,184 of record CM077519.1, read on the forward strand.
AATAAAATATATGCGTGATGATTTGATAACCTCCTTTTTTGTGAAGTCGGTTAAAAAACTACTGAATATAAGTCCTAAATTACCATAAAGTGTGTAAATTGCAAAACTGCAAGAGTCTTGCGGCAGAATCAAAATCAAGACTGTGGTGGTCTTGGTCTTGGTCTTGCTCATCACTAATATATGTATATACATATTATGTGCGCGACGAGGTGTGCATTTATCTCAGTAACAGAGGTTGTATTATTATGCTACGACAAAAGGGGGAGGAGCAGAGACCGAAAATGTAAAGTGTATATTGTATAACCGCGATTATCAGCATCAATAATCTATTTGAAAAGAAATGTCACCTCATTATACATAATTTAAATCATTTAAATATATCCATTTTTCTGACTTATAGTAAAGAGTTATATATTATTATTTTTTTAAAGAAAAATACAAATATTGTGCATACCTCAGTATGAATGCCAATCTAAATAATTCCAACTAGAAAATATTAAAACAAGTAAGCTTCGTAAAACGCAATTCAGTTATTGAATGAAATTAGCAACTGAACACGCAAAGCCACATTATCTGTAGTGTTAATTATTACAATAAGTAATTGTTCTAATCTGTTTAAATAAAACAGCTGGGTGTATGGGCTAATTTTTTTTTAATGTTCTTAAAATTCTGTAAAACTGTTTAAGCGTTTGTCTATAAAAATACGATTTAATTTGCATAATAAACAATTTTTATATTCGTCTATAGTTATTTTTTGTACCAGAAATTTACATATCTTTATAACTAAACATTTTACAACTAGAAAATGTAATACATCATTATTTTATCGTAAAAATAATACCAACTGTGTACCTATTATAAGTTAACTACCCTAGAAGTGTAATAGGTATGCAAGTCATAAATTGTGTGACAAAAGTCCATAATTCAGAAAACATGTAAATTGTAATATGCATATATATTATAAGTTGGTATTACTGTGTGTCAGTTGAAACTGTTAAGTATTCAATATCTGTTTGTTGGTGAACCTAGTTTGGAAATTGAAGAAAAGGTATTGTATTCAAAACGACTATGTAGATTGTTTTTTTTTTTATTAATATTTATGATTGCATTAGTGCAGTTGTTTGACAAACGGGCACGTTTAAACTTTTTGAATGAAACTATTTTTCATTATCAAATTAAAGTAAAGCGAAATTAGAGCATTAGTGAGAATAGGTTAATAATCTCTCTTTATAAGACTATTTTATACTTATATGTTTCACTGCAGCAGTGTTTACAATTTTTACACCGTTTTTTTCGAAGATTTATCGCTCTATTTTACATGTAAATCTATATTACTCACTTAGCGCTGTTTCACTTAATGCTTAATTTTCATGGAAATAATCGCCAAGCGGTGCTTACAGTATTATTTTTTAGGAATTGCAGAATACAATATACCTATTATAGAAATAGAAAAATATAAGACGATAAAATAAAAACTCGCTTTTTTAAAACGTTAGGTCTACTATTGTTTTTTACCATTATCTAACAAATGTTTCCTGCTTAATGAAAATTATAATTATTAATCATAAGTTTCATTTTTCTTTTATCAGCTACAAATGTTTAAAATCTAGGTTTAAATTTGGAATAATTATTTCAGTGTTTCACAATGATTGCGGAATTTTCGGTCACAATGTAATTTTAATCACATATTATACAAACTTACAGTCATATACTGCTATATATAGCATACATTTTTATATTATTTTTAAACAAATTATATGTTTAGTAGCAAAAAGAAATTCTAGTCTTTTTCTGTTTAATTATATATAAAATTATATGTTATTGTCATTTCGATGTCATATTTTGATAATATCTGAAAGAAACTAGTAATTTTTTAACACAAAAATACCCACATATTTGTAAGTATTTTTACAGTTTGTAATTTTACACCTAAATACATATTTATTTCAACAAGAGAAAAGAGAATTTAAAAAGTAGGTACCTAAATTAAAAATGTCACAACGGATTGTAGGAAAAAAATTAACAAAAATTTCTTTTGAAATACGAGTACCTACATTTGAAATAAGCTTAAAGTGGATAAAAATTAAGACATTAATATTTTTTTTAATTACATTGATGAATTACTGGAGATACAAATTTTATGACAATCAGTTAAAAAAATAATGATTTTGATCAATCTAATCCAAACACATAGTGTATAATCTTCTTTATTTTGGTGAATTTCAAATTGCTTCTTAAAATTTATTACACATAAAAGCGCTAAATAATTTTTGAAATATTACTTTGCTGCAGTATAAAATTCTGATGCAAACTACATATTTAATATTCGTCCAATGAAATGCTGTAATTTAACAAAATATAGGGTTTTCCAATTTGGGCGGGTCGATTTTGAAATTGAATAAAACAAGCTGTGTGTGAGGTACTAACGAAATTCTTTATTTATTGAAAGGCCCGTGTATGCCATTATGTATGAAATATGACATCGTTCAAATGTCCGCCGCGCCGATGGACATTCTGCATGAACGATTTGAGGGTATGGTTATCTCTGGCAGAGGTGACGTGAATTGTTGGTGGCCAATTCCAGAGATAACCATACCCTCAATGCGATTTGACCCCGCTATACTTGTTCTTGTGGGGTTTTCTGAAGTCGCAGGTCTATGCCAATAAGCCGCAATCGACCGATGCCCTCAAAGTCAACATAACCCAGGCCATCGCTCAAATTCAGCCGGATCTATGCGGTAAACTGCAGAGTCATTGAAAATTGGACCTCTCGGATCCGTGCCACCGTGCGAAGCCACGGCGGACATTTGAACGATGTCATATTTCATACATAATGGCATAGGTACATGGGCCTTTCAAATAAAAAAGAATTTCGTTAATACCTCACACACAGCTTGTTTTATTCCATTTCAACATCGACCCGCCCAAATTGGAAAACCCTTTATATGTAAACGCTAAAATTGGATTCCAGTGATGGATCTACGGCCGCTTTTATTATTTGCAACAGACTTCAAATAAATTTATTCACGTCATGACAAAGCACAAATTTCTAAAAATATTTATCTGTGAAATCGATCACAAATCGATGACCAGTGATTAAATTAAAATGCTTAAGCGCACACAGTCAACCTGTATTATAATAAAAGGTAGATGGTTGATACCTACTGTAAACAAGGGTGCAATAAACTCATATATATAAAAGGGATGACTTATTTAATATCATAGTAACACCTGCCAATTCTTAAATCATCCGTGTGTTCCAGTAGCGTAACCAGTCGCATTTTGCAGGAGCTGAAAAATTTTTAAAATTTTCTGAAGGACTACGTTTTCTATAATAATCTTTTTAACTCAATACTACTTTTTAACTCAATACACAGCGGTATTTATTTGAATTTTATATCAACATTTAAAAAAAATTGATTAGGTATGCAAGTAATTCAAGAATTACAAGGCGCGACAGTTCATTCATAAAATATACAATGAAATTTTGACGGTTTTTTTTTCAACCTTTCAATGTATTGACGCCCATTTTAAACAGATATCGATCTATGAATGATGACAGAACCCAACATGTGTATCAAATTTCATTTAAATTGATTTAGTCTTTCGACAGTTATCGCGCACGCGCATATCTCATTTCACTCTTTCTCACTGCACACACACACAGAGAGAGAGAAAGAGAGAGAGAGAGAGAGAGACTTCAATAAACGATGCCTAGTTGGTCAAAATGATTTGATATCACTTGAAACGTCGATATTTTTTGGTACGGTTATAGGTCCCATCATCTAACCAACGCGAACGGCACAGTTTATGTGTGTAGGTATACACAGTATACTTATCTAAACTAATATTATAAAATTGGTAAATTCTGCACTTTGTACAATAGAAGCACTACTGGGTATGGATCGATGTGTTCGTATATATAGTAACGCACCCACAAAATCCACATCATGAGAGAGTCATGTTTTTAATGATTTATACAAAAGTTAATAACTTTAATAAAAATAAACTAAATCGTAACTTAGTCTGTAATTGTAAAGTTCTAAGGACTAGAAGAGCGAATTTTCCGTTTTCATAATTTTTTTCCTGTTTTTCAAATTTCAATCTATCTATATCTATTTCTTTGGTTGAACGCGCTAATCAGGAACTACCAGTCCGATTTGAAAAATTTTTTTGTTAGATAGCCCATTTATCGAGGAAGGCTATAGGCTATATAATATCACGCTACGACCAATAGGCGCGGAGCATCAATGAAAAATGTTGCAAAAACGGGAAAAATTATTCCTTTTGAGAGCTTCTGATGCGTGCGCTGCGTAAACGGTTAAATATACGCAAAAATCATGTATGACGGAATTGTTCCCGGAAGGTTTATATATATAGCGAACGAGCGTAGCGAGTGAGTAATGTAATTCCTAAACCACGCAACGGATTTTGATGTGGTTTTCACCAGCAGTTAGATAATTTTTCACGGAAGGTTTATATATGTAGCGAACGAGCGAAGCGAGTGGGTAATGTAATTATAATATTCAAGCGAACGAGCGAAGCGAGTGAGTAGTGTATTGCATCCGGGCTTTCTTAGCACCCGGGCGAAGCCGGACGGGGCCGCTAATATGAATATAAAAAATAATTATTTTCCCTCCGAGGATTTGCTCTATAGGTACACATTTCTGTTAAATGAAATGCAGAATTTGGAATAGTGTGCAATAAAAAGAGAAAGATTATAAACGAGCGTTTGAAGTCAGTTGATACAGGTCAGCCTTAGAATGTATGCTTCGTTCACAAAAAGTGTAGAATAGGGAACTACCTACTGAATATTATACACATCAAATAAATTTAACAACGGGAAGATCGCATAGTATTACATGTAGAGTAATGAAATGAATTGCACATTTCTATCTTTATTATATTAGACATCATATTTCGACATTTTAGGGAAAGTTAATTGACTTTTAAACGGCGCGCGTCTAACAATTTAGCTGACGTCATGGTGACACAGCAAATATACAGGCTACTTAGTTAGAGGGTCAACAAAAGAGCTTTTTGTATTATAACTCTATTACATGCATGTTAATGTCTTATTATATTATTATCTCTACAGCAGATTATTTTATAAGTGATTGATTGAAACCAAATGAATTTAGCATATTTGAACGTTTGTGACGCTTTTTCTTCTCTTTTAATTTGATTTAAAGCCAAGATTACATGTTTTTTGCTATTGCAATTTTTTGTCAAAAGCGTATACATTATTTAAATATCATACTCATTGAGCTGTTGTTTTTCCTCTTTTAAAAAGTAATTAACTGCTTTTATCGAGGTTTTTTTCTTTACGAAAAGGTATTATTTTTTTAAGTGGTAACACATTTTAATAATTATGAATATTAAAGGGGTTTCACAGCATTAGCAATACCTAACTTTAGGTTTTCCCAAAATGTTTGTACCCATCGGCTTACCGAGGGGGGAGGGGCAGCTGCCCCCCCTGGACCTGGACTAATATGTAACTATGTTAAGTGACAGTCCCACAACTCACAAGTCGTGCTTAGCGGTGACCATCATAACATTTTACTGGTTCATTTAAAATCAATCAAACAAAAATAATTAATTTTATTGTAAAAAAGCGTGGGGTAGTATGAAAATATGATACAAAGCACCCCACGCTTTTTTACAATAAAATTAATTATTTTTTACTTTTTAGTTCATTAAAGCGTGTTTTTTAGTTTTTTTAAATTATAATTTATTTTTGCTTTTTAGTCCTGGAGATCCTGGTCAGGATAATGGGACAAACTTATGGAATTACTGTATTGTAATCGGTCCTTGATAAGTGCAAAGTTTCAGTTCAATCTGAAGTTTTTTGCTTTTTTTTTAGTCCTGGAGATCCTGGTCAGGATAATGGGACAAACTTATGGAATTATTGTATTGTCATCGGTCCTTGATAAGTGTGCAAAGTTTCAGTTCAATCTGAAGTTTTTTGCTTTTTTTTTTAGTCCTGGAGATCCTGCTCAGGATAATGAGACAAACTTATGGAATTATTGTATTGTAATCGGTCCTTGATAAGTGTGCAAAGTTTAAACTAAATCTGACCGTTCAAAGTTAGTCAAAATCAAGTTTAAAGAAGTCGGTTACAAACTGACAAACAAGCAAGCAAGCAAGCAAACATACAGGTGAAGCTAATAAAAGTGTGTTAAAAACGGTTTATCTCGATTTCCGGCAAAACTACAAGTCCTATATGGAAAAAAGTTTAATGGCAAAGTTGTAGGTAATATAAAAAGAACTACAACTTTTGTATCACACATTTTTCACATAACCTCAAAATTTATGTGAAAAATTCAAATAACCAAGTTTTTGGTTTTTTATTGTTATCTTTTACAAAAAAAATTTTTTTTTCACGAAATTTGGTGAAAACTTACCTTTTTATGTCCCAAACACACTGTATTTTTTTTGATTTAAAATATTTATTTTTTTACCTTATTTTGACTTAATATCGAAAAAGCACCCTAATTTTCAATCGAAAATTCTCACGTCAAAATATCTGCTTTTTTAAAAAAGTCGGTGGGCTTTTTGTTCGTTGAAATCTCTACTTTATGATGGTGTAAAAAAAATATACATTACTACGGTAAATGTTCTCAGAAAATGCAAAGAAACGAAAAAAACTCGAATCCGAAATTTTTTTTTTAATCATTATGTACAATTTTGAGCTATTTATTAAAATGTACACTTTAATTACTCGTTTCTTTGCATTTTCTGAGAACATTTACCGTAGTAATGTATATTTTTTTTACACCATCATAAAGTAGAGATTTTAACGAACAAAAAGCCCACCGACTTTTTTAAAAAAGCAGATATTTTGACGTGAGAATTTTCGATTGAAAATTAGGGTGCTTTTTCGATATTAAGTCAAAATAAGGTGAAAAAATAAATATTTTAAATTAAAAAATTTTGCTTCTCATAAAATTTACATTCCGGGGGCCTTACATGAAAATCGATTCTTAAGGAGTAAACTGCAAAAAGCATGCACTATACGCTTATACTCCTGCATGTATTCCTACAGAAGTGGGAGTATTATAAGTTTCTTACAACTTTATGTCCGATGGCTAGACTCATAGACATAGTCATAGAGTCGACTGTATCGAAAATCGAAATAGAAGCATTATCAGTGCGTACACTCTAAATATTTAATAATTAAAATAATGTTTATAATTTTTGTTTTCATTTGGTTTCAGTTGTAATGCACAAGGATAAAGATGACGGCAGTCTGCACAGAAGTCGAGATCTGACTGCATATGACCACACATCCATTGATGGAGAAATGTTCCTACAGGTAGGTGCTAAGAGTTAATAACGATATCACTTTAAAACTATTTATATTAATGTCGGTTATAAGTTATAATCATATTATTTTTTTCGAGATATAATAACGATATAATTAGAATTTTAGAAAATTACTATACCAACTACACTATGATTTTTCTAATTCAGTATTAACAGTTTTTAAACGGTTTTATTTAGCTTGACCCCGTATATGGGTTTATATATTTGTTTATTTATATCTGTTTTCAAATCTTGCGACCGATTTTTCACCCAGTGTTATCCGATTGAGTTGAAATTTCGCACACATGTGTAGCTCCGGTGACAATACAATATTATGGTAACAAGCTGACCGGCCCGGATTTCGTCCGGGTGTAAATCGTACTTTTGAATTTTCACCCACTTCCTATGATCCGACTGAGTTGAAATTTGCACACATGTGTAGTTCCGGTGACAATACAATATTATGGTAACTAGCTGACCGACCCGGTTCTCGTCCGGGTGCAAATTGCATTTTTGAATTTTCACCGGCAAAAGGTCTTGCTCCGGTAACGTTTCAGTGGATCGGATAGATGTAATAAAATCAGACTAAGCAAATAAAGCACACTAAAAAATTAAAAATAAAAATAGGTAAAAAACTTTTAAGTTAAACGGTTTTATAAATGTACTAAAAAGAAAAAATAATATTTAATTTAGGTTCATAAGTATAAAAGCGTGGGTCGTAAACTCTATGATAATTTATTATAGTCACGACCCACGCTTTTATACTTATGAACCTAAATTAAATATTATTTTTTTCTTTTTAGTTTTTATAAAACCGTCTAACTTAAAAGTTTTTTTCCCTATTTTTATTTATGGTTGAAACGTATGGTTTTAGGGTTTGTTTTCACTAAACGCAGTTAAATCTAATCTAGAAATTAATGAATAACGTTTTAAATCTAAATACACTCTAAACGGTGAGGTCGCTCACATCGTTTTTGTGATTTTATTTAGATTCAACGGTGCCGTCTCTTTTCATTTTTTGTTTTTCATTGTATTAACTATTAGTGCTTGCATAAAGCGTTTTCACTCCTTCTCTTTCTTATCAAAAACTACCCATTAACGCGGTTATTCCAGCCTGGTATTACATAGGTACATATTTTTAGTTGATTAAAACGGAACATTCATTTTGTCCTTTTTAATATTTAACACATTTTTGATTACTTTCTTAATCGAAACATATCGAACGAATAATTTCTCAGGTTCATTATTATTAAGTTATTCCCCAAATGGTATCATTCTGTACCTACTTCGTACAATACTTCAAAATTTACAACTATAGGACATTTTGGGTTCATCTGATGATAAAACTACAAACAAAAGAGAAACGCAAGAAAAAACAATATATAGAAATGATTCGATATAAAAGAATATTTCTACAATTTGAATAGTGTGATCAAAGGAATAATGACTATTGCGTGTTAAATGGCATTTTTGTGTGCGTGTTAATTCTACTTAATTATGACCACTCGTGTTTCATTGATATTATTATTTTGATTTGCAGATTAACGTTGTAATATATAATGTATATCTATGCAATTCCGTTTGTCTAATTTAATTCTAACTTCGAATATAAAAATGTCAAAATTGATTATAACCATTTAATTTTTAAAGAGTTACAACAGATTTCTAATAAATTATAATAATATATTTTATACAAATCTTATCAACGAAAATGAATTGCAGATTCAATTTAATGGCATAACTATATTTTATTAAAATAATTACAATGCATGTCGAAATTTTCTTTTATTGGTGTCTGATCACATATTTATATTATGTATTATCAAATGGTTAACTAAAAAGTTGCTTATAATTAATTTTTATGCGTGATTTTTTCACATTACATTTCAACAATAACTTGCCACGGTTTTGGCCCGAAATAACAGGCAATCTTTTTAACAAATTATTTACTTTGTTTAAATAAGAGTCAGATTCCATTACAGTAATGTTTAGTAAAGCATGATGTAAACTAAACTGACGCCATTCGGCTAGGTACAACAATCGATACTTTTAGAAAACGAGGATAAACGAAGGCCCACACACTTCATCAGATCGATATGTGTCGAACCGATCCGATGAAGTAGACGGATCTTGGTTTTTTCGTGCTTTTTTCTAAGAATATCGATTGTTTCGTCCTTACTGAATACTGATCCCAACCGATTCGATTCAGTGTACAACGTATACGTTCTTCTTAAGAAACTATATAAATTAGGCCCACACGCTGCATTAAGGATTGATTCTCTGCCTTACCGATCTGATGCAGTAGGTACATAGTCTTGTCAAAAAGTATCGATCGTTCCGTATCATGCCGAGCTGAACTAAGTCGATTAAGAGCATGAGACCACTTGTGACTTAGCAAATGTATTTTTAAGGTTCCGTAGCCAAATGGCAAAAACGGAATCCTTATAATTTCGTCCTGTACGTCTGTCCGTCCGTTTCGAGACGAGATGCTTTATGACTCTCGAGGGTGTCTCTATAGTCCCGATTGCATGTCTCAATAATTTGAATATGCTATCTCTAGTAGAAAGAAGTTTTTTCTTCGATGATAACGTCGCAAGTTTACGTTTCCAGTATAAGCAAAGACATATTCAGAGTCCGTGGATACGCACAGGCTATACGAATTAATGTTTTCAGTAGTTTTTCTTTTTATCATATAAATTGATTCTTAAGTTATTTCGAATTTCGATACTCTTCTTCGTCTCGGAGAGATTTCAATTTCAATCTCGTCAGAATTCCAGATGAGAAAAATTCTGTATCTGCAGCAAGACTACTCTACCTGTGTTGTTTATTTATCCAATTATAGAGTTTATTGTCCGACGAAAAGCACTATTTATGTGCGATTTAGCACTTAACACACATAACATGTACACACAATCAGCTGATTGTCCTCATGACTGTAGTTTTCACTGTTCACGGCACGCTATGATCCACAACTGCGTGCACGCGTGCGTGTTCTACTGGTGTATTCTGTATATAACCTGGCACAGGTGAATGGTGTCTTAAAAGGTGCAACACACGAAAAACTGTATTGTGCCGGCATTAGCATGCTTAGCACTGTACCCAGAGCTGTCCTAAACATTTGGCTAAATAGGCTATAGACCTGGACTGCTAGTCTTTTAGGACGACACTACTGCAAAAAATGAAATACAAAATATTTGTATTCCCAAATTTCGTGACGTTCAAAAATAAAATTATCCATGTAAAGGTTTTTCTCGCGTGCTATGTGGTGCTACGTATACCTTGACTTCGCTCGTAGAAAGAACAACGCTGATTTCAAAAAGCACACTTCTGCTATATTTTGTTGTGTATTAATAATGACCAGTTTCCTGAAAATATTGTTGAACATATGACGTTTTAAATATTTGATAGTGCTCTTCAGATTGTTTCTCTTTTTAAGTTTTTAAATATTTTAAAATATTCATCAAAATGCGATTTCTGTAAAAATGAGGCGTTTAAAATTACAAGGAATTACAAGAAATCTTTGAATATCCATATTTTCAAAGTAAAAGAGTTTGCATTTATTTATAGTGTGTTTTTCTATAGATCCGTTGATTACCATTCTCATTATTTCTTGTATAAAATTTGTATAATAGTTTGGCATATGATTTTACAAAATGTCTGTAAGCAAATTGCAACAGATAGTAGGTACCTAATAATACCTATATTAAAAGAAACCAAATCATTTTTCTGTTTGAAACGGTTGGAAAATTTTTATCACGATATCAAAATTTATTGTTTTCCATTCGAAACGGGCTTTAGAATTTCATAGGACTCTCATAACAACAAAATAAACTTTATTCAAAAAAAATATACTTAGTTGGTAAAACAAATCATGCGAAGAGAAAGCTTGAATTCAATAAAGACGTTTATTCTCATTCAAACAAGCACGGGATATATTAATTACCAATAAGGCACGTTTGTTAAACCATAATGGAGGTGCCATAAATAAATTATACGCTATATTAATCTGTGATTGGTGAAGCATGAAGTCGCTTGTGCGTCTTTCCAGCAGTACCTAAACTACAATATAGATATTATATAGATAAACAATTTACCGTAAAATTGGGAACAGCTTGGTGTAATTGGGAGCGTGCTAACTTTTGGATCAGACTACCATGGATTCGAACCTCACATCCGCTCATAAATGTTTTATGATGTCGTTTTAATTTGATGCAATTTATTAATTAGACGCTGATGACCTTTATTGTTGTCGAGCGTCTCAATTTACAATAAATAAATAGGTAATACCGCAATAGCAGATAATGAGAATTTCATCAATCACTCATAAACTTCATAAAAGAGTTGACAAAGAATAAAATTGTAAATGCTTTATATAAAATTTAAATCTATATCGCAATGTGGAAACTAATTATTCGATTGTCAAATAAATTATGAGGATAAAAACAGCGTCGCACAACACACCACTGTATCAAAAAATTCGACTGATGACCAGTCCTATACTTCCCACCTAGTAAATATTTGCAAAAAATAAACTTTTTTTTTTTATTCTTTGACTAGGCCCAAATAACCTTAGCTGTTGGTGGTCTTTAAAACACAATTTAATTTTTATTCTTTGAAAAAAGCATGGCCCTCTTTTTTGTTTGGTGATCTACTGATGGCTAACTTAATATAGCAAAAATCATGGTTACCTTGATTTACGTACAATTTTTATTTTTTTTAGTAAAATATTTTTTTTCTCGAAAACTATACATTTTAGAGAAAAAAAATATTTACATTTTTTTCATATTATAACATCTAGAATTCATTTATATTTTTTTTTACCTATGTTAATACGTGACATTGAGGACGTTTTTTTGAATATATCAGGATCCACTGAACCGATTTGACTCAAAATCTAATCAGATCTAAGTTAAAGGCTGATAAACACAATAGAACAATCGGCATGCCCGTATGTTGTTCCGTTCTTAAGATATCGAAGGCGAAAAATTGACCACACACATACATACACACACACATACACACACACACACACAAACACACACAAACACACACATACATACATACATACATACATACATACATACATACAGACATCAGTCAGAAAATGATCTTAAACGATTGCTAGGGTCTCAAAACGTGAAGATCTGTTAAAATCTCGAAATTTTTTTTCGGACTAAATCCATTACTTCCCTACCATAGTAGAGGTGGGAAGTAAAAATGTTAAACATAATAGGTGCGTTTGGTATCAAGGTGTAGTGTAATGTACAGTGTAGATAATTTTTCACTGAAAAGTGTAAAAAGTTCACCAAAAGTGTAAACTAAATGTACACTTATAACAAACGGGCTAATGTACATTCTGAGTAGATTGTACATGCGCATTACAAAATAAATAAATGACAGATTGACTGAGTTCATTATTTCAAGTTTTTACTGTTTCTTTGGTCGTAAAAATGTTAAACTCACTGCCATATTTATCTTGTACCATTACATTTTGAAGCTCATTCATTTTTAAGAGACAAAAAATATAAAAAACAGAGTACGAAAAAAGTATCAAATCTGTCAAAGTGATTGTCAATTCAAACATATATCACGTGACCTACACTACACTATGTGCACCTGCTCAAGAGCCGGGACTAATAGTTGTTACACTTTTAATCCCACACTGAAATAACAAACAAGTTAGTTATTTTACACTTTTGTATAACAAACGTAATAGTGCCAAAAGTGTTTACACTTTTTACACTACACCTTGATACCAAACGCACCTAATATTATAATGTTTCTTTGATCTCCAGACGCGAATTCCCTACCACTTGAGGGCTGTGTATAAAATTTAATTATTTCTTAAACATATTAAATAATAGGTATAGATAAATACCTCTTTGTAGTTGAAGAAGGAAAACAATTTTAAAGTTTTCCAATGCTATATTTTAGATGGTTTCAAAAACTGACAATTCAAACCAATATTAAAAATAAATATAACGATCTAGCAATGAAGATCATAACAAAAAGTCGTTTTGAAATGAAACGTAGTTATTTCAATTTTATTGTTTTTTTCCATAACTATGAGTATAATTAACGTCAGCTAAGATGTCTACGTTGTTTTTTGTGACTGGTTACTTGGTCGCTCAAGGCATTGCCTTATATAACTCCAATTTTTATTACAGCACTAATGTTAATTCTGCAATGATATTTTTTACCACTGAAGGTTATTAATATAACAAAAAAATAAAAAAGATGAAATATCATTAAAATTTAGTGTGTGAACTTAATTTTGTCCAAAGAGATTTTGTCTTGTAAATACAACTTTTCTTTATAAGTAACATAAAATTCAGTTCACTAAAAAACAGGTACAGCCAATCATCAAACATTCGACAATATTTTTTATTAACGTAGGTAGACTCCGACTACTCTTAGAATGGTACCGATACGTCATCAATGTATTGGCGTCAATCATCAAAAGGCCACCTAAAAAGGGAAAAAAACAAAAAAAAACTTGTTTTGTTTTGTTTTTTTTCATTTTTTTAGTAACCCTTTGCACATTACGCCACTGGGTCAGGTAGGCGGCGTCCAGATAAATAGGCGTTTTCTGTCAATGACGTAGCGGTATCATTTGTAGAGTAATCGGATTCTACCTATATAGTTTATCAGAGTGAGCATTCATATCATTTGTTTCTGGTCTGATCTTTAGTAATTGAGAAAAGGTCAAAACTCTTTTTATACAATTGTGTCTCTATTTAACAAATATTTAAATGGTAGAATAGGATTATATGAAGATAAACGTCTGCCTAATTGAATAAGACGGAGTAAGCGCTACCTATCTAAAAATTATCTTTGCTTCTTTTTATTTCGCAAACAGTGGTACTTGAAAATAGAAGAGATCGTTGTTTATATGACGATACAAATCCGTTGTGTCCAAATTCTAATGCAACAACTTGTGGAAGTATCAATTGGATTTTCAGTTTATCTTTAAAAAAATCAAAATTAAATAAAATATGAATTTCTGTAGGCCGAGAATTCTAGTTCAGTTGCTGGCATTTAACAAACTAGAAAAAAATAATCACTTTTAGATCTATAGCATTGGTACCTTCCGGGATTTTGAGCCGTGGTCTACTGGAACAATTTCCTCTTCCAGACGTTTCCCTTGCAACTGCGGCAAGAATGTTCAGTGGTATAGCAAGACGCTAAGAAGAATACTTCGGCCACGTCCACCACGCCACTGAACATGTTTGCCGAAGTTGCAAGCAAAACATCTGGAAGAGGAAATTGTTCCAGTAGACGACGGCTTAGAAGCCCAGAATGTACCAATTCTATTGACGCTCGCCTTGAAAGCCTACATTTTTTTATTGCTCTTATAGATCTGTCCAGTATAATCAATCATTGTCACATTATATAATACAAAATAAAATCCTTTCCTAGCATTTACATATAAATATAATACAAAAATAAATAATATATATTATGTATATAAATAAATAATAATATATGACATAATAATAAGTAATATAAAATTTTGACATAAGAAACAACAAATTCATGATAAATGTTATATTGACTTTTTAGTCCACGTAAATTATAAATTTTTTAAGAGAAATGATTTATAAAGAATTGATTTTTGGGTCAAGAATTCTCGAAAGTATTGGGAATAAAGATCCAATAAGTTTCCATCTTTTGCGAGGGTGGAACATCCCTTTTTCACGAAAAACCATCCCTATCGGCGATTTGTCGTAAACCGTTCATAGGACAAGAAAAGGTATAAAAAAGAAATAGTTTATTATTAAGCTCTGCACAAAAAAGGTCTTAATGACCTCTTGGCTAATCCTCACCCATATCCCGCAAACAGCGTTCAAAGTCGAGGGTAGTTTTATATCGAGACTGGCTATAACTGGAAATATGCTCAGTGGTGAATTTATAGAGTAGAATCTCCTCTACAAGAAACGGGCTCAAACTACAAAATGCACCTATGCGGGGAAAAGGAAGAGAATTAATGAAAATCACTTGTACAGTGTAATTTAATTAACGCATCTTATAGAAGATATTCCGCTCTATAAATTCACCCCTAAGCATTTTTCCAGTTAAAGTAGCTGGTCTCGATATATTCGCTGCAGAATTTCGCGTAGGTACCGTTAATTTTTACGAACGCTTCAAAACAGTACCCTCGACTTTGAAACGCTGTTTGCGGGATATAGCCAAGAGATCAATAGGACCTTTTTTGTGCAGAATTTAATGACACACTTTTTCCTATACCTTTTCTCGTCCTATATGAACGATTTACGAGAAATCACCGCTAGGGGTGGTTTTTCTTAAAAAAGGGGATGTTCCACTTCTTTATAATTTATTTCTTCTATTCACTATATTTTAGTCTAATTTGCGTGACTATTTTGAACACATAAAATTACGTTTTGTAATAGGTATGTGAAATATTCTAATTTTTTCCCCGATTCAACAGGACATGGTTTACAAAAATATATTATCCACTTAATATAAAACAGCCAAACCCACTAATAAAAAAAATCTCAAATTATTATATCAAGGAATATCGTTGGTTATAATAATTAATCTAAGTCCAAAAATGCACAGTGTAAACATGATATCAAAAAAATGATGTTGATGATAAAAAGCTTTGTGACCCAATGGGTATTTTACGTCTCATTTTGATAATTATTATAATTATTTTAATTAATATAATATGTTACGTTCGTAATGAGGCAATGACGCAATTTCAAAGTAATTTTAGTGTAATGTTTGTAAAAAATGCGCGTTCAATTTAAAAAACAATATTACTGGCAATAACTATGAGAATTATATGTACTTATAACAAATTTTAAGGTACCAACTGGCAAGTAACTAAAATATTGATTTTTCACACTGCGATATTCTAAATGGCATTGTTGATATAAATGTAACACAAAATAGATAGTTTGCTTGTAATACATTGTATTATAATAACATTATATTATTTATGAATTGATTTGGTAATACACATAACACAATGTTATGATTATTTAGGCTGATCAATTGGCTATCAATTCATTAAACACTGACAGTAGTAATTGTATTTATTTTTAAGTCAACAAAAGCAAGGTATGTCATCATAATACCAATAAATAATATAGAAACAAAAATATATACTTAGGTACTATTATATTATAATATTGCTATGTATGTATAATATCAAAAAATAGTACAATAATTTTCATTTAACAGTTACAAATTTTCCTCTGAATTATCTTTTACGCTAGTGTCGAATATATTTGCCGTATGTTTATTCAAGACATGTTGACCTAACGATTCTGAAATTTTTAGCCTTTTAAGCTCAATATTTTCATTTCTAGAGCAGTTTCCCCCAGGATTTTCCACGCGTGAACGGTACACTCGTCGCAAAGATTGTTTGCTGTGTTGAAAATATTTATTGAATATTGATGAAAATTTGGTTAATTGTTCTAAATTCATGTATTTAACAGTACAAAAACTTTGAGCACGTTATTCACATTAATTTTCATTATTTCCACCATGTTTTTCTCCGAATTTTCCTGTACGCTCGCATCGCATATAATATAATAAACGTTTGCCGTTTTACGAATAATTATTCAATACTGACAAAATTTAGTGTGCTTATTTGAGACCTATATTGACCTAACGATTCTGAAAGTTTCAGCCCTTTACGTTCATTATTTTCGTTTCTAGAGCAGTTTTTTCTAGTCCAACCAAAGAAGCGGAAAAATCATTAAAAGTTCTAAGCCCACCAAAACATATTCGATTTTGATGATTTTTTTTTAAATGTTTGTTGTATCCATTTCTTATTTTGAATAATTGAATATTACAAACATTTTAAAAAATCATCAAAATCGGATCTGTTTTGATGGGTTTAGAAATTTTAATGATTTTTCCGCTTCTTCGACTGGACTAGGAAAAACTTCTCTAGAAATAAAAACAATGAACTTAAAGAGATGAAACTTTTAGAATCGTTAGGTCAATACGTCTCAAATAAGCACACAAAATTTAGTCAGTATTGAATAATTATTTGTAAAACGGCAAACGTTCATTATCTTATATGCGACGCAAACATACAGGAAAATTTGGAGAAAATAATGTAATTAACGTGCCCAAAGTTTTTGTACTGTTAAATACATGCAATTCGAACAATTATTCAAAATTTGATCAATATTCAATAAATATTTTCAACGCAGTAAACGATCTTTGCGACGAGCGTACCGCTGACGCGTGGAAAATCCGGGGGAAAACTTCTCTAGAATTGAAAATATTGAACTTGGAAGACTAAAAATTTCAGAATACGTCTTAAATAAGCATACAAAGTTTAGTCGAGAATGAAGAATTATTAGTAAATCGGCAAATAGTCCGACACTAGAAGTATAAGAAAATTCGGAGGAAAAGTTGTAATTGTAAAATGAAAGTTTTGAGTCCGCGGGCTGGAATGTTTCTGATTTCAAATAATGCCATGTAACAAACATTTAAAAAAAATTTCATCAAAATCGGAGCTGTTATGGTGGGTTTAGAAGTAAAAAGACAATTTGTCTCAACTAAAAGTCTTTATTTTCTTTAATAATGAAAGAAAAATAAATCACTAATTTGTTGTGTTGTGGAGCCTGCTGTTGGAGAATGCGTACGGGGTTAAGTGCGCAAAAATAGAAATTAATGTTAAGATAAGTGTTTTTATTATTATTTTTTGAGTTCCTTGAAAAAAATAATCAGTCCATTATTGTTCATTGAAAGCTCATTAAAATAAATTGAATACCTGAAAAATACATATTTTGCTGCAGAAGAGGAAAACTTCGTTGTTATTTGAAACTATTTCACAGTAAGTATGAAAAAATTAATTAACTAAAAAAGTATGAACATTTTCATTAATACGTAATTTTTCGGTTCAATGTTTATGAATAGCTGAGATTTGAAGTGTCATGTTAGGTATATTACGAACCCCTGCCAGGTCTAATCTGAGAGCTGATAACAATTGGATTATCGGTATATTATCAAATAATATTGAATGGAGAAAATGCAATATAAATAAGAAGAAATATTTTTGCACGTTTGTTTTGAAAAAAGTGTCTCAAACTACATTATTTAAACGCATCTCTATTTAATTTGTATCATCTGTTGAATTTAGTGATTCTATAGTCACATAGGTAAATCGAAAATATATTTTGTACACACATACACAATTACGTGCTTTTAAAGTATAATGTGTCTTTTTTAAACCAGGGTAATATTATGATTATGGGAAGCAATTTAATAAAGTGAAAACTGTCGAAAAAAACTTTGTAATTTGAATAAAAGTAGGTACAACAGAATCTCATTATTTCAAAAATCCAACGTTTTTCTCCAACGTTTACAGTACTTCGGCG
The DNA here is from genome assembly GCA_039654895.1 of Mongoloraphidia duomilia. Lineage (NCBI taxonomy): Eukaryota > Metazoa > Arthropoda > Insecta > Raphidioptera > Raphidiidae > Mongoloraphidia > Mongoloraphidia duomilia. The sequence continues at coordinate 26,065,852 of CM077519.1, forward strand.
TCGGTGATTAAAAATACCTATTTAAAACTCAAATTTGGGTCTGTTACCAATATTTTTCATATTAATTAATTTAGATTATTAGATTTCTTTCTCGTAGATTTTATATTTTCTTAAATTCTTAACCGCAAGACAATACAGTGTAACGGATCGAAACGCGCCGGCTGAGCCACAACAAACAATGCTTCTAGAATATTCGATCGCGCACTCTTAGATCTTGGCTGTGCGTTTGAAAATCTATATATAGGGGTGACGTGATTATTGGAATCAGTCTACTCTGGAACGTTGGCGAGAGAGGATCAGCAAACAGTGATAAATAACAGTTATTTATAACAGTGACAAATAACAGTTATAAATAACAGTGAATATAAATGGACAAATTGATAAACAATAATTGTTAAGAGCTGTGTTAATTCGTTAATGTACCGTTGTCCTGCATTTAAATAAAACAAAGATTTTTACCGAAATTACCATACAATTTTGTTACAATATCTTGAAGATGTTTTGGACATATTTTTGCTAAAAATAAATATCTTTTCTAGTTAAAAATATTTATTATTAGATGAAATGAATTTTAGAATCTCAAAAAATACGTGCCTTGCAAATAACATAAAAAGTGCTTTTTCAATTTGTTTTTCGTATTATTTCCATGTGCATTATTTAAGCATAAGAAATACCTTTATTTGGTAGCTCGCTTTTGCCCATTCTTTTTGACTAGAACCCTGTCTTAACCGTAACACAAAAAATCTGAAAACGAGTTCTTCTGTCTATAGGCGTCATACAAAATACCCGAAAACCCGTAAGAAAATAAAATTGCAAACGAAGGTACCAACACTATTTTGTTCATTATGACATGATTATTGGGTAGTTTTATAAGCTGCTTAATATATTTTTTTCTCAGAATACGCTAGCATCTGATTTCGACATTACTGCCTACTTCGACTGCAACTATAGATACTTTACAGTTTACAAAAAGTTCAACATTTTAATTTGGAGCCCAGACTGGTCCAAATGCAGTAATAGACTACAGACACAAGTTGTACACTCTGTATCTCAAATAGTGAATTGATGTTTGACCCTAATGATTTTTTAATAACTATATCTATCAAGTCATTAGTACTACGGCGCAGCGTTTGTATGTATGGGTGATGTATACAGTGTAAGTGTGGTGTTGGGCATCGCCCACTCTAGAAGGCACTGACGTTCACAAAAAATTTGGTGCTGTTTACATAAACACAGTCCGCTACGTTACACAAGGACCGGCTTATGTATTTTTGAAAAATCTGCACTATAGGTATGCAATTCTTATACATTCGGCCAATCTCTAGAAAAGAATTTTAACCGAGAAAACAAATTGGTTTAAGCATTCGTAAGGAACCCATAGATTTTCGTAAAATGGAAGCTGAAAGCGAGCGTCTTTTTCAAATATAGGTAGGTACTACGAATTATTTTCTTAAATAAAAGAATATTTTGAGGAAAAAATATTTCATTTAATGAAACAATTCGTAAAAGAAACGTTTTCCAGTTTTTACCTATAACGAGGAACTATAACTTATCTACTTGCAAAAGTTAAATAGAAAAATATTATACTTTTTATTGCAACCAATATGGTAGATAAGTGATTCTTAAAATGTAATCCGCGTGTCCCCAGGAGGTACACTAATATATTTGAAATAGTATGCTTCATCTTGAGCGCCTCAATTATCGAACTACAAGTGTAATGCCTTTTTTTCATTACCCAATACGAAGTCGATATGTCGAGTCACCGATACCGATACCGGGAAAACTCAAGAGTATAGATGTCTATGGAATGCTTTTTCACTCGCCAGCATTTATAGCGCCTATAATTAATCCGGATTGTATCAGCAAATAACAAAGAGTTTTCATAGATAGATAGATAGATAGATAGATTTATTAGTCAAATGAACATTAACAGGGTTGACACGTCAATTACAGAAATAATCATAAATCTTACTTTACAAAATCATTTACCGAATAAAAATCTCCTTTTAATAATATTTTAACTATAGCTTTCTTAAATGCCGTGAAGTTTTTGTTTCTAATTTCTAGAGTTAGTTTATTATAAAGTAGTGTACACATATGTCTGGCGCTCCTCTCAAAAAGGGCTAGGCGATGCTTATTAATTGATAATTTTTTTTTATTTCTTACGTTGTAATCATGAAGAGTATACCATACCTGGCTAATGAGAGAAACGACCCAAAGTAAGCGTTTCTTACCACACCGAAACTAACTATTTTTTTAAGTCGTCGAATAGCATAACATTGTTGACTAAGTTTTATCGCTAGTTGTGTTTTATGCTGTCTCCAGCTGAGTTGTTCATCAAGGTGAACACCTAAAAATTTAGCAGTATTGGATAGTTTTATTTCACATTTTTGATAGTTAAAACTGACAGGTCGAACTGTTTTATTTTTTATTTTTTGAAGATCTAAAAAGAATACTCTCAGTTTTATTTGTATTTAGGATTAATTAATTTGTTCGTAGTGAACCATACGCTTGCTAAGTCAAGAAGATGGGTGATTTTAGATATAGCTTCATGTACTGTGTTAGCTTGGACATCAGCATAAGATAGAAGTAAATGTGTATTAACTGCGTGTTTATTCGAGAAGTCGGAAAGGTCATTTAAATATAAAATAAGTAGTAGTGGTCCAAGGATACTTCCTTGCGGAATACCTCTTTTACAGCCCACAGCATCGGAGTATTATTATGTACTTCGATACATTTGGGATGTCACTATATCGTGATATCGGTATCTTATCGCTAACGAAAAAACGCTCTAAGTTCGTCTGTATTCACCTACAGGGCCGGATTAGGCATTGTAGGCAACTGCCTATGGGCCTCGCGCCGCCTAGGGGTCCACAACCCGTAAGAGAAAAAGTCATAGTTAAATAAAAAATAGAAAAAATAGAAAACAATATAAAGATTCAAGTGGAATATGGAATACTTAGTTAAAAAAAAACTAAAATTAATGGTGCTACATGGGATATTTGAACCCGCGACATATTGCGTATGAAGCAGCCGTTCTAAAACTAACTAAAAAATAATGCCTGCAGAGAAATCACATAAACTAATTTTTGGCAACATGGCTCAAACAACATTTCCTAATGTAATGACAGCATTGCAAATATACAGAAGTTTAATGATTAAAAAGGCATCACTATATATTTTGTATAAATTGCAAATGAGATGTATTCTAGTTTTTGTTTTTTTTTGTTATCCGCATGTATGACCTCGATGTCAAAAATGCGTTAGTTATTAATTAAAAAAAAAAAAAAAAAGGCATCAGGCGAACAAAGTTTTTCGAAATTGAAATCTTCGATCAGCCATGAATAAAAAACGTTTAAATGCATTTGCAATAATGGCTATTGAATATGATATTTTGGAGAAAATAGACTTTCAAGATATATTGAAAGACTTCACATCAAAAAAACTGAGGAAAGTTACGTTTTGAAAACATGATAGAATATTTGAATAGTTTCCAATGTGGTTTTCTGATTGCTGGATGATTGATAATGATGATTTACAGTTAATCGAGAAATAAATCATTGTTATGATTTTATTATAATCACCATTTGCAAGTAGCATAAACTGAATTAAGTACATTATATTACCTATAAATATTTTTGTTTTAACTTTTAATAAACGACATACATTCAATAGTGCCGAGATACTAAAATTTGGTGATGTTATAAGGTTTAAATGCTACCTACCTACATAAGGGGAGAGGGGCCCCGAGACTTGCATTGCCTAGGGGCCTCTACATGGCTTAATCCGGCCCTGTTCACCTATCCTTAAATGAAAAATTAAACCCAGCGATGTAGCTTAGTGGTACAGCACTAGACTCGCATTGGGGAGGTACTGGGTTCGAATCCCGGCGGGGGCAGATGTGGCTAGGACTTTTTCCTACTGCCTCACGCCGAGAAACGGTAATTCCTGTACCGGCCATCTTGTTTGAGGTTTTTCCATGGTTTCCCTCAATAATTCCAGATGAATATCGAGATGGTTCCTTATTTAAGGCCATGGCCGATTACCTGTCAAACTCATATGCTCCCAAAGTTGCCTACCTTATCCTAATGTCCTATAATTCCTCCATTCGCACATTGCTATTAAATAAGTTGAAGTATAATAAAAATGTATAAAACGGGAAGTGGCAAAAATGAAAAATAGTAATGGTGCGAATGGCGTCTGTTATGATATAATGTCGAGAAACGGACGTTAAACGCATTATTATTAAATGAAAAATTAAAACTGCATCAAGTTAGGCTACACTATCACCGCCTTTGTCTTCCCGACCTTGATGCCGATCCTGTACATCGTTTTTCACATAGTTCCGCATACACATTGCAACACTTTGTGTGTAGATCTCCCGTACAACGTTGTTGTGAAGGAGTTTTATTTTTGTATAATATGTATAACTATTATACGTGTACCTAATATTATGATACGTGGAGGACAATTATAAAATAAAATACCGGTTATCAAATATCCATTATGTGTGATAACAAAATATAAACTAGCTACGAATTAATGCTTGGGTTAATAACTCTACGTACATAAGTTAGTTGTGCATTCTTAATGGATTTTGATTGTACATAAAAACACACGCCCAGGTATGGAATCAGAAATTTTCTCTGGCCAAGAATTCTACTAAGAAAATATAATAATGTCCTCAGATTGTTACCACACAGTGACAATAGAAAGAACGGTAGCATTCACGAATATAGTAAAGTATCTTCAGATTCGAAATCCAACAATTATGGTTTTTTCTATGTCGCCGTATATACCTATAGTGCAGTTTTCGCATGTAGTTAAATTTTTTAATAATATCATGTAGGTTATCTCAAAAGTAATGCCGAGGTTTTCGAGGGCACATTCGTTGTGGAAATTCTAATCGCTTTTGTATCAACTACCTATTAAGTCATTTATTGTTTTCATTGTTCAAGTTTAAAGAATTATGTGCATACATATTTATCGCAAATTATAGATACCTATCATTAAAAATATGTTCTTGCTCTTTCGTTTTCGTTCGAAAATTATCATTGGGTTTTTTAAAACGTTAAAAATAATGATGTATACGTATATTGTATAATTAAGATATTCCAGAAGTAATTTCGAAGATTTTAATGAAATATTCTCTGTGAAATGTAGAATCTAAAAACCATTTATCGTTTAATAATAAATAACACTGTGGTTACAAGAACAGTAAAGGGTTTTTCGACTCGAAATTCCACAAGAAATATTCACTCGAAATTCCCGGGATTATTTCTGAAACATTCAGTAGATAATAGTTTCTAGCCATTCTTAAATCCATCATTAATAAATAACGAATAAATAATAAAGTTTGAAACAAAAGAACACATATTCTATTAAAAAAACATTATTAGCCTAGAATTTGACAAAAATAATCTGAAAGAAAATAAATGCACTTAGTACATTTTTCCTTTATTTCTTTTTATTTTCAACTAATTTTTAACAGTTTTAGGCAAGCCCTCATTACGTTTATTATAACATACGCTATAACAGTTTTGACAACCATACATCAGATAGAGGGTCAATTTTAAATTTTATCCAGTGACTATTTTTATAATTTTCTCTCCAATAAAATTCACAAAATTCATGATGATTTATTATGTACATAGTGTACACTGTACAATATACTGATTTTCTGACAGCATTGATGCTCTGAAGATGGTGTAAATAGCACCGAAACGTAAGCAAAAATATGCAATTTTAAACATCAGTATTGCAAATTATTTGATCCTTTGCCACAGAGACTTCCTTTCCTAACTTCAATAATTATCTACGGATCACCATATCTCTATAATATCATAGAGTTTTTTTAACATACGCTATACATCTCGACTTTGTTTTGTATCAAACATTGTTCATGACGTATTTTTACTTCCCACCTCTACTATGGTAGGGAAGTAATGGATTCAGTCCGAAAAAAATATTTCGAGATTTTAACAGATTTTCACGTTTTGAGACCCTAGCAATCGTTTAAGATCATTTTCTGACTGATGTCTGTATGTGTGCGTGTGTGTGTATGTGTGCGTGTGTGTGTATGTGTGTGTGTGTGTGTATGTGTGTATGTGGTCAATTTTTCGCCTTCGATATCTTAAGAACGGAACAACATACGGGCATGCCGATTGTTCTATTGTGTTTATCAGCCTTTAACTTAGATCTGATTAGATTTTGAGTCAAATCGGTTCAGTGGATCCTGAGATATTCAAAAAACGTCCTCAATGTCACGTATTAACATAGGTAAAAAAAAATTCGACTGATGACCAGTCCTATACTTCCCACCTAGTAAATATTTGCAAAAAATAAACACTCTTTTTTTTATTCTTTGACTAGGCCCAAATAACCTTAGCTGTTGGTGGTCTTTAAAACACAATTTAATTTTTATTCTTTGAAAAAAGCATGGCCCTCTTTTTTGTTTGGTGATCTATTGATGGCTAGCTTAATATAGCAAAAATCATGGTTACCTTGATTTACGTACAATTTTTATTTTTTTTAGTAAAATATTTTTTTTCTCGAAAACTATACATTTTAGAGAAAAAAAATATTTACATTTTTTTCATATTATAACATCTAGAATTCATTTATATTTTTTTTTACCTATGTTAATACGTGACATTGAGGACGTTTTTTTGAATATCTCAGGATCCACTGAACCGATTTGACTCAAAATCTAATCAGATCTAAGTTAAAGGCTGATAAACACAATAGAACAATCGGCATGCCCGTATGTTGTTCCGTTCTTAAGATATCGAAGGCGAAAAATTGACCACATACACACACACACACATACACACATACACACATACACACACACATACAGACATCAGTCAGAAAATGATCTTAAACGATTGCTAGGGTCTCAAAACGTGAAAATCTGTTAAAATCTCGAAATATTGTTTTCGGACTGAATCCATTACTTCCCTACCATAGTAGAGGTGGGAAGTAAAAATATAAATGAATTCTAGATGTTATAATATGAAAAAAATGTAAATATTTTTTTCTCTAAAATGTATAGTTTTCGAGAAAAAAAATATTTTACTAAAAAAAATAAAAATTGTACGTAAATCAAGGTAACCATGATTTTCGCTATATTAAGTTAGCCATCAGTAGATCACCAAACAAAAAAGAGGGCCATGCTTTTTTCAAAGAATAAAAATTAAATTGTGTTTTAAAGACCACCAACAGCTAAGGTATTTTGGGCCTAGTCAAAGAATAAAACAAGCCGTGAGGTGGGTCGTTTGTTAGGACTAAAGTGCGACCCTTGAGGTCCACACGACGAACTTCCCAGTTTGATAAATATTTAATAATAATAATTAAATTAGATATTACACAGAAAAGTAATCATTTTAATCATTAAAACATAATTATTATTTATTTTTAACAATAATTATTTAAAAGAAAAAAAAACGGCTGAACCGATTTTTATAAAATTTATGTCGGATCAAAATGACGTTTACACGCCTCGATTGACACCCTTACGAAGTCAATATAATTTTTTATTCGCGAGATATTGTGTAAAATCTACTTTTTTGGAGGTTATTTGGTTAAGAAAAAAGAACGGCTGAACCGATTTTGAAAAAATGTCTTTCAGATCATATTTACGTTAATACGCGTCGATTGGCACCCTAACGTAGTCGATATCATTTTTCATTCTCGAGATTTCGTCTTAGAAAGAAATGGACACATACATACGTACATACGTACGTACATACGTACACACACATACACACACAGACATCTTTCTAAAAGTAGTGTAAAAATAGTGTAGTGACCTTGAAACATACAAATTTTTTTTCCTTTTTGATTTCGATTTTCGGACCCATTACAATAACTTCCAATGGGAAGTTAAAAAAGAGTGTTTATTTTTTGCAAATATTTACTAGGTGGGAAGTATAGGGCTGGTCATCAGTCGAATTTTTTTAAGTTGTTTTAATATTCCACAATAATATACCAAGTATGGCGTAAGAGGCGTGAGCGTGGGACTTAAAATTTTGAAAAGAAAACTAGATCTTTTAAATTTTAACATTTTGTTTATTAAATAAAAAGTAATTATAAAATTTTAAGTGACTTCAATATTGAATTGCACTTCAGTTCCTCCATCTAAAATCCGTAGCTTATAATAACAATGTAAAGTATCGACAGGAATTTTTTATCTGAAGCCCGTCCAGCCATAATACATAGGTATAAGTATTATATGAAAATAATATAATTTTTGGATATTTTTTTGGCGATTCTAGAATTGAGATGTCATTTTGTTTAATTACTTAACTAGAATTTAATGGTAATTTTTATTCAAATTTGATGATAGGGTTATTTCTCATTCGCGTTGTACATTTTTCTTACTTTACTGACACTACACAATATGTCAACGTAATATAAAGTACAACGGGGGTCTAAACATTTTTTTGCGCGTCACAAAAATCCTAATAGCTTAAGTAACTATCACGTTCACAGTATTTATATATGTACATACCCATTCCATTCCATACTCCGCGTACCATCTGTGGTACGCCTAGAGGTGGTATGCCTACTACAAGTTGAGAACCTTTGATGTCTACCATTTCTGTGGTCTAAGGTTGCAACAGACATTTAAAATATTTTTCAAATACGACGATTTTTATTGATCGTATGGTATAACATGGTATACACAACGAATTGCGGAGATGTGCAACAGACAATCTCATATATCATGTACGGCTATCAAATATAATATAAAAGGAATACAACCCGACACAAACAAATTAATGTTTATTTTGAATACTAATAATAATTATTTATTTGAGAATAAAATTATAAAATCGATATCTGATACCCATATGTGTTGGCTGTGCTTCATACTAGTACAGATTTTAATGTCATGCATGTACCTTGCATAGAGAACCATTTTTTAAGTATAGTCGATTCCTCAAGATGACCGTGATTGAAGTATCATTAAATTATTAGACTCCGAATATTAAAGTCCTTTATTTAGAATAAACAGTGTTTTCGATGTCGAAATTACTAATTACATTTAGCGTAAAGTATTTAGTAATCCGAAATCTACTCTGAAAATAATATAACATCCATCTAAAGAAACACGTTGTGTTTTTGAAAGTTTCATTGAAAAGATTATTGGAAAAACATGAAAAATATTGGTTAAAAATTATAAATACATAATTTGACTTTTTGGCTTAGTGTAATTATTAGAGAGTACTAGCGGCCCTGTCCAAACCCGGGTGCAATACACTACTCACTCGCTTCGCTCGTTCGCTTAAATATTATAATTACATTACTCACTCGTTTCGCTCGTTCGCTATATATATATAAACCTTCCGTGAAAAATTTTCTAACTGATGGTGAAAACCGCATCAAAATCCGTTCCGTGGTTTAGGAGGAGTTAGCGGTTATACAGACAGACGCGGAAAGCGACTTCATTTTATACTATGTAGAGAAGAGAAGAAGAGTACTACACCGATTCCTGACCACCTATATCTGTGGTAAACCACTTTTATATTTATTGTTGACAGAATAGATTACTACATAACATATTATTTTGTAAAGAAAATTATAATATTCTTATTTAAAACTAGCTGTATCCGCGGCTCCGCTCACGTACATTTTGAACTTCTGCCGAGTTATTTTTGACATAATAGAATGGACAGCTAAAAAATTGTCCACGTTTTTATAAAATCATGAAATTTGGAGTGATAAAAGGACATACCCTTTGGCTAACCTTGCTCTAGGCAGCCTGGCTGCGGCAGCCAAAATTTTTAACAGCCTGCAGTTTAAAGCAGCCCGACGGCCAGGCGTGACCGTGGAGTCGAGCCAGAAACCCATAGATTACTTAGGTGTTTATAGATGTTAGACGCGACGGGTAATTGCTATGAACGAGAATACTGTGGAGCTAACTGCAGTCTGGAGGAAGAACTATAAGAGGATGGTGGGAAATTTAAATATTTCATGTTCTACTGTTTTTTATAAAGATCTTATATTTAAGTATTGAATAAAAGCCTTTTTCTCGATCAATTTTCTTTTATTCGTTATATTGGCAACGCTTCAAGATATCGAGAAAAAGGCTCTTATTCAATATGTATTATAATATTTACCGATCTTAAAATAATCAATTATCTTATATTTATGATTAAAAGAAAATTAGTCACCAAAATGCGTCTGGCTGCTACGACAAGTGCGCGGATACTGAAGGCAGCCATATAAATTAGCCTTATCTCGCTCTGGCTGCGCGCAGCCAGTTGACTGCCGCAGCCAGGAATTCTTGGTTGCCTAGTGCGCGGGCTCTAATGGCCAATGGGCCGTCTATGCCGAACATACTGCCGCAGCCAGGCTGTCTAGTACGCGGTAAGCCTTAAGGCCATTTTAAGGTATTGGACCACTTCAAAATTTACTCAGGGGCCCTTAAAATCCAAGATGGCGGCCAAAATTTCTATTTTATTTGTTTATGATAGATTGTTTTAATTGATTTTCAGTTTATAGATTTAATATCTTAACTCGCATGAGGTATATCGTGTTAATTATAATTGGAGATAATCACCCAGGTTGCAAGATATAAATCTGCAAAGTTTTATTAAAATCTGGCCAGCGATTTTTGCGTGATGCGCACAACACGACCCCAGTTATCATTTTATTATATGTATAGATTTCTAGATTCATCTCTTCCTGATATATATTTTATCGGTGCTAGGAAAAAGTAGAAAATTATTTTGCAATACGTCTGTTGCCTGATGTGTAACTCAGTTAAAAATTGTTTGTTTTTTTATTTCTGTTCGCACCGATTTAAAATGTGATTTCACTTGCTTCGCCCGTTCAGTCGAGTTAAATGCAAACTTCACTCGCTTCTCAATTATTTCTCTGTCCTTTATGATCTGAAATATACTGCAGGAGTGCCAATAATTGCAGATGTTAAATATACATATGCTAATTCTCTACGTCCCAAATCTTAAATAACACAGTATATATTATGGAGATATGCAATGCCGTCTCTATATTATAGTAATACAGAATTGCGTTCGATGTCGCTATAGTACTACTGACGTCGCTATTTTCGCTCACCGCTCACCTTTCTTTTGTCGTAGCGTAATAGTAGGTATAAAGCCAATAAATAATCAAGAAGGTGTAGACTTCTAAACAGGGGAAAAAATTTCAGCGTGGGCAAATACCGTAAAGATTAATTTGGTGATAAATAAATATTAAATTAAATTTGAATTAATCAAGACAAGTCTAAAAATGTCTGATCACAACGGGATATACCTACAAAAATTTTATAAAACTAATTGTTTCTTAAGTGTAACTTATAGAAACCCAAAACAAATAAATGTTATGTCGACAATGCAGATTATTAATGAATTATCTCAAAAAGAAGCAACAACATAAACAAAATAACAAACTTTTATCGTACAATTTTAACAGGCTGTTAAATTTTGATTACTACGTGTTCATTGGCTGCTGCGTTTTCAATTTGCAAAATTGTTGATAGTTACCATAGCAACCGTCATTTAACAGCGTGATTAAAAAATAAAATTGTTCGATAAACCCAGCATTAGTATATTAGTATAGGTATGTAGATGAAAGTAAAATAAATTTTGTAAGGAATTTTTTTTATTAATCCCTCTTAAGTAATATTTGTTTGAAATTACTAAATTAAAATGTCATAATAACGAACTTAATTTTAAAAGTCGGCATTTAAAATCTAGTTACCTATCTAACGATCATTAAACACTGAAGAAGTACTTAGAGACACTCGCAGTAAATAATATCCTTTAAAAAAGACATAATATTTATCCCACAAGTTGCATACTTTAAATATGCAATTGTTTAGTTCGAAATGAGATGTTTTTAATTGTTTATAGATGGAGTTTACTATTTTCTTCTTATTGTCAGAGATAGATTGTAGAATATAGACGCTCGACAACTGACGTCATTAGCGTCTATTGTTGTCAGAGAAGTGCCTACATATAATTATAGATAATCTCTGCGTAGCACTTCGTTTGGTTTAGTGCCGTCTAAGTTCAATTTGTTGAACCGACTGTAGTATTACTGGAACACATGTAGGTATAAAGTTGGCTAGAGCGATGATGGCTTCATAAAACTTATTACAAGAATAAATACGGCTTTATGGCCATTAGTATGGTAATAAATTTATATTTATTGAACAAGAACTCGCTGCGCTTACAGCCAAGCTTGCGCAGCTAACTTCAGATCATCTATTTACTGCACAGTATTCAAATCCAGGAGTGTTCAACTGTGCAATAGTCTAACAACACAAAAATTGCACACTTGGTTTCAGTTTCGCCTCCAGACCAAATATGTACAATAATAAATATTGAAGTTGTTTTATCACCTGTTATTTAAACTGATTTTTAAACTTTATAATGCAGAAAAAGATTTCAAATGTATTTTGGATTGTGTTTTTTAATTGTATTCTTTTTAATAATCCTAAAAAATCTCTTAAGTATAGATAATTAATTGGGTTTTGAAATAACAGTTGTGCGAAAAAATTCCAGGAATCCTTTATATTGAATTAATAGACACAAATTACAAATTAAAAAAAACTGTCTTGTTTCATTTACAAGAATTGATTATATTATATGTATTTCAATTCCATGTAAATGTTTATGATTAACATTATTCCCATTTGCATAAAAAATATTCTAGGAAAAACGTTGACATTGCCTGCCAATTTTTCCGTTTGAACATTCGCGTTGTATAAAATCTACGATATATAAAACCCGCCAAGATTTATTAATCTATATTTATTTTCAGTTAAATTCTTTAAAATTATGTAGATTTTCAACAAACTCAGATTAAAAAAATTTTCAAAAAATATATATTGTGACGTACCTATTTTAGGTACATGACTCTGCGTTATTATTATCATATATTTTTTAAGTAATAAAAAAATGACTTCACACAAGTCTCAAACTGCCTGTATTTAATTAATAAGTATATTAACTACAGCTTTGTCTATACGGTAGATAGGTACCTACTTTTTACTTTCCCATATTACACTATTAATATCTGGGTGCCGAGCTTTGCTCGGATGAGTTCAAAAAAATAGTACTTGTATGCTGTGAGATATTATTTTCTCAGAATATTATTCCGAAACGAATTTATTTCTGAAACATAATTTAAATAATTGTTTCTGTTAAATATTTTAAATACCTATGTGTATTTTTGAGCGTAATAACTAAGTATCAACTTGAATCAAGCATTTTTTCCTGTAAATATTACTTAGCTCGCCATTTTCAAATCTACCGCCGTTATTGTTTTGTTAACTGAAGAACTCGCAAAAACCGATTTTCATAGATTGAATATCTTGTAAAAATGTTCGAATCAGATGAAATTCTGCTTGCCCGTTGCTGTTTCAATAATTCATTTTTAAACATTGATACCAAATATCAACTTTATCGAAGTACTTTTTCTCTGTGATGTCATCTTAGCAACTTCCAGTAAATTTCAAATATTTTTTTGCATAGAAGGTACCTACTGAAAAACTCACAAAAATCGATTTTCGAAGAAATAGAATTCATATTATATCTTTTAATAACAAACGTCAGACTATAAACCTGCAGCGCAAAACTGTTTTGCATGCATCTTCACCATAGTTTTTAAAAATCGATGTGTTTTGATATACTGCATGCCTGCGTCGCTAGAAGTGCGGCCCTTCTGGCCGCCGTGCAAATTTTTAAACAAAACTTTTTTGTATGTATCTTAACAATAGTTTTCAAAAATCGATGTGTTTTTACACAGACTCGCGGTGCCAGAAGTGCGGCCCTTCGGGCCGCCTGTTTGTCATTATTTACATATTGTGCAAGACACTTCTTATATTAGTGTTCATTTACAGTTTTAACCCTTGTGATATATTATACAAAATCAATGTAGAAATTGGCTTCGAATCGATCTGACAATTGATCGAGTTATAAATAAAAAAACCCTTTTTTTTAATTGCTCCCCTCTGGGACCAAAATTCCTACCTAGATCGATTTCTCGCCCCGAAAAATCCCCATTCTGTAAACTTCATCAAAATCGTTATTCGTTTTTGAGAAAAAAAAGTCTAGGTAAGATTATACGTAGGTACATAATATACATATACATAATATACATATTTTGTATAGGTAATATAAAAATAACATACTTAGGTACCTATTTATTTAAATATTAGTTAAAACTACTTACGTAATTATGTTTAGTTTTTATTTCTATTATTTTTTACTATACAAATAGTTCACGGATTATTTTAATAAGTTAAAAATTCTGTCAGAGTATTTTGACATATAAATAATGAAAGTAGTTTGTTTTCTCCAAAGCCTACTCACGATATTACAATGTTTTGACAGGTCAAAAAACCGTTTTTAAAAATGATAAAATCGATAGGAAAACGAATTTTTCCAGGGATGAGACCTAGCTAAATCGATTTTTTGCCCCCCGAAACCCCTTTTCGGTAAATTTGATCAAAATCGTTAGAGCCGTTTTCGAGAAAATATTTATATAGATACATAGAAACATAGATATATACAAGATTTACTCGTTTAATAATATAGGGGGATACGAAGTTTGTAGGGGGAAGTTGTGATCGTGCTGAAATTCGATTTTGACTTTTTGATGAATGTACACGTTTCCAAGTCCGTGAACCCAAAAAGTGGTTTTGTAAAAAATATCTATTGGTCTCTGCCTGTGCTCAAATTTTACATGTTCAGGACGGACACAGCTCGAGGCGAAATCGCAAAATTGGCCCTAGCTCAAATATGGGAGAAGTGGTGCCCTAAACCGGCAAAAAATATGTTTGTCTGGAAAACAGCTTTATGATTTTGATTAAATTTTATACATAGATACTTCTTGAGTACTAGTATAAGATGGAATGGCTATAGTTCCCCCAGAAGATGCAGGAAGGGAGGCTGCGGAGTGTGGGGAGAAGGGTTAAAATACTAATCTATATATTATTATATAAAAAGGCAAGTTCTGACTGACTAACTAACTTACAGGTGATTCATCATCGCCCAGGTGAAACCACTGAAGCTAAAAACTTGAAATTTGGCAGGTAGAGTCCTTACAGAACGTAGGCATCCGCTAAGAAGGGATTTTTCGAAATTCAACCCCTAAGGGGGTCAAAAAGAGTGTAATTTTTTGATAAAATCTCACAAATCGTTAAGGTGAGAGGTACTGCATTGAGCATACTAACTCTCCTTTAAAAATAAGCAAACCCCCGTTGGCGCATTTTTTTAAATTCAACCGCTAAGGGGGTAAAACGAGGGTGTAGGATTTTTTTGACTAATCAACGCCCAGGCCAAGCCGCTGAAGCTATAAACTTGAAATTCAACATACTGACTCTTCTTTAAAAATAAGCAAACCCATATTCGAGCTTTTTTTTTAATTCAACCCCTAAGAGGTTGTTTTGAATCAATCAAGTTGTTTTGAATCATTTATTCATATTATGTATTACAATAACACCACACTCTGCACTGGTCAGAATTACTATTAATGGAAATAAGTAATTTGTTGAATTCAGATCAGTAATATTATAGGTGCGCATATTTGATACTACCAAAGTATCTATCCTTGTATTTATTACTTCTATTATTTATAAACGTTACCCAAAAGACTGTCGGTTCTTAGCGTCAGTCTGCAAGGAATAGACGGGTTTTTAACACAGTAATAAACTGTAATTCTAATGTTGCATATAATATGTATTTATAAGTCCATTAATAATATGTCTCGACAACTCAGTCAAGTTTATGTGGATTGTTCGCCGTGGTTTCTTATATCATCCAGCTAGCATTATATTATGTAAAAGTGAAGAAGATAAACAATATTACAGCAATATAATGACCTTTTGTAACAATCTAAATGTAATACCTATAATATGAATCATTCTGAACGCATCTCGTTTTACGGGCTTTCGTAAAAAATAATGATCATTGGAACTGAGTCTCGAGAGGGTGACACCCGAATCAGTATCAAAACGATGAAGTGCACTTGTGATGGCGTTGTGCCGAAAGACGCCTTGTTTATAAAATATTTAACCTTACAAGAACATTTTCTGTAACAATTTGATTTTGGAAACATTCAGTCAAAGTTATATCCTTTTACAAAAATAAAATTTTTGTGAAAATTAGTCAAAACAGTTATCAGTATAAAATTAGAAAAAGAAACTTATTATAGGTTTCGCCTTTATAATAAGTTTCTTTTTCTAATTTTATACTGATAACTGTTTTGACTAATTTTCACAAAAATTTTATTTTTGTAAAAGGATATAACTTTGACTGAATGTTTCCAAAATCAAATTATTATAATACAGTCGTAATTAAATTCTTTATATAATTTTCTGTAACTATCCACATATAAGTTAGATATACATATACCGGGTGTCACAAAATAACTATTCCTAATTTTTAGAAATGGTACAGGGTACTTTAATAAACATTTTTTATTAACAAACTAGTATCCAAAAATGAAGTCACGACCACCATTTTCGAAACACAAGTTATTACGATGTGTAATCGACTGCCGAATTCTTCGAAATAACTGCGGACGTTCACGAATATTTTCGGACACTAGTTTATTAGTAAAAAAAAGTGTGTGTATCAGCTCCGACGCACGACTGGAGTTTACTCCTTAAGTACGATTGTCTTTGACTATGCAGTAGGCAAGCATACATACTTACATGCGTCAGCTGTCGCGCAGCATACCCTGTACACGTCGACTGTATACAAATATACACATACATTGAAAGGTGCGCAAGGTACGTTGCGCAGAAAAACGTAACGCTTTTTAGTTAACGCTTGTATAAATTTTACTCCTCATAAAATTTCCATACCGGGGGCCCGACGGGGGCCTTATATGAAAATCGATTCGTATAAGGAGTAAACTCCAAAAATGTTTATTTAAGTGTCCTATATAATTTCTGAAAATTAGGAATAGTTATTCTGTAACACCCTGTAGATATGTACCTATATTCGCTCATAATTATAATGAACCGATATTAGTAGAATGCTACTGAACTCATAAACAGTGACCTACAATCAATACATCGCTACTCAAAAAATCATGGTCTAATTTTAAATTCTAATAAATCATCCATTATCTACATCGGTAGTAACTTTCTTATTCGATCAATGAACAATCATCTTCTGAACATTAATATAAATGGGAATGGAATTCCAGTTGTAAAAACAGCTAAGAATCTTGGTGTAACTTTTGACCAGAATATGAAATTTACAGAGCATATATCTATCAAATTTAAATCTGCTTATTTCAGACTTAAGAAATTGTTTTCGTTTAAAAATTACCTGTCAGTGCAAATGAAACTTAGATTGGTCAATGTTTTGGTTTTACCAATAATTGAATATGGTGACGTAGTTTATGGTAGCTCGTTAGATTTTCAAACCCGATACAAGGCTCAAAAGCTTCAAAATGCCTGTTTAAGATTTGTTTTTGATATTCCCTATAGAGAACATATAACACCTTTCCTCACGCATCATAGTATTTTAAACATGACAAATCGTAGACTTCTTCATTTTTATTCATTTTTATTCCGTTTGCTAAAAAATAACGAACCCTTATACCTAACAAGTAGGCTGGTAAAGCGTTTAAATCCTTATCAGATTAGATCTATTACTTTTGAAATTCCATCACACACTACCTCAAACTTTAAAAAGTCTTTCTCATATTCAGCCCCTAAATTATTAAACGACCTTCATAACATAATTCCAGGGCATGATTACAATAATTCTAATGTGTTAACTAAAATCAAAAAATTTCTTTTAGAAAACCAACCATAGCATCGGCCAATCTAGGCTTTTTTTGCATTTTATAAGTACTATTTTTTGTATTTTATTATTTTCTGTATCTTATTTTTTGTTATTATAAGGGCAGATGGAAGATCAATCTTGATGATTGAATCTGTTCCCATTGCTTCTTTTGTTGCAATAAACAATTCTTATTCTTATTCTTATATTGATGAGTTTTTTATGTTATGTAGCATTTTTTAAAAATAATTTTTAAACTGTTAGTCATTGATACTCAATCGAAGATAAGAAGAAGAGGGAGCAATGTATATAAATTATTTTTTGTTAACTAAATAAATTTGAAAAATAAAAACATTAAACAACCCTTGTTAAATAAATGTTCGAATTTTTCAATAAAATAATGTACATACATGTACAAGGGTGTACTTTAAGAATTGTATTCAGGGAGAGGCAAGAGTTATGAGAGACGAGAGTAAACACGGACATCGGGTTTTCATACTACAATAAATTAGGTCATAAAAGATAGCTTGCCAAGTGCAATTCGGGGAATTTTCAGGCACCAAAGGTTCAATAACGGGAAATTAAAAGGATAAGACGTATGATGTAAGCTTTATGAATTTTAACACTTATTTCCATAATTCCAGATCCGGGGGGCGGGAAGGTGATCAGCTGACCTCCTCTACCCCTCTACCTGTGCCCAAGTACATAATACTTTCAAGATACTGTTAATTATAAACTTTACCCATTTTTAACATTTTGTGATTAGCACAAAATAAACAGTTCTATCAAAGAGTTGATTATTAATTGAATAAGTTTGATTATTTCGTGGCATGAAAACATACAGGGAAATCCGCTTGTTGCTTTGGCATTACATGTTGCGTTTGAATAAGTAGATACTCTTTTGTACCGAGTGTTATACTGTGTAACTGAACACCTTTTCACAAAGTAAACTTTAAACGCTCAGCATCAAAACTGATCGAGAATAATTCTATTTTATCTGTAATCTGAAAATAAAACTTATCCCACATCCGCTTTGCTTTAGTATAAAATAATTTTTTGCGCACCTGCAGTTCTCTACACCTTCATATATAAATTTAACTAAATAAAGTTATATAATATCTTACAATTTAATAATTAAAAGAAGTTCAGCTACACCGAAAATTTCCTTTTGATAACCGGCATGACGTCACTGCGATCAACATTCGCCACATTTACTACATTGTGTGTACAAGCTTACAAAAGCTAACGTGTACGTTTGAAATAATTAATGATTTGTTTTTGTTGGGCTTCCGCACATGCAAAATGCTAAATAAAACTGTATGAATCAAATTACTTGTTGCGAACAGCAGATGACGCCGAAAGCTCTTCGAGCACTTAAACTTGAATACAATTACTTATGTATTATTTGTAAAACAAATTGAAAGTGAAAATGCTAATTTGTTTAGGGGTGTATCTCAATTTTAACTTCCGTATAAATAATTTTTGTTCAAATGCTTTACAAAAATAGCTCATCCTCATGTCATCGTTTGCAATAAAAATATTTTTAACTATAAAAATATTGTTGTCTCTTATTATTAGCGCCTAAGTACAGTAATTTATATAAAAAATTATTTTATTTTTATTTTAGTGTTTACGCGGAAACTAACATGTTATATTTTTCATTTCACGATTTGGACAGTTCGAATTTTGGTAAATGTGGTAGAAGTTCGTTACTAAATATAATAGTACTAAAACTAGTTGTCAAAATAACATTAGAAGTGATTAAATTATTTAAGAGTTTGTCAATTATACCAAAATATCCGGTCTTATGTTTGTGTTTATTCGAAATGTATTTAATGAATTTAACTTCGGTTAATAGGGTTGTAGACACTAAAAGAAAACAAATACATTTTAATTTTTTTTCGATAGTCTAATATTACTTATATAAACATCGAAAATCATATATAATTTGTATTTATACATATAGGTAGGTAATGAAAATATTTTTCTAATAATTAAATAAAAAATGAATAATTCATTCTTGTTGTCACGTGAACAACACTCGTCACAGTGCGTGACGTCACAACCGTCCAAACATCGTATTCTGACGTTTGATATATCAACACTATAGAGTTTCTCTAGTAAGAGTGAAGACAAAGGGGTATCGATTTCTGATTGGTTTGTTCCATCCGCCATGTTTTCCGCCAAAATTCAATTGCACATACTCTGTCTTTGTCGAGCGCCTATAATCTGCAATATCTATTTATCTCACTCTGTGATATTTTCTAATTGTTTTCTAGGTAATATAATTATTCTTATTAATTATTCTTAGGTAATATAATTGTCTAAACTGCTGTAAGTGCAAAAAAGTTAATCGGGCAATATTTTTTGTTACGTTTCCAAAGTTTTCAAAAGTACGTGTGTATTTTTACTACACTGTCTTCCATTGTTTTGGCTAGATATGCGTTTTTGTCCTAACATTCCTAACTCTTACTAGAGTAACTCTAATCAACACCGTAGTGAATGCTTTGTAGTTTGTGGTATTTTTTACGAACTAAACATAAATTCTTTGATTAACCTAGGCGTTATTACATGGAATATATTATACTGCAATAAAAACGCCCGATCACCGAAGACAAATTTTGACGTTTACCTTGACACCGCATTACATATCTGAACGTTTTAGCGGGGTAATTTGAAAATAATAATAATACAAAACATATTTTTTAAATGAAAATATAAAATTATCAAATTTTTTTAGGTCTAATATGCATAAAGCTATAGATTAAAAGCATTTTCGAAAAAAGTGTATACATCCCTATTGCTGTATATATAAGGCAATAAAAAAGGTTTGAAGAATCCCGGAATCAGTAATATTTATATTTGTACATAACAAAGCCGCGAAGTCAGTTAAAAATAGTATAATGTTGTGTAACTATAATAGTGTGCCAAAAACATCGGGCCTGGCGCATAAAGATTTAGCACACGCGTTGCACACTATACTTTATTCAACACATGCATGCTTTTCGAGCTTTAGTGTATTAATGTCAAATACCGTAGATTCACTAACAACAGTACATACATACTAAAAACATTGACCATAGTACATTATTTATTTACTTCGTTACCATAGTAACCATATTTCATTATAGCATCGAAGAGAGGTACATAATGGTTCATTATGTAACGGGTTTTTCAAGTATTTTTCTTTATAGCATCGGAAAGCGTTTCATAATGGATCATGACGTCACCAGTCGATAAACGGCCATTTAAGATCCGCTTTACATACACGAAAGAACACTAAAAGCGTGCATGTGTTGAATAAAATATTTTTGCCATTTCCACTATAAAATAGCTACTTTCGTTTTAAAAACTTTGAATCAATTTATACGCAATAAAATTCCGTTTTAAACCAATCCACCTATATATTATAGTCCCGTACAATTTTTAAGCCATATTGCATTTTTAAAACACTTAATAATTTATACGAAATTAAAATATTAAACACAGCTTATATCTTAATAATGCATTATACTTACAATACATAATAATATGTATATTAGTTAATTTATACTATGTGCGTTTGTTTGTGTGTGTACAAACTAAGAGAATAGCTAACATTCAGCTGTTGTCGCAATAAACTATTCACAAATCAATAATATGCCGGCAACAGTATCACCATACAGAAAACTTTAAACGTCGCCGTCGACTCACTGACAATCCAATCGCTACTCACCAATCCATCGAATACCCGCGTTAGACATATTCCTGATATTTTATTTTATTATAAGTATGTATGGTTCCCCTCTATCCACCTGTGATCGACTACTTTTATATTTCCAAAATATTTATTATATTATATTATGTAATACATCATGGGCGCCCGCATAAGGGACACGGGGGGCATATTGCTTAATTATTTTCTTTTATTGTGTGAAAATGAGATCTGAAAATGATACAATTGATCTTGAACTGAATTAAATTAATAAATTATAGACAAATTTGTAATATGTCCTATGAAATTTCAAATCAACATTTCTTAAAAATTAGCAAAAAATGTTCAAAGTTGATGGTACAGGTTTACGTGCTAAAATTCACTCTTAGACCACATAATTTAAGAACATTTATAAAAGGAATGTATCCTTCAAGTGTCATGTTTCAAAGACCAACAGTATGGATTAAATCTGTGAAACACTTTTACCCCTTTTCACCTCTTTAGAGGTGGAATTTTGAAAAACCCCTTCCTAGTGGGTGCTTACGTTATAGAAGAAATGAATATTCCAAATTCCGTGTCTCAAAGTGTATGTTATAGAAATATACCTATGAAAAAAATATTGCATCATAACTTTTCCTGGCAACATGAATAATATCGAACTCTGTGATCTCTAGAACCTACTCGTATATCAGATGCCAGAATGCGGTACTACTCATATTTTGCATACGAACATCCCTTGGGCGCCTGGTTTAACAAACAAATTTGATTTCGAAAGCTCTGCAGAGATGTTTCCGAGCGAGTTGTTACTTTTCTCCAAGAATGTAACACCCACCGATATGTGTCATTACGAGAGAGTGTCGCTCATTTTGGAGTGAATCATGGTCAATTTTTTTTTCAAATCGCCGTATCTTCGATTCAGAAAATCCTAGCTCTCGACTTTCGGTGGCTGGATTAAAAAGTGACACTAAGCTTTCACGCTGTGACGATGAATAAGTTGTGCTCAAAGTTGATAATTTTTTGCAATTTTTGCCCGGTCTACTTGGAAGTGGTGCAGCGACACCCAGGAACGTCTTCAAAGAAACCGAATATCAGGGACTGAAAGCTATGAGGCTTTTCCCATCAAAATGCTGTATTATTCGAAAAGTGTTTACGATTTTTTTGTACAAAATTACATGTGTTTAAAAATCGCTGATTGTTAGGGTTCCGTATCTCAGAATGAAAAACGTAACCCTTATATAATATGTGTATCTCGTGTCTGTCTGTCTGTCCGTCCGTCCGATCTCCCCCCCCCTTATTCCCGAAACTACTGAGCCAAAATTTTGAAAAAATAGGGAATATAGGGCCTCATTTATAGTTTAACCTAAACGAGAGTCTTAATAGTACGGAACCCTCTCCATGCGAATTCAACTCACACTTGACCGGTTTTTACAATTCTTACAGCTTAGAAAATAATTCTCGTTAGCAGTATTCAAGCACAGGTAATTTTATATAGTTATATCTGTATGTATATTGAATATATATGCCTCTGATTCCGTATACATGGCACCCACCCCTTGTACTGCAGTGGATAGACTTGCTACCCCCTTCCGTCCACCCTCTCTAAAGTTCTCTCCAGTTCAACAAACGAATTGTGCATGAATAAGACGTCTTGGATCGATTACCTATGACTCGCTACTTTTTATAATATTGAACTGCTTATTTTAATTTCTTGCTTTATACGTACTCGGCCGATGTGTAAACTTACAGTAAATTGTAATAATTAGTATGATTTTTGTCTATTACAATATTTTAAAGAAATTTTGATTTCCAGTTTAATGTTATTTTCAAATCTGTGGCGAGTAAAATGTGAATTTTCCAACTCTTTTCTAGTGCAAATGGTCTGAAAATTGACTTAAAAAGATTAAAACTTACTCACGACGACTAATTTCTGTATCGTTTGCACTTGAAAATGTCAACTCTGAATTATATTCAAATATAAAAAATCAGTGAAATATTTCGTATAATATTGCACAAAATAAATTGAACAGGATCTGCGTCAATTCAACGAACACGTTCTAACTAAATCCCCGACAAAAAAAATTTAAAGCAAAACCCTTTTTCTGTGGGTGATCGTCCCGAGATCAGTTATAGTTTTCGTGTTTGATATTTACTTCAATTTCATATAGTAATATTATTTTTGAATATCCGTAGTGGTGATTTAATTTGCCAAAGTGTAGATTCATGTATTTTACATTTTTGTATTAATTTCTAGGATTCCGTAGTGCCCAAAGGAACCAATGAAGTCCTATTGTTGTGGCAACTATCTATCCGCCTATCCATTCTCCTGTCTGAGGTTTCTAGCTCGTAAACGGGATAAGATAGAAAGTTGAAACGTTCACAGATTATTTATTTTTTCTCGCGCGGCACAGCACATTTGAAAAAATTGTTGGCATCCAGATTTATTATTTAATATTATGAAAAATGCATTAACTTATTAATAAGAAGTGACTTTCATCCTTATCTACCTAATTAATTATTAAAGGATCCCACATGTTTCATATTAAACTATGTTTAATCTGCGTTTTTTTATAAATTCATTCATTGTACGCAGGTTATAATTAGTTATTACAAATCTACTTTATATAATTAAACAAAATTTAAACCACTTTCCAACACAAAAACACAAAAAAATGAGCTACAGGATTTTCACGAAATTATAGTGCATCAGTTCTCTAAGAACTGTATAGTATAATAGTACGGGAGGCAGCGTTGCAAATGAATAAATTATTTCATACCGGCTGATAATTATACCAACGTTTGTTCTCGTCCACCTGATGAGACATCCAACCGTCAGCTGCGCTAGTAGCGGTGGGGGCGGTAGTTAGAGGGTGTCAAAGTCGCTAAAAAATTAGATTTTAAAATTATTTCATACCGCACCAAATTTGGTATGGTGATTCTTTATATAATAAACAATAAGAAAATAACTGTCAACTGCGTAGACAGTGGGGGTAAAGACGTCAGTTTCACCATAAAACATATCGTGTCTAGATAATTTGAACGCCATTGAACAGAAACGTCAAGGTGTGTTCATTTTGAAATATAGATGTCGCCGATAATAAGCATTTGTTCTCCAAAGAAACAAACCCACGGTGCAAGGAGTATTTGCCCCTGATTTGCAATTATCATAAACGTGTAGCTGTTTTGTCGAGGTTAAAAATTATTTATTTAATAATTTCAAATATAATACTTGCGACAAATACGTTTCTAAATAAAGTTTAATTTAAATACAAAGTTTTTGTATTAAAAAAAATATTTGTTATATTATAGGGACGATTTTTGCTTTTGCTGTTATTCGTTTTTGTCGTCGTTTCGCGTAAAACAACACAAACAAACTAGTTCTACATGGAAATTATGCGATTTGAAAGCAGAATTGAAGAGAAGATGTGCATCTGTCATTGGAAAGGGTTTGTTTCTTTGGAGAACAAATGCTTATTATCAACGACATCTATATTTCAAAATGAAAACACCGTGACATTTACTGTTCAATGGCGTTTAAATTATCTAGACACGATATGTTCTATGGCGAAACTGACGTCTTTACCCCCACTGTCTACGCAGCTGACAGTTATTTTCTTATTGTTTATTATATAAAGAATCACCATACCAAGTTTGGTGCGGTATGAAATAATTTGGAAATAATTTTAAAATCTAACTTTTTTAGCGACTTCGACACCCTCTAGCTACTACACCCACCGCGGGTGCGACGACTGACGCTCACTTTGGTTGCTGTTGATACTTAAACAATTACTAGAAATATGAATTGGTCGGTATGAAATCACTCCCTAAAATGCAACGCTGCCTCCCGTACTATAATGTATTATGTACAAAAGTTCTTTTTTAACTTCTGGTATTATATTTGCAAGCACGTGTTACCTTATACTTACAAAGGTATACCCAGTAAAATAATCTTCGGTCGATGTGACGCAGTTATAATGTAGGTACATGCGTGTGAACTAAACACCGATTGTCTGACGACTGAGAAAAATGATAGGGCGGAGGTGTCAATCACGCACATATACCTACTATCGCATGCAGACGGCTCTTACACTTGACTGCACGCCACTGGCCCTGCACTGTACACAATGTTATTGTTAACATATTGTTTGCGTGACAGATTTGAACCAACTCATCGACTCACTTACTGACCAACATTACCTTAGAATTATTTGGTAAACTTCTCTCAGAACTGACATTAAAAATGCACCAATGGCTTAGAATTATTGACGTAATGATGTTACGAATAGGATGTCAGTCTACTCTGAACTACACTACCTTGCACTGGCTTAAACATGAGTTGTTTCAAAGACAATGAAATGGTGTAAAAAGAGTTCCACAAATTAATAATACTAGATTAAATACTGAATTTAGTTATAAATAGATTTCAAACTCGCTGTGAACTATTTCTACATATTTTATTATAAGTAAAATGCATTTTCATTTTGCAGTGATTTAGTTGAAAAATATCCTAATTAAGAAAAACTTACTATAAATTTTATTGATGAGTTAATTGATTTAATTAGTTGATTCTGCAATAATAATAAAAAATCAAATTTATTATCAAAGAATTCAACCATTTACAAAATAAATAACTTTTGAACCGTCAACAATAGGATAACCACATATATGGTTATTAACTTCCCACTGGAAGTTATTGTAATGGGTCCGAAAATCGAAATCAAAAAGGAAAAAAAATTTTTATGTTTCAAGGTCACTACACTATTTTTACACTACTTTTAGAAAGATGTCTCTCTGTGTGTGTGTGTGTGTGTACGTACGTACGTATGTATATGTGTCCATTTCTTTCTAAGACGAAATCACGAGAATGAAAAATGATATCGACTACGTTAGGGTTCCAATCGACGCGTATTAACGTAAATATGATCTGAAAGAAATTTTTTCAAAATCGGTTCAGCCGTTCTTTTTTCTTAACCAAATAACCTCCAAAAAAGTAGATTTTACACAATATCTCGGGAATAAAAAATTATATCGACTTCGTAAGGGTGTCAATCGAGGCGTGTTAACGTCATTTTGATCCGACATAAATTTTATAAAAATCGGTTCAGCCGTTTTTTTTCTTTTAAATAATTATTGTTAAAAATAAATAATAATTATGTTTTAATGATTAAAATGATTACTTTTCTGTGTAATATCTAATTTAATTATTAACTTCCCATTGGAAGTTATTGTAATGGGTCCGAAAATCGAAATCAAAAAGGAAAAAAAATTTTTATGTTTCAAGGTCACTACACTATTTTTACACCACTTTTAGAAAGATGTCTGTGTGTGTGTGTGTGTGTGTGTGTGTGTGTGTGTGTGTAGTGTACGTATGTACGTACGTACGTATGTATGTGTCCATTTCTTTCTAAGACGAAATCTCGAGAACGAAAAATGATATCGACTACGTTGGGGTGCCAATCGACGCGTATTAACGTAAATATGATCTGAAAGGAATTTTTTTAAAATCGGTTCAGCCGTTCTTTTTTCTTAATCAAATAACCTCCAAAAAAGTAGATTTTACACAATATCTCGCGAATAAAAAATTATATCGACTTCGTAAGGGTGTCAATCGAGGCGTGTTAACGTCATTTTGATCCGACATAAATTTTATAAAAATCGGTTCAGTCGTTTTTTTTTTTTTTTTTTTTTTTTAATTATTGATGTTTTAATGATTAAAATGATTACTTTTCTATGTAATATCTAATTTAATTATTATTATTAAATATTTATCAAACTGGGAAGTTCGTCGTGTGGACCTCAAGGGTCGCACTTTAGTCCTAATAAACGACCCACCTCACGGCTTGTTATTATTAAATATTTATCAAACTGGGAAGTTCGTCGTGTGGACCTTAAGGGTCGCACTTTAGTCCTAATAAACGACCCACCTCACGGCTTGTTTTGATTAGAAATGACCTCCCCTATCACCTCACGACGTTTGGGACACCCTGTATATATATTTTTTTATTTAAAAGTGGGAAATCGAACAAAAGTGTTGAATATTGAAATAGCTCGTTAATTCTAATAGACGAGCCTGCTTGAAAGAGGAAAGCTAAACCTTTGACTTGTGAGTTAGTCTATAAACATGAATGTCTACTCTGTACAGATAACGTATGACCTAATGAATATTATATAATTAGTAAATACACTGTCACGGGATAGAAAGTTAATATGCATTATGAAGTTATTTTTTGTGTGCCAGTAAAACATTATCGATTCCGTAAATAAACATAATATTTAGAAAGAAAACTCTGCAACCATCTATAATTAAAATTCATGCCGTGTCTGTCTGTTTTTCTTTCCAGAGATGTAGTTTCGTGATAACTCGATAATGACGCGAAAACTCCTAGATCTGTAAAATTCTAAAGGGGGCCAAACCTGTTCTCATAGCTGGAACTTTGTGGATCAAAAAATCAACTTTATTCCACCGCGCTCAAATTAAATTTTCGGAATCTCTAAACACAGCCATGCTGTAATTTTTTCGAAATTCCAATGGGCTGACCCTAAATCAGCACCTGCATAGTTTCAAAAATTTCGAAAATTATTATTTCATGTTTAATTTCAAAGATAATTTATATCTGGGAGTTTTTCAAGACCGGTAAACACAATATTCCGTAATTGGTTTTTCAAAACTCGAATCAACCCTTTCAATAATATTAGGCTATTTTATTATTTCACGTAAGCTCTAGCTCCCTAACAAAGACAGACTTAAATACTAGTTTATTATAACAAAAAACAATACCTAGTCAATTTTTTTTTAATAGTTAATGCTTCGGTCAAATCCATTAGCATAAAAAATATTACATTATTAATTGTATACAATTTATACAAAATTCAATAATATAATTAATACATAGTAGGTACGTTCAAAGAGAACAAAAATGACAAAAGTATATGTCAAACAATTAATACTTTTGCAGGAAAGCTCAAATCTGTGAATTCTAATATATTAGCCAGAAATAAAGCTATGACAACTGAAATAAGAAGGATTAAGGAAATTTTGCAAATATGGTATATTATAATTTGCTTTTCATATCTACGTGCATACTGAATAACTGACTTTTCTGCATTGAAATAAATAAAATTTCACTTAATGCATAAACAATATATTAAAAAAACAAACAAAACAAAATGTAGTATAGATATACTGTGATTTGTTTTTTCGAAAAAGTCAATATTAAAATTTGAAAAAATCCCACAGAAATTTTATTTTTAAAGTAGTAAAAATAATCTGAAAGTGCTTACACTTACGTATTTAATTATACTTATTCGTGGATTCCTGATGGAAAGATATGTTACAAGATCTTCTGGAAACCATTTCACTTCTATTTTTACAAGCTTTTAATGCACATGAAACGCTTTTCTCTATCAATGTGCACAATAACTATACTATTTATGTTAACACGTCAGCAGACTAGTCACTACGGCCGCTGGAATGGACGTAATCCGGCAAATTTCAAATCTCCGATAATTATTTGATATACCTACTACTTCAATAGATTTGATATCAAATCGAGGCTGTCTCATTTCTGTGGTAGTGGTAGAAGCGACGGGTAGTATATGGTGGAATGGCGGGTTACGCATTTTGACATCTCGTTAAAAACGACATTCCCGTCAATTTTTCTTCATCTAATGTAAGTAGATAAAATAATAATAATCCCCACTAAGAACATTATCAATAATTAGTTCTCCAACTTATCCACCAATTATATATTGAGTGTCCAGTAAACCTTCTATAAGACGTTAACCGGTGATAGGTCTGGCTATGTGCTATCAAAATAACAAAACATGACCCGAGTGAAAACCTTTTATTATTTAAACTTTTTTTAACTTTTAATAACCCTGTTCAAATAAAATAGCAATATCTTTTTTCCAAAAAATAATTTAGGTGTTTTATACCATTCTAGAATCTGGATAAAATAAGCAAGTGTTTGGAACCATGGCACAGCATGCGTAACTATAACTCTAAAACCGCCAGGTTTTTACTGGGATCATATTTTGTTATTTTGATAGCACACCGGTTAAAGTCTTACGGAAGGTTTCCTGGACAGCCTATATGTTTCGTAATTGAAATCTTATAAATAATTTTATCTTATATGATACCAGTTCTATTATTGGGTTCTGTTTTCGCGTATTTTAAATATTTTTGTTTTTAAAGTTAATAAGCTAATGGCTTCAGCTCATAATATAATTAATAATTTTAATAATTATAGTTTATTGCAAACAACCAGTTTCTAAGTTTTAATATTATGAGATCTGTTAAAAGTATCTATCAATTTGATTTTCAGTTTATTATTAAAATAATAACTTAAAAATATGAATCGACACTTGTAGCATTCAGGTCAATGAAATTAATCAATCATTTATTAATATTACACATAGGGGGAGGCGTAATAATAATAATAATAATAATATATTTTATCCAGTGGATCAAATTGTTCGATATAGGACAAGTAGTTAGGTAACCAAAGGCCCTGGTGCAAAAAAAAACTGGGGCCCTAACTAAACTGTTTAGGTTTTATCAAGTCAAAATATAAATATATATAAATATTATGTACTTTAAAGGTGCAAAGCTACTTTATCATCAGTGGCGGTAGCAAACCTATACTATAATGTACTAAAGAATAGCGTTTCTCAAGTAAAAATATTCTTTCTTGTGTATACTGGAACTCGAATACATTATTTTTTCAAGTAACAGTTTACAGAAAAAAATTTTGAATTGAAAATAATATAAAATTTTCTATAAAAGGTTTTTGTCGCAATAAAGTTTTAATTTATTTAACAGATTACTTTTATAGACCGTTTCCTTATTGCCAACCCGCTAAATGTGACGGTGAATCTTTCAAGTTGGCAACACTACACAAACTATAGAAAGAATACAGGGGAATTCCCCACAAGTTTCGAACAGAAGTCGGAACTTGTTGAGAATTCCCGTGTATTCTTTCAAATGAGTTGTTATGATTAAAGTCGTGTTGCAACCTATTTTATTTACATTCTGAAGATGGGAGAATTTTTCACTAGTGTCCGAGGACCCTCTGAGATTGTAGGCCCCGGTGCACGGCACCGTCTAGCCCTCCGGTAGCTACGGCACTGCAGTGACCTCTAACATTTGGTATCCTTTACTAAACAAACAAAAAGTCGGCTATGATTTAGCCTTCATCAATGATATATCAGAAACAAACCTTATGGCATAAGTTTTCATATACCTGATCACGTAACCAGTAACAAATTATCCTTGGATTATTTCGTGTTCATGATTACAGAATCTGAGTGTTAATGAAGTCGGTAAATTTTCTATCATAAATAGAGTTGACGATATTGTGAGAGTTTTTGCATTTGGTTACATGATTGTTCAGAGCCGTCCGTTTTTTAAACGTACGTTGTCGTTAGCTGTAGCAATCGATGC
This sequence comes from Mongoloraphidia duomilia, assembly GCA_039654895.1. Taxonomy (NCBI): domain Eukaryota; kingdom Metazoa; phylum Arthropoda; class Insecta; order Raphidioptera; family Raphidiidae; genus Mongoloraphidia; species Mongoloraphidia duomilia. The sequence continues at coordinate 26,096,762 of CM077519.1, forward strand.
ACACATACCGTTGAAATTACGCAACGAAATGCATAAAGAATTTGTCTGTATCATCACCCGCCATTATATCTATGATACTGTTGATACTGCGTGTGCGATTCGGTTGCGGCGTGTTAGGAAACGCATGGAAAAACTGACGCAAAATGGACGATACCACAACGTCGACGGAGTTAGTATGCATTGCCTCATCTGATATAATGTATCTCACACCGCAATTGCGTTGCCGCAGCAGCACCGCACGTTTAAAAAATTAATGTGTGACCAAGTCCTGTCAGTTTTTGTTAGTAAATAGTATCGTATTGATATTTGCACGGTAAGCCTTAACGACATCGATAAGTGTTCTATCAAAACCAGGCCTTATTGCACAGGTTTCTACACCTGGTCACGTGATTGTTTGTAATGTAAATCGTTTAATCAGTTATTGCCACTAGCGTCGAGTTTAATATTATAATTAGCGCCAGTGTTAGCCATAACGATGCAATCATAATTTGTTATTGTTTATGATTGCATGTTCAAATGTTGTTACGAACCCGATTGCATATTTAAACTCAATTTCAAACGTTATGCATTTATAATATCAAGAATTAATTTTCTTTTATTTCCTCAAACTTTATACAAAACTTGATAATTATTAAAATTTCGGAATCTGTTCCAAGTATTTAGTATATTTTTTGCAATAGTTCAGATATTTATTATCGAAAATATTCAGACGACGTTTTAATCTAAATTAGTTGAAAATTTAAAGACTGGTGGGCAGCTGGTCAAGATTTTCTTTTTATATAAACTTCTTTGTTAGAGTTTAAACTGCTTTCATTTTAATATCTTTGACATAAATCACTTTAAGTGTTTAGTTTTGTAATGTCATTATACTTTTAAAAACAAGATGGTGTATTAAAACTTAAAAATGATTACAATAATTCCATTAAAAAAGACCGGATGACAAAGTAAAAATTTTGGAGCATACAAGTAATTCAAGAATTACAAGGCGCGATATTCATGTAGGTACTGTGTGTAAACGGTTTTATTGAACATGGGGAAAATAACACTGAGAAGATTTATAATTTTGTAGTAGGCTATGAGCCATAAGACCTAATATAAATATGTATTGGATTACATAGAAAAAATAGTACAGTGAATTTTTTAAACAATTTTCCATAGCAACGGTTGACTATTAAGCGTTACTCGGAACCGGCTAAATAAAAAAGTCATGATGTCTCGTAAGACACCCGACAGAAGCTATGCTTTTTACGCATTGTATATAAAACCGAATTTATCAAAGATATAAATAATACAATTAAAAAGTTATTATTTGATCGCCATTTTGAAATCTGACGCCATTTTATTTTTTTGTGTCTTATTAAATTCTCAAATATCAATTTTCAAAAGGATCGGATAATTTTTACAAAGAAATAAATACCTATGACCGCCATTTTGAAATATGACATCATTTTATTTTTTTGTGTCCTATAAAACTTGCAAATATTAATTTTCAAAAAGATCGGATAATTTTTACAAAAAAGTACATATGGCCGCCATTTTGAAATCTGACGTCATTTTATTTTTTTGTGTCTTATGAAACTCTCAAATATCAATTTTCAAAAGGATCGGATAAATTTTACAAAGGAGTACTACATATTTCCGCCATTTTGAAATATGACGTCATTTTATTTTTTGTGTCCTATAAAACTCGCATATATCAATTTTCAAAGGGATCGGATAATTTTTACAAAAAAGTACATATTATGGCCGCCATTTTGAAATCTGACGCCATTTTATTTTTTTATGTCCTATGAAACTTTCAAATACTGATTTTCAAAAGGATCGGATAATTTTTACAAAAAAGTATATATGGCCGCCATTTTGAAATCTGACGTCATTTTATTTTTTTGTGACCTATGAAACTCTCAAATATCAATTTTCAAAATGATCGGATAATTTTTACAAAAAAGTATATATGGCCGCCATTTTGAAATCTGACGTCATTTTATTTTTTGTGACCTATGAAACTCTCAAATATCAATTTTCAAAATGATCGGATATTTTTTACAAAAAAGTACATACGGCCGCCATTTTGAAATCTGACGTCATTTTATTTTTTGTGTCCTATAAAACTCTCAAATATTAATTTTCAAAAGGATCTAATAATTTTTAGTGTGCTTTATTTCCTTAGTCTGATTTTATTACATTTATCCGAAACGTTACCGGAGAAAGACCTTTTGCCTGTGAAAATTCAAAAGTACGATTTGCACCCGGACGAAACTCGAGCCGGTCAGCTGGTTACCATAATATTGTATTGTCACCGGAGCTACACATGTGTGCAAAATTTCAACTCAATCGGATCATGGGAAGTGGGTAAAAATTCAAAAGTACGATTTACACCCGGACGAAAGCCGGGCCGGTCAGCTAGTTACCATAATATTGTATTGTCACCGGAGCTACACATGTGTGCAAAATTTCAACTCAATCGGATCATAGGAAGTGGGTGAAAATTCAAAAGTACGATTTACACCCGGACGAAAGCCGGGCCGGTCAGCTAGTTACCATAATATTGTATTATCACCGGAGCTACATATGTGTGCAAAATTTCAACTCAATCGGATCACGGGAAGTGGGTGAAAATTCAGAAGTACGATTTACACCCGGACGAAAGCCGGGCCGGTCAGCTAGTTACCATAATATTGTATTGTCACCGGAGCTACACATGTGTGCAAAATTTCAACTCAATCGATCGCAAGATTTGTAACAAATATACGGGATCAAGTTAAATAAAACCACCGTTTAAAAAACAAAGCATCTACTACCTACTTATTTTTGCGTGATGCCAGAACATACGTTTTTATTTGAGAATCAGTTCGGTTGCTTTTGCGTGATGCCAGAATATTTTAAAACTCGCAGTCGCATAAGAAGTTATTTACTTGAAAAAAAATCATGTAAATCGGATCAGTGGTTCTCGAGTTATAAGCGTACAAAGGGACATAGAGACAGAGAAAGTCAAATTGTTCGGGAAGGTATGATGAACGTCGAGAAATTTTGGTCCGATCCGATCGACGTCAATAATTAGTTACACGTCATTTTAACTCAGTAGGCCAGGGTTTTTAAACTTAAATTCAAACATCAGCAGTCAAAAAATTGAATAACTATATTGAAATAATGCAATATAAGACAGAGCATACGCTATTTTCCAATATCCATATCACACTGTGCAACAGACAAGGACAACCGAAACAAGTTCGCGATTTATTAGATAAAGTCGCATTTATTTAGTTTAATAATCATATAAATCTGTATAAAAAAACTGTTTTGACACAATATTATACATGAAATCTATCTAAAATTTTCTGCTCTTTCGTTTAAGACAGGTTTCGAATCGATCTGACTTAAATTGAGCAAACTATAAGCAAAAAACACCGTTTTTTCTAATTTGCTCCCCTCTGGGGCCAAAATTCAAAAATCGGGCGACGTTAGGATCAAATAGACCCCGAGAGGAATCGAACAAAAAAAAGTTTTTTAAAATCGGTTAACCCGTTTGGGCTGTACGACTGATACAAAAAATCCGTTACAGATTGACAGATTGACAGATTCACAGATTCACAGATTAACAGATTCACAGATTCACAGACGTACAGACAAAGCGAGTGTATATAGGCGCTTCTAGCTTCGCTAAGATCGCGCCTAAAAAGTGTCCTACTTTTTTAATAGTATTGTATTTTCTTCAGTATTGTAAAATTAAACAAATATTCTCCTTTTCCTTGAAGTTTCATATTCAAATCAGGAAAAATTGATAGAATTCTTCCAACTTTGTGAAAGTCAACCGGAAAATATTCTTTTTACTTATATTCACGATGTATACATGATCAAACTCATATTAGTCGCTACGACGTACCTCTATGAACTTTGACATTGTTTTGATTTAATTTTTCAACATATTATTACTCAATAGTTTATTATAATCTTATTTTAGTTTCTTGAGCTACGACTTGGATAAACAATTTAATATTCACAATCATACCCGTAGTCCGCAATGCCTAGAACTGTCACTGGTCCACCCAAATAAGTTCCATACTTATCCTATAAATGAGCATTTAATTACTTAGAGAAAAAACTGAGCAACAAATTATATTATTATACGACAGTCTGATCCAGAGACCGCGACGCTAACCACTGGACCACACTATCCTCATTTTAATCTTTATAATATAAAAAAAAATATATTAACAAAAACAGTCCAATGTTACCCACCACCATATAAAATATTTTAAAACTATAAATCCGACCTAAAAAACGATTTGCATTTGAATAATTTTTTTCAGTAGAGAACCTTGTATTAATCGACTTCAAAAAAAGAAGGAGGTTAAAAAGTATAGTATAGTAATTATTAATATCTACTTTTTAACCGACTTCGTATTTTATTTAATTGGCGCAGACCTCAAAATTTTATTATTTTCCTCTTTTTAGTGACTTTTTTAAATGAGGTTTTTTTTGTTAAAAAGTTTTTTTATTTTTTACTTTTTAGTGGCTTTACAATACCTACATAGTTTGCACGTTATTAACCGACTTCTGTCTTGATATTTGACATTAACTTAACGGTGTTACATCTCGTTACTCACTTGGCTGGGACTGCCATTTGAGAAAGTCAGCATTCATTGTAATGTTGTTATAAAATTAATAGCTCTCGCAGTTACTGGATTTGCGGTACATCGTTGCTATATATAGGAAAGATTAAATGTTCACTGTCGGGCACTGTGTAGTAAGTAACTTTCCTGACGCGAAATCGGGAGTTCTGGGTTCGAATCCCAGCGGTGCATTTACATTTTTCCTATACACCTTCTATATAAAATGTCATGGCGATAGTGTCGTCTGATATTCTTATTATTTAGTTACGGCATAAAAGGGAATTAATCATATTTGATTGTTTATCTCAACGTTTTTTTTTGTTTAAACAAAACGACTGCAAAAAAGTAGATTTTATACGAAATCTCGCCCAAAAAAAAATGTTATCAACTTCGTTGAGGTGTCTATCAAAGCATGTTAACGTCGCTATGATCCGACATAAATTTTATAAAAATCGGTCCAACCGTTTTGTTTTTATATTATGTATATTGTTAAAAATAAATAATAATTCTCTTTTTATGATTAAAATGCTCACTTTTCTGTGTAATTTCTAATTTAATTATTGATATTCAATATTCCAAACTGGGAAGTTCGTCGTGTGGACCTCAAAGGGTCGTACTTGTAGAGCCCCAATTAAAAGTAATTTTAGTCTCAATAAACGACGCGCCTCACGGCTTGTTTGTATTAATTTTGTTGCTATCAAATTAAAACATCGTACTACGCCTACAGCGACCATATTATCTCAAGACCAACTCAAACTGTGACGTTATGATCATAATTCGTCTAATAAGGTATAGAGAAGTACCAGTACCTACATACGTCTAACTATAACTACTTAAAAATATAACTTATAGTACGTGTACGCTTCAGCATAATAATATGCAGGGATGCACAAATTTCAAAAAAAAATTATAAATTCATTTGACAATTTTTAGAAAAATAATATGTTGTAATAACGAATTTGCATGATTTTTTCACTCTGAAAAGTAATGGCTTGAAACCTCTCAAACTGCATGAATGTAAAAATGTTTAAAATCTAAATAAACTCAAACCACAAGGAGTCTTATTCTTACAATTTTGTAAAATATCGTTAATGAAAGAATTTAGTTCGAGTCGATACCTTATTGAGGCATGTGATCGACAATGCTCTCTCATTTATTTGCAGCAAAAAAATTAACTACTAAGTAAACCCCTGCACATTCAATAGAAGGTTAACAGGTACAGTACTTTTGAAATGAAGTTTTTATTTAGGGATGTAGGGATGAACATGTTTTTACAAGAAGTTACACCAAATTGATCTAAAAATTAATTTAAATTATCATAAGATCGACATAAGTGGTTTTTCCTTGTGGCCACAGATATTAACAAATAACAATTTTTGCATCCTTATACGTACAGAATACATGATATTATTATGGGCTACGCCGCTACGGCATGCAACGTATATGTTATTCATGCTTGTATTATAATTTAAACAGCTTTCTGATGTTTGTAAAATAAAGAAATTGTACTTTTGTTGCTCCTTTCACATATTTTCACGATTTTATTCCCATACATTGAATAACTATAAAAAATTCTCTTATTTAATTTGTATACATTTCTTTAGCATAGTAGGAACCCTAAAAAATATTCAATCAATAAACATCCATGGCAAAAAATAGAATATTGATTATTTTTTAAAAAATATTACAAAAGATTTTTTTACCGTCAAACCTTAAAGACTCCGTTTTGGCCTAACATACCCAAAATTCTGTACATAAATATAATTCGCTATCTCAGTTTCTGATAATAAATCTAGATTTAAGAATATCAATATTGTTTTCAATTCAATGGAGACCTCCATTAAGTTGAAAATCTCGATTTATAGCTGATAGTCAAGTACCTAGATGTTTTTACAAATTACTTGACTTGACTTGACGACTTAATTTCAAGACTTGATCTTACAATATGATAACTACCGAGTATGTACGAAAAGACACGAATCAATACCGTTAGCCTATGTGCGCATTTATGAAAATATGATGCGGGGTTCCCCGAGCTGCAAAATTGGTTTTATTATTTTGTTTAATATATCTAAGAAAAGCAGGATTACGTTGATATGCACTACAATTTACAAACAGTTTATTTGTATTTTTTTTTACTTTTATTATATACTATTATTTCTGGTCAAAAATTTTAAAATTGGAATTAAAGATTTAGTTTTGTAATTATTAATAAAAGTCTTTATTGCAAGGCTCATAATCATTTCTTGATACTAGTAGTATCTATATGAAATTGATGTAGTCTAATATATAGCGTAGTGGTCTATATAGTGGTCAGCTTGTGTGTATACTTGCGTTGCCAGAGCTAGAGTCATATTAGATGCCCGGGAGTGGATTTAAATCCAAATGCCAGAAAATTACCATATTTGATAATTAATTTAATTATATTAATTAAAAATATAATATAATAATAATTTTTAAAAATGTTGATATTGACGATAAAAACCTTAGCTGTTGAGCGTCTATAATTTACAATTTTTTTATGAAATCGATAAAAAATCAGATAGTCTTGGTGAACTACTTGATTTTTCAAGTACTTGAAATATAACTAATTGACTTGACTTGATACTTAACATATACAGGGTGTACCACAGAAAACCGAACATAGGGAAAAATCCATTGTGCAAATTAGTTAGGATCAGTGATTGCTATGCCCTTTTTCATGCTTAAAGCCATAATAATTAATTTAGTTGAGTTAGCAATGTGTGTTCTATCTTTATCACGCTACCCATTTTGTTTGTCTTCCCTGTTGCACTCATTTATTTTCTATGTTCTCAATCCTGTGATACACCCTGTATAGCAACTTAAGACTTGATATTCGTATTTTAAAACTTGACTTGAACTTGACTTGATTTCATGTCAAGTCAAATAACTGGAATATCAAGTCAAGCCGTGAATTCCTAGTCGTATCAGAAACCCAGCATCAGTTTCGGAATTGTTTTTTATAATTTAATTTTTAATACTGTTTCACATATGAGTTTAACAAATAATATATTGCCGACACAGTTTTGCACTGGGATAAGTGTTTTTTTTTTATTTTTAGTTTCCGGTGCCGATTTCTGAATAAAAAATTTTGAATCGATATTCAAATTTTGTTATTGTTGCAGACCTTATAGTTTTATTATCGTTATGATAAAACTATTATTAAATTATTAAAAAAATTAATTATTCGTCAGTCTGAAAATGTATTTAATCAGTTTAAAAAAAGTTTAATTTGTTCTTTTTAATTTAGTCATTGCATAATATTTAACAATGTAGGTACCTAAATATGTTTTTGAAATTTAATTTTTTTTAAGTATGACGTGACTACAGTGTCGTTTTTTAACAATTATATAAGCGTACCATATTCGTACCTAGATATAATTTTTAACTGTCATTCTGAAACGCTATTAAACTCTGATCAAATAAAAATTATGTATCTACATGTTTCGTTTATTCTTTACCTACAGATTACTTTTTTAGGAAAACTGTCTTTTGTTTTTACTACTCCACATGCTTTTTATGACTAAATAAAAAAGTTCCCAAAATCACTTAAATGTCAATAAAAACTTTGTTCTCAGCTTTTATGATCCATCAGTAACACTATCGATTCTAGCGGAAATATACATAACATTAAAAAAATAACCTCTAATGAAATATACATAATATATAGTACGATGTTCAAAAATTTCAGGGGTTATTTGAAGATCCTAAACGAAACAAATTAATGGATTTTTCTATTATTTTGGTCCTCATTTAGAAATAAGAGGTATAACTGGAGCAGGATCTAATTTTCTTGGTATTTTCATCATTTCTATCTGAAAAATTAAACTAAATAAATTAAAAATTTAATAAACCCCGAAGCAAAAACAAACCCTTAAAAAGTAAGAAATAATTAGTTTCTACTATAGCTGGCTTAACGCATCGACTATTTCTTCGTTTGGATGAAATAATTGTTTCATAAACGCGTCGATCAGAGCTAAAGATATTGGAAACGACTGAACCGATTTTCATCAAACATGACTAAGAACTATCTCGCAAATACCAGCTTTAAAACAAACAAAAAACGCATTCAAATCGGTTCATCCGTTTTGGAGCTACGATGCCACAGACAAATAGACAGACATGCAAAGGCTTTCAAACGTATATAACACCCCTCTTTTAAAAATAAATAAACGATGATAATAAATGAAACAGATAAATTAATAGACTTATACGGCTGAATTTCAATTGAGAATTTTCGTTGGAAAGCAGCCAATTATATAATTGATTCTAAACATATTAGAAAAAACCATTTTACCAACCATAGTCACAGTCAGGATTCTAATCTAAACCTTTCCACTTTCGCGGCGGAATGAGCTTACATTTACTCAACCTTGACATGATTACTAATCTAATATTCTCCTTATATGCTTCGGAATCAATAGATGTTCACCACATGCGAGTGTTAATTCAATGTAGCTGTGTTGTAGAAGTGAATCTTCATGATGAGCTCTCGCTAGTACGAAGATGCACTTCTACAACATAGCTGTATTGAATTAAAACTCGCATATGGTGAAAATCGAAGCATATAAGGAGAATATTAGATTAGTAATCATGTCACGGTTGAGTAAATGTAAGCTCATTCCGCCGCGAAAGTGGAAAGGTTCAGACTGTGATTACGATTGGTAAAATGATTTTTTCTAATATGTTTGGAATCAATTATATAATTGGCTGCTTTCCAACGAAAATTCTAAAATGAAACAGGTTTGTAATTTTGTCTACGCAAGCGGATTTAGTTTAATTATAAAATTCTACATAATATATTTGTTAGAAAAACTATTTTTGAAACTCTATTTAATAAAAGGTCACTTAGAAAATAATTACCAAAATTGCATTGCACACTGCGATATTGGCACACAATTACAAGAAAAATGGAGAAAGTGTCATCATACAATACATAGGTTACAAGTGCACTCTGAGATTATTCAACCGACCGGTGCAATCTAACAAAGTCAAGTGTAGCCAAGATTCCATCGACTTAGAATTTGGGTTAAATGAATTTATTATGTTGAACATGTGCCGACTTATGATTTGTAACCAAAACCACTATGGAAACGATCAGAATTAGAAACTTTAACCCGTTAATTAACCCAAATTTTGCATCATTGAAAACTGTTGATGATTTTCTGTCACATCCGTAGGTGAATTACTTTGTTTTGCTTGAACACCGTCGATATGTTTTGACGGTACCCAAAACAAACGCATCGTACGGTCATAAATCGTCTCCGTGTCCACTGGCGCCTGGTATCACCTGGCATTAACTATATATCACCCCCATCTTTACTGAACCCCATCAAACAACCAACCCCAAACATTCTATACTACACAATACACTCACATTCACTGTGCCTTTACTACATTGTAGGTACTTACTGCTCCATACAGACTGATTTTGGTAAATAAATCAGTCTGTATGGAGAAATAACTACAATATTACCAAGCCCTGTTCTCAAAGAACTCTTTCTCAACGATGTCCCACAGTAACGTAGCTAAAATAAAAACTCGGGTCGCGGTGCCAAATCATGCAAACAAAATAGTGTACGTATTAATTGCTAATACATGAAGTATGGTGTTCAAAATGTATTATTATATGAACCTAAATTTGTTTTCGGGCAAAACAAAAAAAATCGGTTGACCTTGCAGGCCATCCCTGAAACTTCCCGCTATTTTCAAGCGCTTTGAGTTCGGAGCACTTGATAATATACCCAAAAGTAGATTTTTGAGCTCTTCGAGCTCAAAAATCTGAAAATTGCTGATAACAACACTATTTTAATTTTTGAAAAGCTATAACTTTAGAACGAGTTGTTCGATTTTGACCTCTAAAACGACAATCGACGCAGTTTTTAAGCTCTAAAAATATTGTAAGAAGTACAAAATCGATTGGTTGAGAAATCTCGAAGTTATTTTGAAAAAACACTTTTTTTCATAATCTGTTGACTACGATATCTCTCGAACGGATTAACCGATTTTGATCCGCTTAGCGACATTCGACGCAGTTTTCTGAGGAGAAGAGCTGATTAGATTATGAAATCAATCGGTACAATATTCTAGAAGTTATTTTAAAAAACAACCGTTTTAACAACTTTTTTTTCGGTTTTTTTGGAATTTCTTAAAATCTATTGAGCTGAATCGGCTCAAATTTTCAGGAAATCCAAGTTCAGTAGAACCCTATCGAATGCCGTAAATCGCGATTCGATCAAGCCGTTCAAAAGTTATGAGAGGTTTACATACACACACACACACACACACACAGAGAGAGAGAGAAATACTGACATCATCGTAAAAATAGTCAGAATAGCTTCCTAGGATCACAAAACGTCGAGATCTGATGAAAACTCGATTTTCGAAAATCGGGGTGAAATCAATAATTTCCCTATTTTTGAAAATTTTCAGTTTTCTTAGCGAGAAGTTAAAAACACATTCTTTAGTTCATCCTTTAACTGATAAAATTTCGATATTCGGCACGTATTTTATCAATCAAGAATCTGCACCAAACTGTATATACCTTTTAGTAAGTATACGAGTAGTTCACTATCCGATTACTATAGTATTTATATAAATTTTGTAAGATCGGCCCTGTCTGAGCGATTTTGTTAAAATTATAGGGGCGCATTTAAAACGTGTTTGCTTTTAAAACTGTCCATTGCAAAGTACTCTATTGAATCGCTTGCTTAATATCAAGTCGTATATATGTATATTATTATGATTAAATGAAAACTATTGAAAAATGGTAAATAATTTAGAAGGAAAAAATTTAGAAACAACAATTTACTGTAATTTATAGCACCTAATGACTAACAGTAATTCTTGAACTGCCTGCACATTCCCACTGATTTTTTTTTAAATCAAGCAAACCTTTTTTAACGTATTATGGTCATGAAACCCTTTCAATAATTTTAATTATCTATACCGGGTGCTGATTTGCTTTGCGGGTAATAGAGATTTTACATGTAAAATCATGTTTATGAATTTTCCTGCTTCCCTATACATATATTTTAGTGAAAAAAAAACAAATACAAAATTTGTTCATAATTAAAAACTCTGCCTGACACATATTTTCAAATTACCAATATGCAGCTTTTAATTACAAAACAATTATTAAGGAGCTGTGATTAAGTTTAAATTAAAAATATTTTATCCGAATAGCAATGACTTAATTATTTATTCGGATAAAATATTTTTAATTTAAACTTAATCACAGCTCCTTAATAATTGTTTTGTAATTAAAAGCTGCATATTGTTAATTTGCAAACATACGTATCAGGTAAAGTTTTTATAATTATGAACAAATTTTATATTTGTTTTTTTTCACCAAAATATATAGGAAAGCAGGAAAATTCATAAACATGATTTTACATGTAAAATCCCTATTACCCGCAAATCAAATCAGCACCCGGTATATTTAGTTATTAATAAAGCTAAATGGTATCACATTTTGGAACTATAATTTTGTCAGTCCTACTACTATTAATACTAATGATTACTAATCTCTTGACAGTGAAAAAATGTCTGCAAAAGTCTTTTTGATATTGCTCATTGGGTTTTTCCTTGTTATAATAATACCTACTACTTTGATGGGATAATTTTCGCTATTGCTTTCCTTCGTGTCCACTGCATTTGTCAAGGTGCCAATTAATTTATTACAAATGCCACTTAAGAACTGTAATTGTTAGTAAAAAATAAAATTAAGTACCTACTTATTTTATTTTAATTTTGTTAATAATTTTATTTAGATATATCTAATGTGGTTTTTCAAACAGAATATTATTTTATCTTATATAATATTATTATTCTTAACCAAGAATGCTAAAAAACTAATTATTATTTTAAATTCTAAATAACAAAATATGTTTTTCGATAATAAAATCACATATTCAAGAGTGATTGATGAAATAAAAAATAAAAAAAAAACACATGAACAATAACGAATCGATTTTCCACCATTTAACTAAGGGGTTGAATAATACCCCCGCTTAAACCAAGCCCCCCAAATATAATATTATTTTTATGAACGTTATTCACCTTTTGAACGGTGGGCTTACTTACAAATATATTAGATGTGCATATACTATTATATGAGTTATATTAATAAACTCTTTGTGCTTAAAGGAAACAAAAGTTCATTTTATCTGTTCTTGTGATATATACAGAGTGCCACTCGAAAACTTTCCACACATTTCATTTTTTACCCGACTGCGCGACAGCAAAGACAGTGTTTTGTTTTTTACGCGTATCTGGGTATGTATGTATGTGTATATATTTGTGGGATTCTTTCTTTCCTCGTAGCATCCAAACGGCTGGATGGATTTTAATAAATATGGTGTCATTCGATTCGTCTAAACCGTGCGATGGTTACAGGCTAGGTTTTGTTTTTATAAAACCAAAATGACGGCCGTAAAATACAAAATGGCGGTAGAGACGAAAAAAGAATAGCGTACCATATTGAGTAGCATATCACTGAATAGGCATTTCAAAATCAAATTTGATAAGACAAAACTAAAAAGTCGTCAATAAAAAATTTAAAAAAAAACCCGACTGCGTAAAAATCTAACTTAAAAGATGGAAACAAAATCAAATGATAACATGCAGTCGGAGGCATATAGTAGTAACAAATTGAACAGAAATATCTGATGCCTTCGACTGCATGTTATCATTTGATCTTGTTCTCATCTTTTAAATTCGATTTTTACGCAGTCGGGTTTTTTTAATAATTTCTTTGCCTTTAAAGTTAGAAATTGGAAACTTTGGAAGATTGAGTAATCTATACGAGAACACAAGCTAAGAGGAGTCGAATCGGTGCGCCGCCCCCAACCGCTCCCGGCAAAGACAACGTTGTTACTTTAAATAACACCCTATACTTTTGAACGGATTTAGAAGGAGAACCTCATTTTATGATGATTTTTTTATGATGTAAAGTTTTAGGATAAAGTGAGTGGTTTCTAAAAATTAGAAGTCTTATCTAAAATGGTTTTGGCATTATAAAAAAAATAAATTTAAAAACCTCAACTCTCGTTAGCTCTATCCCAGAACGAGCACCACTTTTGTGTATAAATATATTATTATTTAATTATAAATTGAAAATCCAGTTCATACTTTTACAACTTTTCGGATTAAAACCTGAGAACTGGAGGCTTATAATAAGCAACATAATTGCTATTATCAAGCCTTCATATTTTATAATTTATAATGAATCAATCAAATAAAATTTGTGATCGAAAGTCTCAGGTACAATAATTATATAGAACTAGGCCTTTTTAATTCCGGAATCTCGGGAACCCGATTGATTTTAAATGCGCTTTGGGATCGAGATTACATTTCTATAATACCGAGACCGAACCGAGACTCACATCGGGATCGGGATTAATATAAATACAGTGATAGGTCAATCGTATTTGAATTTACCGCTCTATTTTACGACGATTTTGTTTATCATGCCGTGCGGACTTTGCCTATAGTTTAATAACTATTATTATTTTGTCAATAAATAATGGTCAGTTAAAAAAAGCAAAGTCCACCCCTAGGAGGGTTAAAAGGGATAAGAAATGAAATTTCGTTACTGAGGTAGGCTGTAGCAAGCAGTGTAATTTCTGTAAAAAAATTTATCCCTTTTCACCGCCTTAGGGGTGAAATTTTAGAAAACCCTTACTTAGTGGGTGCCTACTTTATAAAAGGAATGTATCCTCCAAATTTCATGATTCAAATGCCAGCAGTGTAGACCAAATGATTAAATCTTTAAAAACACATTAACTCCCTTTTCACCCCTTTAGGGGTTGGATTTTGAAAAACCTTTTCTTAGTGTATGCCTACGTTAAAAAAGAAATTTAATCTTCAAATTTCATGTTTCAGAAACCTATAACATGAACAGAATTGTTAAATCTGTAAAAAAACATGCAGTCCTTTTCACCCCCTTAGGGGTTGAATGGACCACACGGGAGGCCGGAAACATGTGTTTTCTTACAGTTTAACGTATCACAAAACAGTTTGCGGTGCTCATATTTTGCAGACAGAAATACCCTTGGCACCTGCACAGAACACATAGGTTCTATTTAAAATATATATTTAACTGAAAATAGGTATTCACATTTTGATTTTGTTTCAGGCACTAAATGGCTTCCTAATGATTTTAACCTGCGAAGGCGAAGTATTTTTCGCAACTCACAGTATAGAAGGTTATCTTGGTTTCCATCAGGTATGTTTATAAAATTATTTTTCATCATAATCTTACTGTTAATATTCGAAGCAATATTTTGAAAGAATGTTATCGGAATAATATTATGAATTCCAACAGTAAATATTATTTTATGGTTAAAATTATTACCTGCGCATAAATTTCATGTAAATGCTTTTTGTACTTTGTCTACTATTTCACATATTATGAGACTATATTATTATTTTTTCTTTGCTGCCAAAATATTCCAAGGATTTAAGATTTAAAAATATAAAAATTTGACGTACCTACCGAAACAGCTAAATAAAACTAAAAAACGAAAATGTAATATACAATACCTACCCGGAAACTATTGAATTTTAGTCAAAGCGAAGCAGCGAGTAATGTTTATAAATGAATATTATACCTATATATACGAGTAGGTACAGATATTGTAATTAGTTTAACGTTTATATGAAATATTTATAATAAAATAAACATGACCAAATTAACTGACATCGTACTATACCTACATATAATATTAAAATATTAAGAATTTTAAATTAACAATGAACTTAAAATATTACTGCTGAAAGGGTAGATATATTAAACATTCATAATTCATTTATTATGTAAATATATTTCTTCATAAAAAAAATGGCTGAATCACTCATGCTCAAAAATTACGAACCAATTAACGTTTTCTAAATTAACATAATTTATTTGAAACAATCAAGTTTCTCAAGACTTTTTGTGAAAATAGACCTTTTTAGAAAAAATTATCATTTCTTTTTCTGTGGGTACAAGAAATGTTCTATTTTATGAACGGTTACCAGCGTCGTAGCTAGGGCCTGGCAACCAAGCCATGCGAATATGATTATTTTCAAACAAAGAGCGCGAAATCAAAGTCTTGTCCTGAGCGCCGATGATTCTAGCTACGACGTTGACAGTTACAGTGGAAGGCTATTGTGAACAAAGCTTTTTTTGACAATGTTGTGTAAAACCGAGCTATTGCAAAGGCTACGTCATAGACATTTTAGCCATATCAATGTTTGCATACCTAATATTATTATGGTTTGATACTCGGATATGCTATACACTTCACATATACAAACAGGTATAATCTTTATATTATAAAATACTTGAATATGAGTAGTTTTATAGTGGACTTACTTATATAAGAAAACAATATTTTCCCTATAAAATACGTCGCATGTCAGATTACATAAGATAAATTATGTTTATTTGACCTTTTCCGAGAGGAAAATTATAATAAAGGCATAAACTCCCGTTGATACTTCATTTATAAGGCGACACAAAATACCAAAATGTCGTTAACAAATTAAAAAATCGAATTGGAAAAACAATCGCTGAAGCAAAGTGAAATAATAAAAATAAAACAAATTATTTTCAGCCACAAATATTTTTGCATAATATTTTTAGCCCAATTGTAGACATAAACAAGCCGTGAGGTGGGTCGTTTATTAGGACTAAAGTGCGACCCTTGAGGTCCACACGACGAACTTCCCAGTTTGATAAATATTTAATAATAATAATTAAATTAGATATTACACAGAAAAGTAATCATTTTAATCATTAAAACATCAATAATTAAAAAAAAAAAAAAAAAAAAAAACGGCTGAACCGATTTTTATAAAATTTATGTCGGATCAAAATGACGTTAACACGCCTCGATTGACACCCTTACGAAGTCGATATAATTTTTTATTCGCGAGATATTGTGTAAAATCTACTTTTTTGGAGGTTATTTGGTTAAGAAAAAAGAACGGCTGAACCGATTTTAAAAAAATTCCTTTCAGATCATATTTACGTTAATACGCGTCGATTGGCACCCCAACGTAGTCGATATCATTTTTCGTTCTCGAGATTTCGTCTTAGAAAGAAATTGACACATACATACGTACGTACGTACGTACGTACGTACACACACACACACACAGACATCTTTCTAAAAGTAGTGTAAAAATAGTGTAGTGACCTTGAAATATAAAAATTTTTTTTCCTTTTTGATTTCGATTTTCGGACCCATTACAATAACTTCCAATGGGAAGTTAAAAATACCCATCTACGGAATAATTCTCAGTTAACTGAATTTTTGTATACACCTTCGTTATGCTGTTTTAAAAAAAGTGTAAAAATTCCGCATCGGTATCGTGCCGACGTTGTCAGATAGTCGAGGTTCAAGTTCACGATAGACGTTTTTTTGCGAATTTCTCGGTTCCGTTACATTTTTAGTGAAAAATGGTTATTATCAATCTTGTAGAACACAAAATTCTCTACAACTTTTGTATAAATATTTTTTGTATACGATTCATAGTTTTACTTATTTATGTATCCGCGTCTTCCTCCCCCTCGATTTTACATAACGGGATTATGCTGCTTCGCCGACGGCCTAACACAATGATTTGTACCTTTATTTTAAGGTAAACTTTACGTTACCGATTAACTATAATTTTATCGAAATTAATGCAGTAGTTATCTAGTTACAAGCAACAAAACATACAAATCGACAGCAGTGAAACAGATAGGCAGACAGACATTTTTTTTTAGAAAATACGATATTTATACTTGACATCAATTATAACATACATCATTTGTGAATATTACTGAAACACAATAAAATTATTACTAGTTTTTTATCTGCTAGTAAATTTTTATTATTTCAGCAGTGCTTTTTGTGACATCACGTGCGCATGATATTATTATGTAAGTAATAAGTATATTGTTAAAATATTATGTGACCAGGTACTAGGCAGGCTGTATAGCAAGTCATTGACTAAAGTTAGGGACGGGAAAGTACAATATCACTTGTGAATCAATCAAAACGGAAGTCCGCTCACGATAACATTGCGTCCAATTATTTCATTTATACCTCTGTATCATCAAATACGATTTTGATATTAATGCGTTGACTGCATACCTAAAATTCCGACACCATTGGATGGGGTGGTACAAAAATTCTTTTAAAAGTTATATTATTTTCCATGTTAAGCAACTAGCACGTTATAATCGTGCAAGACACCAAGTGACCAAAATAATGAAAATGTTGCATAACTAATTAATTAATTGTAGATTATAGACGCGTCGACAACTCAGGTCATTAGCGTCTTCAACACAACAAATAATCCATTTGTGTATTAGAATCCGCCAGCCGACATACACAAACCGACTGGTACGAGCTCGGGTCCCTGGGAGCGCTAATTCCCAAAGAACATTGAAATGCAATTTGCGATAGCAACCACATTCAAATGTCCCCCTGGGATGTTGCAATTACCTTCTAATCCTTTGTAGCTACCAATATCATGTTTTTGTTAAATGTTTGGTGTTATCTCTCTTAATTCATAAAAAAATATTCATATTAATAATTAACATTAGGTATTAAAGCTTAATATCATGTACGGAACCCTAAAAAAGACAAAAAGAAAGAAGGGCTTCTTCTCTGATACGATTTGGTAACGATTGGTAGCATATTGATAGGCATATTTATAGCTCGGTAACGTTATACTCGTTACGATTATCTCTGTAGTTATCCGAATTTTCACAGTAGATATGACTGTTTTTCCGTGGTTTTCCTATAAAGAAACTAAATAAAAAAATTTAATTCTTCTATTCTATTTGTTTGATAAAAGATTTTTCTAAACAAACCTACCATATTTTCTAGAGTGTTGTGTAACAGGCACTGGGTTATCTACCTAACATACGCCGTCAAATTCTTACCACTGCAATGTGGGAAAAACTTTTTTCAGTATCTACCTCTAAACTTAAAAGATTGAAAAAATTCACTTTTTATTAGTTCTTCCATCCCTAAATAGTACCTATAACACTTTTATCTTAAATTATAATATTATATATTATAACATATTTACATATTATATCAGTCACAAATATTGTTACGATCTTGGCTTTTCTTCATCTGAATATAAATGGCTAATTAGTTAGTTTTTTCTTTCACTGTTTGATTTTTCAGCTTTTGATTTACCTGTTACTAGAATTTAGTGGAATTATAATTTTTCATTCATTTGCATGTATTAAGTATATAATTTAGAAAATTCCGGAATTATGTTTCACTTCAAGATATATTATAAGATATATGAAGGTAAAATTAAATTGAATCTCTATATTACTCAGTTTAATCGCATCGTTTGTTATTAATTATAAATAAAAAAAAACTCGGGTCGCAGTGCAAAACCCGACAAAATAGTATATTTGCTAATACATGCTTTTTTCGAAACCGCTTGATTAAAAACACGAAAATCAGTCTGACCTATTTTGACAACGAACAGCCATATCGAATTTCGTGTTTCTGATCAAGCGATTTCAAAAAAAAGATAATTTTTCAACCATTCTTTTCAATCCTTTTGGAAATAAATTTCTAAAAATGCAATCTTAATGGGCGCTTCCATCATAAGTGGAAAACACTCCTAAAATTTCAAGTGTCTAAGTTCAGCGGTTTCGATTGTGTTTATGATTCGAAAAATTCACCCCTATACCCGTTCAATAGTTAAGATAGATTTTTTAGAAAAACCGTTAAACATATTTTTGAGAAGACTTTTTTTAGTTTCTCGTGTCTAGCTTAATAGTGGGGCTTAGCGACGAATCCAGCTTCAACCTTGCATTTCGTGATAGACAGATGCCACTCGGTACGAATGTTGGTCGGACCCATATCTTCACTTTAAGAACCGGAGGCACCTTGGGCCCTACGACCAGGCCCCTGGACAGGTGTTTGTTGAATGCTAGGGCCGTTAAACGTTTGATTCTTGCACGACGTGATAGAGAGATGCCACTCGGTACGAATGTTGGTCGAACCCATATCTTCACTTTAAACAGTGGAGGCACCTTAGTCCCGCGACCGGGCCTCAAGACAGGGTGGCTGCGTAACTTTTAAGGGCAAAACGTCTGTAACTCAGCAACCGTTCCTCGCACCGATTTCAAAAAGGGAGGTTCTCAAGTCGACGCGTATATTTTTTTCCTTTTTTTATGTATGACCACGCATAACTTTTTACTGAGTAGTCCGATTTTGATGATTCTTATTTTATTGGATAGGGTATACGTCGAAGTTCGTCCCATGTAAATTTTACTTAAATCGCTTCAATAGATCGGCTGATTTTAATAAAAGTGAGTAAGGGCGTGTGATTCCTAGGTAAATGTCACTTTTTGACACATCACAAAGCGTAAGAAAGTCGTTAAAAAGTTTGTAGAAGTGAATCTTTTTTTCTTCATAGAGGAGGGGAAATTCTCATGGACACCTACTGGTAGTGCCGGACTCCTACCGGCTAAAACCCCCCACTTCTCCACTTTTCCTCGGAAACCGTCGTAATAAGTAGAAGTGAATCTATTGGCAAGCGACTAAACTACGTATTGTAAAGCCACTAAAATGTAAATAAAAAATAAAAAACTTTTTAACAAAAAAAAACCTCTTTCAAAAAAGCCACTAAAAGAGGAAAATAAAAAAACTTTGAGGTCTGCGCCAATTTAATAAAATATGAATTCGGTTAAAAAGAAGATATTAATCACTATATTTTTAACCGACTTCATATTTTATTAAATTGGCGCAGACCTCAAAGTTTCCAATTAGAAAAGAAATGTTTTTTTTTCGAGATACGATACGAAAAATTAAATTTTGTATGGAGGTTTATTTAACTTTTAATTAAAAAATGCATTCTTTTTTCATCGATATATTATATTTGTTTTCAAAAACATCAAAATTATAAGATACTAGCCGTTGCCCGTGACTCCGCTCACGTATAGAATTTCGATTTTTGTATGTCAAGTGTAAAATATCGTATATATAGTTCGTACATTACTCACTGGCTTCGCTCGTTCGCTCGAATTTATGATGTATTAATACATTACTCACTCGCTTCGCTCGCTCGCTCGCTCTCCAACTTGGAATCAATCCTGTTTGCATTCGCGGGTGAAGCCTTTTTTTGAAGAAAAGTTTATGTTGAATTCAATACCTCTTGTGAAATATGAACATTTTGTCAAGAAACGCTTCACCCCCTTTTGACATCTTTAGGTATTGAATTTCGAAAAATCCGTTCTTGTGCTTGCGTCAAGTTTGTAGGCTTTATAGTTTCGGAGATTTCGTGATGAGTGAGTGAGTGAGTCAGTGGTATTTCGCTTATACAGATATATAGATTTAAATTGCTTAAAATATGTGACGTCCAAGTGTAAGAAGCTATTTAGTTTATTTTTAAACGGCATCTTAAAAATCATATTTTTATCACATTTAACAATAATTTAGTTCCGTACGGTAGACAACAAAAAATATATTTTTAACTTGCCATTGATGTACGGAAAACTGTTCATAGTTAAATATTAAGTTATCAGCATAATACTAATAATAAATATACAAAATTTTACAATGACAAAACAGCAATGTTATTACGTAGTGTTTTTTAATTTTAATTTTGTATTTTCAGTCAGATATTGTCCATCAATCAGTATACGAACTGGTTCACTCAGAAGACCGCGAAGAATTGCAACGGCAGCTAATGTGGAATTCATTTTTGCCAGCTGAACAAAGCAATATGTGTCTTCAGGATGCACTGCAACCAGATGCTTCACATTTCCTCGAACGAAGTTTCACTGTTCGATTTAGATGCCTTCTAGATAACACTTCAGGATTCTTGGTATGTTGAAAGCTATAATATATTTCATTCACAGAGCAAAAATGTGATTATGATTCAGAGCTGGGGAGTACTGAGTAAATGTACCTACTTGAAAAAAGTAGGTGCTTTAAGTACATTTTTTTGTACTTGGTACTTTGTACTCCAAGTACTTTTAAAAATTGTACTTGGTCTTGTACTTGTAACGATCTATTGAATGTACTTTGTACTTGAAGCTTGTTTCTAAGCACATTTTGTTTGGAAGTACATTTCGTTTGCAAGTACATTTATAGTCCATTGAAATGTTACATTAGGCTTGCATTTTGGGTAGGTGGAATATAAACTTTTATTAATTTATTTTTGTTTTATTTATAGAGACTGGATATTCGCGGAAGAGTCAAAGTGCTTCATGGCCAAAACAGAAAATCTGAAGAACCACCTTTAGCTCTTTTTGCAATATGTACACCTTTTGGACCACCGTCTCTTCTTGAAATACCACAAAAAGAAGTTATGTTTAAAAGCAAACACAAGCTTGATCTCTCTTTGGTATCAATGG
This sequence comes from Mongoloraphidia duomilia, assembly GCA_039654895.1. Classification (NCBI taxonomy): domain Eukaryota; kingdom Metazoa; phylum Arthropoda; class Insecta; order Raphidioptera; family Raphidiidae; genus Mongoloraphidia; species Mongoloraphidia duomilia. The sequence continues at coordinate 26,118,767 of CM077519.1, forward strand.
ACCAAAGGTAAGAAATTGTTTTGTTCTTTGTTTCCGTTGCAACTATCATGTAGAAATGCACTAGTAACTTTTTTAATTCAAAACACTGTGTGCAGCAAGTAAACTGGCATCTAAATGACACCTACGTCAGTAAAGGAACGTTTCTAAACCACGTAACACTTTTTTCTACAATTTTTGAACCACCCTTCCCCCTCGTAACTTCATATAGACAATAGCCTGTGACCCCCTCCCCCTGCCTAATGCTACGTAACGCAGTACCATTATATTATAGTCAAATGATTTTTTTCGTAGTATGTATATTATAATCTTGAGACTTGAAAAAATTTCGAATACCCACTTTTTTATTTTCTTGTTTTTTTATACATTTAAAACTTAAAGATATAAAAAAGTATGAAAAAATGTTATGTAACATTTTAATATGACCTACATCCGCCATGTAACAACATTTGTAGACCAAAGAGCTGTACCCCCCCCCCCCCTAAAAGAGTGGCGTGGTTTAACAGCTCCAATATTAATAACTTATATATACCTACCTATTTACAGAGGGAAGATGTTACTGGGATATTCTGACACGGAATTAGCGAACATGGGTGGCTACGATTTAGTACATTACGACGATTTGGCATACGTGGCAAGTGCACATCAAGAATGTAAGTTTGTAGTCGTTCATTTTTAATGCCAAATAATTTCCAATTTAAAAAATTACTTATTTAAAATTACGAAGCTCTAACGTACAAAAATCAAAACAATTTCTGTTTGAAAATATAAGTAATTTATATGTTTTATCTTTTTCAGTATTGAAAACAGGGGCTTCCGGCATGATTGCTTACCGTTTCCAAACCAAAGATGGACAATGGCAGTGGCTTCAAACAAGTTCTAGATTAGTCTATAAAAATTCTAAACCAGATTTCGTCATAAGCACGCATAGACCGCTTATGTAAGTATTAATAATTTAAAATTGAAAATTATTTAAAAACAGCAAATTTTGTCAATATTGTACATCATATCACATTTTTTTTATTAAAACACCATAAACAATAAGGAACATAACAATATATATTTTTTATTTTCAGGGAAGAAGAAGGAAGAGATTTATTAGGAAAACGTACAATGGATTTCAAAGTCAGTTACTTAGACGCTGGTCTAACAAACAGTTATTTCACAGAACAAGATCAATTAATATCAACGAACAGTCCATCGAGTACTCAGAATTCTTCATCATCGACGCCTCCACGAGTCAACAGACGCTACAAAACACAGTTACGTGACTTCTTGTCAACATGTCGTACAAAGCGTAAGCTGTCAAACAGTAGCGCAAACGGCCAACTCACACCGACAACTGTTCCATCGGTGACGGCTCCCATACCGAATCCAATGCCAACAGTCGACTACTTAACCCCAGACGGATGTACAGCTGCTGCAGCCGCTGCTTACAATATGTATACAGGTTCCTATGCAACACCGACGGCTACTGATCACGGTTTGACATCGTACTCGGCCAATTTCCAGCACAGTTTGTATCCTGCCACTGCCGCCACAGCTTTAGATAATCGTTATCTGGCAACGACCGATAACCTATTCCACCAATACCGTCCGTTAACGTCATACTACCCGGAATACCATCATACGGCTACAGCACCGCCATATGTGGGAAACGGGTTTTTAGACATGCAGTCAAGAGCTACCACTTGCGCCGTGCCGACTTATGACACGGGTGCCACAGGGCATCACAGTCCCTATCAGTTAGCAAGTCGAGGTAGTGTTATGCCAGTCGATGATAAATTATATTCCTGCCAACAAGTTGTTGACCCGTCAGCAAATAAATACGCAACATACGTAGACAGTTCGAGAGGCTATGTGGTTGCGAATAACAAATGTATAGATGTGTCATGGCCTTATTCAGTAAGTCCGTCGTCAGGTATAATACAGCCTGTTCAAGTAATGACACCATCTTCTCAAATAGACATATCAGCGCACAAAAGTAAATATTCGAAAAATTCTCCTTCCATGGATGGTATATCAGTGCATAGTGAAGTTGCATCGCCTGTAACAAAACTAGAAGAAATTAAATCGACGGATATTTTAGGACACGCAAGTCCTCATCATATGAATATGAATCATCAAATACAGCAGCAACACTATTCACCGGTGAATCATCACTCACAAGAAACGGTGCCAAGGCAGACTGTTTTAATGTGGGGTAGCGGCGGTTCCAATCATATACATCACAGTTCTTCGAACTCTTCAAACAACAGCAGATCACCTCCATCACATCCTGAAACGCCGAGTAATGTCGATGGAGTAAATGATCCGCTAAAAAGTCTGGCTGAAATGGGAGCTCCAAATAATAATCATACCGCCGAAGCCTGGCATCCAAGTGAAGTGAAACCTGAGCCAAATCAGGTTTCAGATGTATCGCCCGGTCCGTCAACTAGCCCTGAAATGCAACATCAACAACCTGCAAATCATCACCCGCAACATCAGAGTGGTCGGGTTGTTATGGTTCTATGATAGTAATATGAACACAGCCCTGAGTCAGGTAAATGTTAGTAAATTTATTTTTATTTCTTTTATTTTATTCATGGTCTGTCAGGTGCACAATCATTTAATGGCTCAAATTAATTGGAAATAAAAAATAGTTAGTATTATGTTTCTATATTTGTTATATTTACGGTATATTCACGAAAGTTGAAACCCTAATTCACAATATTCAATAATGGCGGCTACTGAATTTATGCTCTGGACAAGTGATTGATATTTAAAAAAATGAAAAGTAGGTACTACTATCTAATAACATTTTAAAAATTAAAATCAATAGAAAATTAAATAAAAAATTAAATCAATTGAACAGGGCTTTTTAAGTTTGGTGCAGTTTTTAAGCACAATATTATAGCGCTCTAAAGTTTTATAAGTTTATTTAAAATATACTTATTTATTCATTAAACATTGATAGGTGGCGCCTGCAGGAATAAGGTGACCAAAGTGTAAATAAGTAAAATAGGTAATTTCGAAGCTACCTGTAATTGCAGCACTGCAGAATTTTACGTTACATTATCGTCACTTTAAGGTTGTTCGGACAGTACCCCGTAAGTCATAATAGAATCTAAATTTTTTTTTACTAAAATTAAAAATTTTAATACATAAATTCATTATTATAATTTAGACGTTAACTATCATTATTTTTATTTGGATTAATTTAATAATTTAATTACCAAAAATAATAAATAAATGATTTTTGACTCAAGTATTTTTTCACATAAAATAGATCTGGCAACATCGCTTTTAATAGTTTGTTTGACAGCTGTTTATGTTGATCTTGCTATATAGTGTTCAGTTGTATTTTATCTGTAATATTACAATGAGTAATGCAAATCAATTTAAACACTTGCGAGAAAAAATATCATAAATTGGAAAAAAAATGTAAGTGAGAGCGTGAAAAGACTACATACGCAATATAAAAATTTAGACGTACAATTACCAAGTAGAAGACGAATCGTCGATTTGGAAAAATTAGCTGCGGAAATGTGGTGTATGACATGTGATTGGCCTTTATATTTTCGTTTTCTCGTACAAGAAGATAATATTTGTGGACTAGCAAGTGTCTATCAATTGAAATGTTCTAAGTGTGAAAGAAAACGTCAGGCGAAAAGTTCAACCAGTGAGAGAACTGGTTATATGTTAAAATTTTTTTTGTTTCATTTTTTTATTTTGCCGCAGTTTATAAATTAAAAAAAAATTAATTTCTTTTCATAAAAAAAACGACCCATAGAAATAAGCAGAAATCATTACAATTCAAAGTTGGCGCGTTTTATTTTACTTGACGTTGCCACACTTTTGTGAGTCACGTGACTTATTCATTTTTAAGCATGGCGGACTGATATTTTCGTGAATTTTTTGTCATTCTTGTTAAGATATTTTTAAAAGCCTTCGTCAGAAAATTTTTATTTTATTTTTAACGTATTCTACGAAATTTGATTAATAGAAATAGAAGTTTTTTGTTTTTTCATCTTTATCAGGAGTGACTACATAATTCGGTATATGTGCATTTTGTCCACATTCTCTATAGACTACATGTTAAATTTCCGTTTTTTAATAATTAATTACGCGATAACCCTTCGTCAGATTTGTTTAAAAAAATTATTTTAGACGTATGTGATAGCGATTAATAACATATTAAAAAATTAGCTTTTAATCTTATAAGTGCATTAATGTCCGAACAACCTTAACTTATGAGATTAAACTGGATAGGGTAGAGTTAGTGAGAAAATGCAGTAAGTACCAGAAATAACATTTTAGCCTGAATATAACTGGACGTTTGTCGATTAATTTCTTTTTTATACAATTAATATTAAGCACTCGCGTTATATTCTAAGACTGATAAAAAATATTTTTAGACAGCGCAATATCGTTTAGTTACCTGATTTGATTTGAAACTATAAAAACTCTTCCAAAAGTCTACAAAATAACAGTTTTTTCAAAAATTATCAACTTAATAATTATTTTTTAAAAATATCAAAGTTCGGCGATCGTTCCGGACCCTTAGTCCATCTTCAGAAGCATAGATTTATTACTGAATTTGAAACTTGCAGTTTACCTACTCTATATATTATGGGTAGCCTACTGCCTACTGGCTACTGCCTTCAGTGGGCTACTCATAATATTATAATATAGAGTAATAAATTGCAAGTTTCAAATTCAAAGTAGGACTAAATGTCCAAAACGATCGCCGAACTTAAATTGTTATGTTGTAGAATTTTTCAAGTTTTTTTATAATTCGTTATTAATTAATCATGTCCTACCAAGTGCCGAGTGAAGAATGAGTGAAAACTATATTAATGGATTTCGTTAAATTCGGGCTAATACGGGATATAAAAATCAAAGTTAAATCAAAATGTGGATTGATAAATTGTAGATTATAGACGTTCAACAGAAAAATTATTCTATCCTGCCTGCAAGAGATAATGTAAAATCATATTTTATTGGAATTATTTTATTTACAATGTAACTCCAAACAAATTGGGTAGGTATTGACTATAGGTACCATTTTGTACGTATTCAGTAGCTGCTGATATTGATTATGATAATTTGAATTGTATAAATAAAATTATTTAAAATATGTATTGTAGATTTAAAACTTTGTAATATTTTTTTGATTTCCTGACAAAGTGGCTGTGTTTTTGAGTATTTATTTCTAATAAAATTTTATGTTAATGTACATTGTGAATAAATTATTGTATTATTAAAACAACTTTTCAATTCGGCCATATCAAAAAAATAAAATACTCATAAACTTTTTTAAGACATGTAAATTTTTCATCTTAACTATTTAATATATTTAATATGATGTAATTAATAAACAGATACGTGTTTTATTTTGTATGTATGTATGTATTATTATTATAACTTAAGTAATATAAAGTATTTAAGATTAAAATATATTGAAACGTCGTTCCTTTTAAATAATAAGAAGAAAAATTCGATATTATATTAGATGTATAATTTATCTGAAAATGTAGGTAGTACCTATCTACTTTTAGCACTAATTTTATTCATTACAGTAAAATCCACATAAAGATGAGACGTGTAAAGTTTTGTTTCAAAATTTTTTTACTTCTCTTTTTGAAACATTTTGTAAGACAATAAAAGGTATTTAATGTCACTACATAAATATGATATTATTATTTTCAAAATAATAACTTTTTAACGAATAAATCCCCAAGTTCACATGACGTAAGTAGGTATCTGTGTGTTTATTTTTGTGTCAAACAAACATTCTTAATAATACATATTTTATTTTTACATTATTACGATACAATATATTATATAATAAAATGATATAGGTATTATATTGTACTATACCTACATACCTTATGGCGTATACTACCTACATTTATACTACTTATGTAATTGCTACAAGGTGCTCATAAATTGTGAGGCATTTTATTTGCACTTCCTTTTTCGCAAAGTAACCTATAGTAGGAGAGCTAGCGAACCATCCGACTAACCCGTTCCCCACAAAGCTAGAAAATTTTTATATGATGTTTTACTATCTGTCAATTAAGAAAGTACCGTTCTGGCAGGCATCTCGCGGTTGCGTCATCGTCTCTTAAAGTTTTGAAAATGTCAAAAAAAAATTTTTTTAATCGACTCCCACAAGGCTACAATTTTAATATGTTGTAACTTACATATTATGTATAAGTGTAGAAAAAAAAATTGACAACCTATTTTGAGGGTTGCAAGTATGTGCCAGACGATAGCAAAGTTGTCATCGGGATAATAATTCATAATCTGCTCCCACAAGGCTGAAATTTTGAGGGCATATTCTTTCAATAGTTTAAAAAGTATATGTAAACAGTCAGCGTATTCTGGAGGTTACAAGTGTTTGCCAGACGAGTTTATAATAGTCATGACGCTCGATGGAAGTGCGAGCGCAACAGACTTGTACGAGTCAGAAAGATTCTAATACACAAATGGATTATTAATTGTTATGTTGAAGACGCTAATGACCTGAGTTGTCGACGCGTCTATAATCTACAATAATAATAATAATTAAAACCAACATATTGAATTGTGGATTATAGACGCTCGACAACAGAGGTCATTAGCGTCTATTGACTTTACATATTAAATTTCTCCATTTGAATTACACTGAATTCAAGTTAAGTCAAATAGTAAGCTCTGGACATAAAAACCGTGGTAACTGTCTTATAAACACAATTATTTTTAATGATGCTATTCTGTTTGGCCAATGTTAGAATTTACAGCACTGTACAATTTCTGTCTAAATTTGCAATCTCAAATTTGTTAGAAGGTGACTAAAATTTAACAACACTATAATTTCTAACATTGACTACAGAATAGCGCCATAAATTTCATAATAGCAATTAAAATAATAATAATGAAATACTTTCAACGAAAAACACTAATTATTTATTTAAAATTACAAATAAGTTCTTATAATAAATTTTCGAAAATTTCGCCAGAAGCTGCTGTAAAATAAGTTAACCTATCAAAAAAATGTCCTCTGCTATTACTGAAATAAAGAGGCGGGATATTAAAACACACATTTATACGATTTCAATTTATTTGCTCTTAAAAGTTTATAAGCACGTACGCGCTAATTCGCCGTCATTTGCCAATTACTTAACACTTATATTTAGACTAGCCGTCACCCGTGGCTTCGCCCACGTATATTTCGATTTGATTTATTATCCCCCCCTCGAGAAATTCTCCTCCTGGGAAGCGAAGCCGGGCTGGTGGTGTTTATTCGATCGAATTTTATTAATACATAACTCACTCGCTTCGCTCGTTCGCTCAAATTTTATTAATACATTACTCACTCGCTTCGCTCGTTCGCTCGAATATTAATGATACATTACATTTGTTATCCCCCGCGAGAATCTCCCCCCCTAAATTTGTTATCCCCCCGCGTGAATCTTCCCCCTAAATTATTATCCCCCCGCTAGAATCTTCCCCCCTAATTTGTTATACCCCGCGTGAATCTTCTCCCTAATTTGTTATCCCCCGCGAGAATCTGCCCCCCTGCGTAGCTTTCTATTAGTGAAAGAATTTTTAAAATCGGTTTAGTAGTTCCAAAAATAAAACAAAAACAAATCTATCCCACGGGAACCGTACATTTTTGCGGGATAAAAAGTAGCCTATAACATTATCTGACCCCTAAACTACCACTATGCAAAAAATCATGTCGATCCCTTGCTTTGTGAAAGACAAAAACAAAACTATCCCACGGAAACCGTACATTTTTCCGGGATAAAATGTAGCCTATAACATTCTCTGACCCCTAAACAACCACTATGCAAAAAATCATGTCGATCCCTTGCTCTTTGAAAAACAAAAACAAAACTATCCCACGGGAACTGTACATTTTTCCGGGATAAAAAGTAGCCTATGTGCTATTCCAGACTATAATCTATCTCTGTGCCAAATTTCATCCAGATCCGTTCAGCCGTTCTGGCGTGATTGGGTAACAAACATCCATACATCCAAACTTTCACATTTATAATATTAGTTAGATTAGATTAGATTAGATTAGATTAGATTAGATAATTTAAAAATATAATTAACGTTATTTCTAAAATTGAAAAATTTGCGGCACAAAATGTCACAATATATAGATAGAGATACTCACTCGCTTCGCTCTTTCGCTCGAATATTATTAATATTTCTTATTGCTCACCTACGTTATATAAGGAACTCCTGTGCAAAATTTCATGCTCCTAACTTCAAAAATGACGAATTTCCATACAAACTTTCGTCCCCTATTTAGCCCCCTTAGGGGATGAATTTTCAAAAATCCTTTCTTATTGCTCACCTACGTAATTAAAGGAACTCCTATGCAAAATGTCATGCTTCTAACTTCAAAAATGACGAACTTACATGCAAACTTTCATCCCCTTTTTAGCCCCCTTAGGGGATAAATTTTCAAAAAAAAATTTCTCAGTGCTCACCTACGTTATATAAGAAACTTTTGTGCAAAATTTCATGCTTCTAACTTCAAAAATGACGAATTTCCATACAAACGTTCATCCCCTATTTAACCCCCTTGGGGGTTGAATTTCGAAAAATTCTTTCTTATTGCTCACCTACGTAATATAAGAAACTCCTGTGCAAAATGTCATGCTTCTAACTTCAAAAATGATGAACTTCCATGCAAACTTTCATCCCCTTTTTAGTCCCCTTAGGGGTTGAATTTTCAAAAAAAAATTTCTTAGTGCTCACCTACGTTATATAAGAAACTTCTGTGCAAAATTTCAAGCTTCTAACTTCAAAAATGACGAATTTCCATACAAACTTTCATCCCCTATTTAACCCCCTTACGGGTTGAATTTCAAAAAATCCTTTCTTAGTGGGTTCCTACGTCACAAAAGGAACCTACTGTCCAAATTTCAAGTTTATATCTTCAGCGGTTTGACCTGGGCGTTGTCTGTCAGTCAATCAGTCAGTCAGTCAGTCAGTAACGGAACTGTTTTATATATATAGATTTCTTTTAACATGAACAATAATTCCAACATAGCTTTCAAGTTCTGCCTGGCTCGGACGATTTCTTGCAATATTCTTATGCCCGGTGTTACCGCGTCATGTCTATTATATACTCGTCTGGCAGACACTTGTAACCGCCAGAATAGACTGGCTGTTTACATATATTTTTTAAACTATTGAAAGAATAGCCCTCAAAATTTCAGCCTTGTGGGAGCAGATTATGAATTACTATCCCGATGACAACTTTGCTATCGTCTGGCACATACTTGCAACTCTCAAAATATGTTGTCAATTTTTTTTACACTTATACATATGTAAATTACAACATATTAAAATTGTAGCCTTGTGGGAGTCGATTAAAAAACATTTTTTTTTACATTTTCAAAAATTTAGGAGATGATGACGCAACCGCGAGACTCCTACCAGAACGATACTTTCTTAATTGACCGATAATAAAACATCATTTAAAAATTTTCTAGCTTTGTGGGAAACGGGTTAGTCGGATGGTTCGCTAGCTCTTAGACTACTAGGTTATAATAGCCCCAGAGAACAGGCGAAGAATAAAAAACTTTTATTTGAAAAATTACTGTCTGATTATTTCGCACCGAAATTGAAATGTTTAGAGCAACATGGTGAAATCAGTTGAAATTCAATCACCTGGGTGCTGCTATAAAAATGTTGATATTAAATTTTGGCATTCTTGGGCTTTTCGAAAATGCAAAAATAAAATAAGTAGGTAGGTACCTATCAATATTTTTAAACATTGTTAGTCAACTTACAGCAAAATAATTAACCTATTATTTACAATAAATTAAATTTATAGTTCAAAAATATTTTTATAACTTCCCTCACTAGCGTTTTATTTTACTGAAAGCACATCAAGGCTGGCCCTAAGATTGCTGACGCCTCGAACAAGCTGAGCTTTGGCGTCCCTGTAACAAATCTCAGCAGTCATTAAAATAATGATATGACAATATGTCATAGATATCACTGCTGAGAAAATAAGTAGACAGAAAACACCCTGTATATTATTATACAGAGTGTTTTCTGTCTACTTATTTTATTTTTTATAGTAATAGTACAGGTCAAAATAAGACGATTTAGTCAGTGGCGGACTAAGCCCGTCGGAGGCCCGGGGCGACAGAACTAAATGAGGCCCCCGGTCTGCTTATAAATTGATGTATTTGTAGTGTAAACGTAAAAAATGACTAATATAGATGTAATGGCTGACAAAAAAATCAAATATTTATAATAAACGACCTACCTACGTTTATATTTTGTATATGTACAGGGCCTCCAACTCCAAACTGCCTCTTACTTGCTAAACATATTTTGGCCTTGTTTGGGATTTGATTAAGAAGGACTTGTCGAATTTGGAGGCCCCCCAGGATCAGAGTCCCGGGGTGGACCGCCCCCTCCGCACCCCCCTCTTAGTCCGCCACTGGATTTAGTGTTACTTAATTGTTAAAACACCTTAGTAAAAGTTTATGACAAGAGAAGAGAATGATTATCTAAATTCGTATAATCATTTATTCTAATATTGTAATATTCTAATTAGTTGACATTCTGCTAATTTATGGGGAAGTCCTTCAAAATTATCATGTAACTTTTACTAAGGTAGTTTAACATTAATCGTCTTCTTTTGACCAATAGGTACTACCTACTAGTATCATCCCTAAAAAATGAAATTAGTACCTAGACCGAAAATACTCTCCAGTATAGTTTTTCTTGAATAAAACTGTTTTATATTTTTAAAGAATTTATTATCATATCTTCCACTTTGTATTTGAAAGATTTCGGATACGTAAGAGGGAACCCTGACACCTCTCGCTCTAATCAAGTAGGTAGGTTTCTAATTTGCGAGACGCTAATGACCTCAGTTGTCGAAGCGTCTATAATTTACAATTCACATTCCTAATTTTCGGCACGTTGAGCCAGTTCTGAGAAAGACAAAAATAAATTTATTTTTTTTTATAAATTGTACGAAAACACAAAACAAATTGTAATTCTGTTTTCAATTTAAATGTAGATATTATAATTTACTTTATTGGATTTTACTGTAAAAAGCTTTTAATGCACCTCTGGCATATTTTTAATATTATAATAATAGCTTTGAATGTCAGCTCCTATTAGAAAATATTATAAAAAGTTATAATTCTAAAAATATAATATTATTATGTTTAATAGATACCTATTATAATTCAGTTCTATAATATGTCTCAAAATATGATAATAAATCTTCCTTTGCCAGATTTTATGATGATAAGAATTTGATATAAAAATTTAATTAAGAATTTTGTAAATATAAATTATTGTGGTGTCTGAAAATAATTTATTATAATTAACATTATAAATCACTTTTCAGTTGTTAAAATGATTATTTTTTATTATTTCTACAAAATGTCGAACTGACTTTAAATCAGACATTATTCTAAGAATAATAAACACGGATTAAAACAATAACATAAATATTTTTTTGGAAAAGAAAATCTGCAATAGTGTCAATTTAAAACAGTTGACATACTAGCTAATGTCTAACTGTATTAATATGGAAGTTATGAATTCAAAGAATATTAAATGCATAACATTGTAAAATAAATAAAAAAAAAAATTACCTAGTCATATAATATTTAAAAGATAATTTTCTGTTGTTAATTAAACTTTCCTTTTAAGTGCATAGAATTTGCAGATTAATTCTTATTTTATTTTATGCTACTGAAAAAGGTTCAAAACTAGCAAAATGAAATGCCTCAAAAAAAAAAAACTATACCTGCACATAAATAAAAAGAATAAATAATTTTAAAATACTTACGGAAATCGGAAACATCTTAAAAGTTATAGACGTATTTCTAATTATTGTTTCATTCGCTATCAAAACAAATTTACATTTGAAATGTGTTTGGCCAGTTTGGAATAGTACCCAGAAACGCATCTATTTTACACCTGAAAGAATGAATGTCTATATTCAGTTTCTAAATTTGTTAGGTATAGCTGTTGCTAATACACCAACTTGTATCAAACTGCAGTTCTGTATCCCTGCGTCCTGCGATCAGAAGGAAGAGAATCGCATGGAGCTATACTCAGTGCACCTAGAGCCTAGCTATAGACGCTAATCACCTTAGCTATCGAGCGTCTATAACCTAAAATCTCTAGAGCAGTGTTTTCCAAAGTGGGCGGTACCACTCCCCCTGGGGGCACTTGAGCGATCCAGGGGGGGATGGAAACATAAAGAGAGAAGAAGAAAATTTTGAAAAACCGTCCGTCCATGTTTCATCTGTTGTGAAAAATACAGTTAAATTCGTAGACATTAGGTACTTTATTTTCCCAATTAAATTCAAGTTATAACCGATCTTTTAATAAATAATTTTGTAATTTAAGCGTCAAGGCGTTTTAAGTAACATCTTTCTTAATATGTATTCTATTCCGTAGGTAGAAATATAGATCCTTCATAAAAGAACGCAAATTTGTCACTGCACCTTTCTGTTACTTAAATAAGGTACATTTCTAGGGGGGCATTGAGTAATTTTCTTTCTGAAAAGAGGCCGGTAGGCCAAATAAGTTTGGGAACCTATGTTCTAGAGCCTAGCTAAACCTAGGCTGAGCAGAGATGCAGATACATGGTCTGGGAATGATATTTGTTTGTGCGTGTAAAGAGCTGCTGAAAGGCCTGAAACAGAAAAGCATGTCACACGTCGCGTGTAAAATGCATACAGAAATAGCCATAGGTTATATTCGTGATTTAATGTGACAAAATTAAGGAGATGTAATCATACACCAAAAGATTCCCATACCACACACGTAATTATTTCTTGGAGTGGACATGGTTGATGGCAAAAGTACCTATACAAGCTCTTTATTGTTCATTATACAGAATGATTTGTTAACTCACCGACAAACTTTGACAGATAGAAGCTCATCTAAATCTAAGGAAAAAAATTGTATATGAACATATTATGTTCCTTTTCACTTATTTTAGGAATTAAACATAATATACCTGTCTAGTGTCTACACATTCGTTGTTTTTACTTGTTAATAACAAAACATTCGTAGATGACCATTATTATGAGCTTTCATCTGTCAAAGTTTGTCGGCGAGTTAATAAATCATCTGTATAATAAATTTGAAAAATAGAAAAAATAACATGTGGTGGAAGTTCCGATATTGGTGGTGGGGAAACGTGTCTCCAGTCGTTTTTATGAGCTTTTTTCAAATAAGGTACGGGGCGATTTATTAGCTCACCGACAAACTTTGACAGATGAAAGCTAATCTAATAAAAAAAGAAAAGAAAACAATGTTTTATTATCAACAAGTAAAAAAACTCGGATCGCAGTGCCAAACCCTGCCGACAGAATAGTGTATTTGCTCATACAAGCTAGTTGTGGTTTTATTCTGTGAACTAAAGTTTGCTTTTGAACAAGATAAAAATTTTAAACTCTTAATGTAATGAATTTTTTCTAAATTTCAATACTCGACATGGATTTTATCAGTATAACATCTGCACCAAATTATATAGGTACACTCCTCAGTAAATTTGTTTTCATAAAATTATTTAAATAAAAAAAAATTTACTGAACTTTATATCTTGTGAGGATTCATTTTTTCCAATTATTGTTTAAAAAAAAATTTAATATACCTACCACGTTTTTAAAACGGACTATAAAGTATAAAATAATTTCTCCTAGCCCCATACAGATTTAAAACGAACAAGCCGTGAGGTGGGTCGTTTATTAGAACTAAAGTGCGACCCTTGAGGTCCACACGACGAACTTCCCAGTTTGATAAATATTTAATAATAATAATTAAATTAGATATTACACAGAAAAGGAATCATTTTAATCATTAAAACATCAATAATTAAAAAAAAAAAAAAAAAAAAAAAACGGCTGAACCGATTTTTATAAAATTTATGTCGGATCAAAATGACGTTAACACGCCTCGATTGACACCCTTACGAAGTCGATATAATTTTTTATTCGCGAGATATTGCGTAAAATCTACTTTTTTGGAGGTTATTTGGTTAAGAAAAAAGAACGGCTGAACCGATTTTAAAAAAATTCCTTTCAGATCATATTTACGTTAATACGCGTCGATTGGCACCCCAACGTAGTCGATATCATTTTTCGTTCTCGAGATTTCGTCTTAGAAAGAAATGGACACATACGTACACACACACACACACACACACACAGACATCTTTCTAAAAGTAGTGTAAAAATAGTGTAGTGACCTTGAAATATAAAAATTTTTTTTCCTTTTTGATTTCGATTTTCGGACCCATTACAATAACTTCCAGTGGGAAGTTAAAAACGTGGGGCGCATGCAATAGATAATAGAAAGGAGTGTCGAGACTAGAGAGTAACTGTCGTTGAGAAAATTCACACAACAGTTCATATAATTGGCAGTGCAAAGAAATTGTTAGTGCTTAGGTGAACTATGCATGCATCAATTACCTATTGCATGCGCCCCACGGTTTTTGTTTTTAATCTGTATGGGGCTAAAGAAATTATTTTATACTTTTTAGTCCGTTTTAAAAACGTGGTATATTCAATTTCTTTTTATTTAAATAATTATTTTTTGCTTTTTAGTATTCTACTGGCCATACACTTTCATTTGATACCTATGTCAAGGGGCTTGTAAAGAAAATAGATAATCCGCCATTTTGTGTCGGCCGCTATATTGAATTTAGAATGATGTCACACAGCTTATTGTATTCTGATAGGTACATTTTTAGAGTGTTGGGTCTCCAAGTCATAAGAATATTATGAAGTATTAGCCTTTTATTTGATACCCATGTCGAGGGGGTTGTAAAGATTTATATAATACTTACTCCTATATTGCTAGCTCCCGTAAGCGGTCTACCTGAATAGAAGTGACACAGCTAGTCGGACTCTGCGTCAGTGCGCAAGCGCGATGTCTCCCGCCGAAAACTGGTCTGCGCGAAGTATTTTAAATGAACATTATCAATTCCACGCAAAGTATTTTAACTCGTGTTGGTTTAATGAAAGTATTATCGTTGTGATTGCATGTCTGATTGGAAATTTATATTTTTATGCTTTACATAAATGTATAAAGCATGAATCGCTTTTTAGTGATATTTCGAGATTTATTTTATCTAAAGAAGCATTTGCATTCATTGCTTGAGGACTAAAAAAGTACATCAATATTGTTGAATTGAGGGAAATAAATTGGCAGTACTTACTTGTAAAGTGATATAAGGTTCTCACTACTCACTCGAGGCTGCATGGTCTGCATTTACAGCACTTATCACGTTTTCTCTTTTTCGCAGGCATTTTTTTGAACATTTTTTTCATTGTCTTGATTTTTGAGCAATCGCGAGTAACATATTTTCAACTGTCAAACGAAAACGCGTTTGTGCGCATCTGTAGGCTGTACTTCGCAGATGCGCACTCGGCAGAGGTCCGGACCCCAAAAAACGAGAGGACTATATATGTCGGAACCCTTATTGATTCAGGCGCTTTCGTATCCTGACAAGCAATATAGGAGTATTATAATATATATGTGTAAAGAAAAAGGTAATCAGCCATTTTGTGGTGGCCGCCATATTGGATCAACCATAATATTAAATATATTATATTGTATTGCCATTAGAACCAAAGATGTGTGCAAAATTTCAACATGATTAGATATCGGGAAGTGGTCGAAAATTCGATTGCTAGATTTGTACCGAACAGACAGACAGACAAGAATGCTACTTGATAAAAACGTGTTAAAATTAGATAAGCTTTCATCTGTCAGTTTTTCGGTGAGCTAATTATGTATAGTAATTTATTTTCTCTACAGCTAAAGTAAAAAATATCTTCCATACACACTAAGTAGTACGTGACTATATCCTCGAGTGTGCAGAACTTGACTTTTGAATGTGTGTAGTTTCCTTTACAATACAATTCTCCTATTAGGAGTTCTGTTTCAGGCCTAAAACAATACATAAAAAATGTGTTCAATCATTTGTATTGATCAAATTGTTTGCTTGTTTGTTTGTTTCAAAATTATCAACAGTAGGTATAGAGAAAAATAATTGTTATGGCACAAAGAAGTGGAAACTTATAACAGTAATTAAAAAAACAGTAATCAAGTATCGACTTAAAAGAGGATACCTACTGTATTAATTAGAAATGATCCCGTTTATAATTTTATAATTCAGTTAATATTTCTCTTCACCTGTCTGTGAGTAAAGTAATTACCTAAGTTTCTATGAATTTGGAGTGAAAACTAATATACTTAGATATTTTTTTCCAAATGTATTGTACATAACTTTGGCCATATCGGGTGCTTCCATTGTACCCTTTAGTAACGAGCATTACTATTTTCCTTATCTAAATAGATTAAAACAAAATATTTTATAATTTATTGATTAATATTGTACTTACAAAATAACGTGTGCTTTTTTTAAAAAAGATTGTTACAAAACAGGGTCATTTATTTTAGTTGTTATACAACAACATCATTGTAACTAATTTCTGAAATGTATAATAAAATGTTTTATTTATTTATATTCAAATAAATAATTTTCAACCAGTTTGTTAAATTATATTTTTTGTATAGGTATCTGTGTACTGTGTTATTGTGAATTTTTTTTTATTTATTTAACTATAAGTGAAGTAACATGATATATTATTATTTAAGAAATACTTCAATATATGTGTATTATACAAATTAAAATATCTGCTTTGATTTTTACTTCTTTTCCCTGAAATGTTATGTGATTAAAGACTGATAAATCAAACATTTTAAACTTCTATATTAACTTGGTTGAAAAAAGTCTATCAAAATTCAAAACGTTCATCTGAAAAATTCTAGCGAAAAACTCCCATCCTTTAATTCATCGATCAGAATTAAGTAAATATAAGGTTGGTAAATAATATTTCTTAATAGGTGTCAATATAGGCAGGCTGGTACCAGACCTGTGGGCAATCAGACTAAGGGCCCGCGCATACATACAATTTTTAGTCGCACAACTGTTTAGTTGTTAGTCAAAAGGCTATTTCAGATTAATCCTGTTAACGGAAAATTCAAAAAGCATGCTGACAATCTACATGTATGTATTTTCGAGGACAGCTTGGTGTAACAGTTAGCGTGCTGGTCATTGTATCAAGCTGTCATTCAGGCGACCGTGCCTGATTGACGACGACGAAGTTTTTGTTGTGAAGTGGTCAGGTTGGGATGGGGGGGGGGGCTATAACCCCAGACCTCTCGAAGTAACAGGCCTACTCAGCTCTGGCACAAATTGATTTTATTAGGTTGAACTTAAAAACAAGAAAATTTTTTTAATTTAGAACTCGATTTAGAATAAGGTAGGTACTACTTCGTGCTTAATAGCTAATTATTTATAAGAATTTTCGACTGAATAGTTTACATATAACCTACTGAATTAAGTGTCAAAACGTATTGTTTGATTGTACATTACAAAGTGTTTTTAAATAAATTGAAAACAAGTCAGCACACAATTATTAGGTTGCAAATGAAGATGGATAGCTTCTTTGTTTGGGTTAAAACATTTTTGGGGGGAGGTCTTCAGTTTTTTATTAGACCCGGGCCTCTTAAATTAAAACCTTAATCCGGCCCTGGATGTGGTACTTTTTAGACGAAAAAATAATGAAAAAAAGGAAATATTGGGTAGGTACACCCAATTTTAGTGGAGAGATTTTTTGTAGGAACTTTTCAAGTGTTGATGGGTGAATTGATAAGTTCTGCGTGCGAACTTCCTTGTGACTACAAAACAATACACGATGGATATAATATAGCATAGGTGCATGTCTGTCCGGTAAGTGTGAACAGAGATATAAGAAAGTACATCCTCACTAGCGCAGAAAATAACGGTTACCATAGCAGCTTCTGTTTATTCGCTCTATACGCCTGGTGTTTTTTGCCATTTCCACTACAAAATACCTACTTTTCACGTCATTTTCAAAAAATTCTGACAGTTCATTTGCGTCGCCATCTTTCCTTCCACAGTGTGCTGCGAAGTTCGTGCAAGTTTTAGTAATGATAGGCGTATAGAGCAAATGAACAGAAGTTGCTATGGCAACCGTTATTTTCTGCGCTAGTGAGGAAAATAAAACATTTTCCGCACACCTGCCTGTTAAATGGCTCATTAAAGGTCGCCATACATACATCGAAAGTAACTATTTTGTAGTGGATATGGCAAAAAATATTTTTTACACAGCTCCTATCTAAAGTCGTATTGAATAAAATATTTTTCATGCTAGTTGTAATATATATAATTACAGCCGTGCGATAAATATTATTTTATGTACCCGACTAATCTAGCGATATGTTGTACATTTTATACATGTGTTACAAAAATAATATATACAACACGTACAATTATTATATAAACCAGGCGCGGACTGGCCAGGGGCGGTAGGTGCTGGAGCATCCCGGGCCAGACTCCCATTTCCCAATTCCAACAAATTACTCAAGTCTCTCCCTCGGGTCCCTACAAATGTTACAATAATTATACCTACAGAAACAAATAAATACAATTTAATTCTTTTTATTTAAAAATTAACTTCTGTACAAAGACGATATATAATATTAACTTATAACTGTCTGTCCCATCTCCAAAGTGTTCCGTCATCGCAAGCGCAAATTAACACGGATGCATCGCGACTTAAACTGGTTTGTCTGATTGCTGCTGTGCAACGTGGATGCAGTAAAGTTGAACATCTAGCGCGTCCTGGTTCACTGCCATCCAATTCCCATACAAATGTGCGACCAACTTGGTTACCCAACGCCAATGTCTACAATGTTAAGAAATAAGTTCAATAAATTGGAGACAACTCTAAATTAAAGGCAGAGTAAAAATAGTTCAAGGTATCACAAACTCTAGGGTTTATTGAAAAAATATTCCTTAAATATATTTTTTATATAGAAATTTAACAAATGAATAACACCTCATCACGGATTGAAACCAAAACAAAAAAACGTTCGGGTTTTGGCTTTGTTCCGATTTTTAAGATATATTTATTAAAAATTAATGAAGTAGGCATAAAAAACTCAATCATAAATTATAATCAAATAATTAAATCATAGTTCTCTCTGATTAGTATAGTTGTTTTATTTAATGTTTAATATTAATCCCACCAAAAACACATATGTAAAAAAACAGGCCAATTTCTCATTAGGACTATGTGTTTTGTTATCTGAAACAAAATAACTGAAATGTAGAAATTATGCCAAGTTCCTTTCCTACACGTTATTGGCAGTGTTTTGATAAGCACAGAAAAGTATTGTGTGAATTGATAAATTTCCAGACCAAACTTGGCAAGCTTTCAAGGGTCTCAATATTGCTTAGTTCTTTAATAAAAGTTTGCCAAGGTCTGGAAATTCATCAATTCACACAATGTTTTTCTGTGCTTATCAAAACACTGCCAATAACGTGTAAGCAAGGAACTTGGCATAATTTCTACATTTAAGTTATTTTTTTTTTCAGATAACAAAACACAGTTCTGACGAGAACTTAGCTTGTTTTTTTTTACATGTAGTTTTGGTGGGATTTCATAACTTTTTGTTCAATAAACTCAAATCTGGTGTTGAGCGTCTTTAATCCACAATTCATTCATTCATTATAAACTCAAATGATTTTTAGTTACAGTATCTAAAATGTCTGTTACTGACGTTTCTTTTTTTAAATCATTTTTAGAAACTGACTTTCGTTTCGTAGCCACTTTTCTTTTCACAGTAGATGTGTTGGGTGATTATGCCTTTGCAAGATATTGACGCAAAGCCCATTCTCTAACTGCGGTGGATAAAAAAGGGTAAATTTATTTAAATATATTTACGCTCATCATTGACTCACTGACTGACTCTGTAACATTGTAAGATGAAATATAGCGTAAAAAAAGTACAAACAACGGTTTAGTCACTTCTTACCACAATAATTTTATTGGTGAATGTGCATTTCAAGAGCTAAGCTTTCATCTTTAGCACATACTAAACTGATTAACAGTTTAGTATGTGCTGAAGATGAGAGCTTAGCTTTTGAAATGTATATTCATCAATAAAATTATTGTGGTAAGATAGTCCAGTAATTTTATATTTCCACTGCGGAATAATTTGTTATGGACTATGGTATTTTAAAAAACGTCTAAGAAGTCCTGATCGATAACGTGCCGGCGTTGCCAGATAATCGAGGTTCAAGTTCACGATAGACGGCTTTTTGCGAATTTCTCAGTTCCATTCCATTTTTAGTAAAAATTGGCTATTATCAATCTTAAAATTCTCTACAAATTTTGTACAAACATTTTTTGTCTACGATTCATAGTTTTACTTTTTTAAGTACACGCGGCTTCCTCCCCCTTGATTTTACATAGCGGGATTATGCTTTTTCCCGAGGGCCAAACATAATGATTAGTACCTTTAATTTTAAGTTGAAATTTACGCTAACGATTGACTATAATTTTATCGATAATTAATGCAGTAGTTCTCCAGTTATAAGCAACCAAACATACAAATCGACAGCAGAGAAACAGACAGCCAGACAGACAATTTTTTTTTTTAGAAAATACGATATTTATACTTGACATCATTATTATAAAGACCATTCGTAAAGTAATTTTGTGAAAAAAATTTACAAGGATTGAGAGAGTGCGGTTTAAGTATGAGTACGCATGATTTTGACAGGTAATGTTTAGTAATTGATAACTTAATAAAGTTGGGAAAGCGACGAAACGTTGTATGAAAATTAATATTTAACATAAATAACAACAACTATTTACTATCCAGTGAACTGTGATTATTATTTATCTATATTAATCATGGATATGAAACAAAGTAACGTTAATAAATTATAATTTTATATTTATCTTATTCTTAGATCAAGAACACACGAAGCGCTTTGTGACGAATTAACAGACGAATCGTCGGCCGACTCTGCAAGTGGTTCACTACACACGAGTTGAACTGTACACAAGGCAACGCAGGCAGCGCAACGACGATTCGTCGAACCATATGGATGACCTGACGAAAGCGTTTTATTACTTCAACCGTCAGATCATTACATTGTTTACTGTAGAAGTGTTCACACGACAATTGTCTTTTACGTAGTTACAATATCTACTAATATTATTTAATATGAATACCATATCGATGTTGATAATTTCATAGTGAAATTGAGGCCCGACCTGCAATTTGGGATATGCAGCATCGTGATTATGCCGACAAAATAAAGAAAAAAAAATAGTTGGGAGGAAATCGTTTTTCTATATGTGGAAAACAATGCTACAGTCAATAAGTATACTGAATAAACTGTCGCGAACTGGCAACGTGCATGTATTGGCGACAAATAACCACCGCCCTATGTGTGCTTAGAAAGCGTCAAACGATTCATCTGCCGATTCGTCATAAACCGCCTCGTGTGTTCTTGCTCTTAATGAACAAAGGAAAAAATGAATAATTATAAAAATTATTAATTGATAACAAAAAATGAAATTTTTAAAATAAGATTTTTTTGAAACTGAAGACATCTCCACCGTAAAAATGAAAAATGAAAGCCTGTTCCTATAGTTTTTATTAAGTTTTATATTACCTTCTGCCAAAAATCCATTGCAAACCGAACAAACCATATCTCGCATTCACGATATTCAAATCTGTGAATAACAGTCACCGTTGTCTCTCCGCTTCGCAGTTCATTATCTTCTAAACGTCCAGGTTTCCAGCATACAATACTATTTTCACATGACTAAAAAAATTAACCTACTATATAATATTGATTCATTTATTTTTTGCAACTGTTTGGCATTACCTTCGATAAAACGAAATCGCCTAGCCATTTGACACAGTCAACATAATTTCGATGAATATCACGAGTAGAGAAGTCTGGAAAATGTTCTTTTAAAGATGGAAATGGACGAATGCTTCTGCCAGATTGCCAGCGGTAAGAATCCGTAATTGAAGTCTTTGTTGCGGGTTTATCTAAGCGCCATAACTTTAACGAATGATCCATTCCACACGACATTATCCTATCACCTTTCATGTCAAAATCCTGCATAGCAAAAAATTATTTTAGTAGAAGAATTTTAAATTTATAATATATTTTGTAATTTATATAGGGAATAAAAAAAAGATCCTACATAATAGGGATGGCGAACCTTTTCAGTTTTCACATTTACGTGCCAATTAAAAAAAAATGTTTAATGTGACCATGACGTGCCAACAAGCACTTCACGAAATTTAGTGAACAAAGAAATTATTTAACCGTAGATGAAAAGAATTATTTCGATAATGCATTGTGTGCCATGAAACTTTCGTCGACTTGTTGTGTCGATCTCATAATATATGTTATTTGAATTTTTTCGCCAGCATCTAATATATTTTTAATTATTTTGATTGTATAATGTACTATATAGGGAGGCTGTGGAAACAGGAAAACAATAAATTGTCGAATTGTAAATTATAGACGCTCGACACAATAAATTGTCTATTTGCATTATGTCAAGTGTCAGTTATCCAAAATATTAGTAAATTACGAAGTAAAATATTAAAATAATTAATAATATAAAATATAATTTAAGGAAGAAATTATTTCCAGCGAGCTGTTTGAAATAATAATTGAAATAAACGTGACTTATTTTTTTTGTCTAATTCTTTTATAGTTCTGTTATCCAGTCGCCAGAATTTCTGCGTAGGGTTGAACTACTTTTTTTTTTGCTCAATTTGTAGGTTGATTAGCTAAGGAACACGATTTTAACTTTTTTTCTTCCTCAAAGGGGGGTGCATATAGTATTATCTCCAGAGGTCACGAAGCATCTAAAGAACAGTTATTTGGAAATAGCTCGAAAACAGTTACTTTTAGGACAAATAAGGTCATTACAATTTGAAAGCTATTAAAATTTCGAACAAAATGACGACTTTAAAGTAAAATATTTTTAATCGATAAAAAATCATCTATGATGTATATTTGTTCATTAATTATGGATAATACCAAAACTGGACAGCGGGAAGTTTCAGGGATGACCTGCAGGGTCAACCGTTTTTAAAATTTTTTTTAATGTTCCTTATGATTCCAGAAGTGCAGCTATAGGCTATGTTTTATTCAACTTTTTAATTAATTTTTGCGTTAATTAATTACATTTTTATTCGTTCTCTACTACTAACAAAACGTGAAATTCCTTTGCATTTTAGCGTATTGGCGGAATCCTACTAACATCAGCTTGACTTCGCTTCGCAGGGGGAGAGATTCTCGCGCGGGGGGAATAATAAATCATAAATTCTTAGCTGTGGAACTACTGAACCGATTCTAAAAATTCTTTCACTAATAGAAAGCTACACTCCCTGAGTGATATAGGCAATATTTTATTTTGATACATTTCACGCGGGGGGCGGGATATTTTCTGTGGGATAGTAACAAAACGTAACTCTGAAATTCTGTTGCATCTAACGCAATAAGTACAGATTAACGTATTTACACTAAAAATACGCATTTTTAAAAATCTCACGTGAGATTAGGGGAGGGGGTCGAGCAAAATCTCACCAAGGGGGAGGGGGGTCGAAAAATCGCCAAAATCACCTCACGTAATTAATGGATGCTCCCTTAGACGCATCTAACTCCCCGACTATATGAAAGCCAGATTTTGTTGTTGAAAAATGTATGGCAGATTAGTTTATGTTAATATATTATGTAATTTATTACGTTATGGATAGGTTTTCGAATGATCAAACGTGTTTTTGTAGTAAAAAAACTTATTATGATATCAGACAATTGTGCAAACTCATTAAAAAATTATGAAATGAAAATATGAATTGGTGCTAGGTCCAAATAACCTTAGCTGTTGGTAGTCTTTAAAACACACAACAACCTAAATTTGTTTCAATTCGTTACTTCATATTCTTACAGCCGATCTTTAAAAATAGGTGATATCAGTTGTCAGACCCTGTATTTATATAATACGTACAGCACTTAAAACTTCATCTCGATGACCTTCAACGCCACCGAATATGGCAATACACACATCAGTCTTAATATTCCAAAGACGTAGGGCATGGTCCTTTGAAACGGAAAGTAATAGATTAGGATCACGTGGATGGAATTTCAGTTCATTTATGGCATGTCCATGTCCAATGTAGTGCCGTATGCATGACATAATAGCAGGACTGAATATACGAATAATCCCACGTGAGCCAGCGACTGCTAGAAGCGGTTTACCACTTTCTTCATCGTATGACCACGCGCAGGTATAATAATTCTCATCTAAATCAGGATCTGCATAGGTCTGTAGTAATTTGATACCATTTCGTTCTGGACATTCATATATCGATACTCGATTACTGCCAACAGCAGCGAAGACTAATGGTTGTCCTTCTTTCAAATGATGATTGAATTGAGCACCAAATAATGGTTGTCCATGATCCTCTTTTATACTGCATCTAAAACAGATTACTTATGTTAAAACTATTTTTAATTCGAAATGTTACAATCACCACAAAACACCAAACCATAACAAACACTCTCGACGTACGTTTCGCCAACCAAGTTGGCATCATCAGGAGATGATTTTAGACAAAATAGATTATTATGAAAGAGTTGACACCTTAATTAGTAATGGTCCTTATACCAAACTTAAGAAAAGAAAAATCCTTTAACAAAAATGATTAATGAAGTCAAAGATGCGATTAAGAGCTGTAAGAAAATTGTCCAGTTTTAATCATCTCCTGATGATGCCAACTTGGTTGGCGAAACGTACGTCGAGAGTGTTTGTTATGGTTTGGTGTTTTGTGGTGATTGTAACATTTCGTATCTTTACACCAAAGGTTCCACCATTTTTTATTGCTATTTTTAATTAATTATAACATAACATTTTTCTTCACATCTATAACATTTTACTTTTTTCTACTGCTCTTATTTATACTAACTTCTACCAGGATTTTAATTCGTTGGCATGCGGCGTATGCCAATTTTGCTTCCAGTTTCTGACAGGAAGACTATCTTAAACCTAGCTTAAATTTAAATATCCTATATATGCATCAAGTTACATAAAAATAGGTCTTGGCGTGTTCGAGTAATGCCTGTACAAAGAGACAGAAACGCGTTCTCTCCTTTAAGTATCATACGCAATACCCTAAAAGTTATAACCCGCAAGAAAATGACATGATAGACAGCTGCCCTTTTTTGAACTTTTATTTAAAGATTATTTGTTATTTTAGCTAGTAAGCATTTTCTTTATGTATGTGTTATAAAGTAAATTATGATGACGATAAAGACGAAGTGAATGTTTTTAATTGTACAATTTTGCTGTACGACTTCAAAAATAGGTACTTATTTCTATAAACGCATTTTTAATGCGAAATTCTCTAGTTCATGAAAGCTACTGTGTTGTCTGAAAAATATAATATTGTTTTTACTTACGTGTATTTATAAGCCGGTTTATAAACTTTACTGACTTTCCTGCGTCCCTTTCGGCCTTTGCGTCCTTTTATTGTTGGAGTTTCGCTTCGTGAAGTGTTGTCTGTCGTGGATGTACTGCCTACACTTGAAGTTTCATCCTAAAAATTAATAAAAACATTTAATAATTGTTCAAAGAATATCTATTGCCTATTAGGGTTATGTAGATCTATATTTTTAATTTGTTGATTTAAAAGCATTAGAATATTATATTTATACATAATACCCATACAATCTCATCTCCTGATTCTTCAGTGTTTGTAGATAATTCAGAGTTTACTTGAGAGTTCCGCATATTTTTATTTTTCATTTTTTTGTTAAAAAAAAATTATTTCTTCTCAAAAAAACAGTGTAATCAGCCTATTCAGAGTTACTTCTGAGTTTTCTGCCGAACAGCCAACAGCGAGGCAAACCCACCAAACTGTCAAGTTGTTAACCTATAGTTGTTAATTGAGCAGGTAACTTATGTAAAATAAATCAAATATCTCTGAATTTGTCAAAACTCAAAAGGAGCCTGCACTTCACCGATTTCAAAAGAATAAAAGATGGCGTCACCATATTAATTATTAATTTATTAGTACGGCAGTCAAATGGCAATCTATTTGAAATTCTGGTCAAATTCTAGTTATATAATAATAACTAATTTATTTTAATAAATAAAGCACACAAAAACTGGCTGTCTGTCATAACAGACCGAAACGTAGTAGATACTTAAAAATAAAGTTGGACAGCTTAATAGCCAGTTTTTGTGTTTTAATTATTAAAGTAATCTTTTTCGCTGTCGGCAGAAGCTAATAAGTGATAACTGATCTATGTTGGCAGCACTAAATAAGTTTTTGAAGGAAAACTTCTTTAGGGGCGACTTGGGAAAAAAAAATAAAACTTAAAACTTCACTAATGTAACTGAATGAAAATTCTCAGTGCAAAAAATCTAAAGTCGGTACCACATACACATTTTTCAAGTTGAGATTAGATTTTTTATATTTTCCAGATTTTACTAGATAAAAAACCAAGGAAATAAGAAAAAATAATGTTATTTTTAAACACCGAAATTTATTTCAGTATTTTTAAATAACAAACTATTAATTAATTTGTGCTTTCTAAAATTGAATACAAAATGATACAAATAAACCGTGTTACATTCTTTAAAAAACAGCGCTTCTAAAGGTTTTAGCGGCAATTTGAAGTGCAGGCCCCTTTTAATGAAAGAGATATACATAATTAAAATTTAAAAATAAGATAAAAAGAAATGTAAAATTCCCACGTGTAAAAGCATATTGTTTAAAAGTTTTGTCGACAAAGAGATTGTTTTATTCACTCTAATGTTTAAAGTTAAAAAAAGATATAAGATCACAATCATACGATCTGAATACAATTTCTGCAATTACCAAATGTCATCATTTTTATTTCCAAATATTGTTTGAGCTTCCTGACTTCCTTATTTCCATACTTTATTCTGTCTAATGTCTATGCCGGGACAGGTATAAATTATATTCCGATAAGGCAGTTACGTTTTTTTTGAAAAAGTCTTAACTATGTAGAAATGCGTGTTTTTTTTTGTGTAACTTTTTCAGTATTAATATTGAGTGTTTTTTGTAAGCAAATAATTATATTAGTTCAAAATGTATAAAGTGACATGTGTTGTGTTTATTCAGTTAATAATTATTATTCAGTGTTTAAGAATTGCAACAGTCTCTTCGACTTGTTTGATAAATGTGAAAAGAGACAATGCAGTACACCAACTTCTAATTTACAAGTAATGTTTGTTTTTTAACCTTACTGTTACATTTTCACGTGGGAACTATTGGCATGAATAATAATTTATCAATCTAATTAGTACCAATTCAAGCACAAAATTATTAATTGTCATTGATTGTTATTGTTTACAACTTTAGTCAATACAATATTATTTTGTAATTTTAAAATTTAAATATTTTCGATTCCATGATAATAAAAAATCGTCAGGTGTGACAACACTGTCTGTATGTTATGAAATTTGCGAAAAGTCCCTAAACGCAGAGTCGTAACGGAAATTTAACAAAAAGTGAAAAAAATGTGTGTCACAATAAATGATTTATTTTGCGGCTAAAAATTAAAATTACATTTAGATTTTGGACAGCGACATTTAAATACTGCGTAGGTACATACTTATAGTTTTATAGATACAATAACAATTAATAATTTAAGATACCTACATTTATTGTAACTTAAATTATTATTTATTATTTACTAGCGGCCCGTCCCGGCTTCGCCCGGGTGGTATGAAATTATGATTATTAAGTATATTGTTAATTTGTTATCCCCTTCGAGAATCTCTCCCCCTGAGTAGCTTTCTACTAGTGAAAGAATTTTTAGAATCGGTTTAGTAGTTCCAGAGACAAGAATTTATGATTTATTAGCCCCCCCCCCCCCGCAAAAATGTATCCCCCTGCCCCCGCGAGAATCTCTCCCCCTGCGTATCTTTCTATAATAGTGAAAGAATTTTTAGAATCGGTTTAGTAGTTCCAGAGATAAGAATTTGTTTTATTAGTCCCCGCAAAAATTTATCCCTCTGCCCCCCGCGGGAATCTCTCCTGTCGCCTGCGTAGCTTTCTATTAGTGAAAGAATTTTTAGAATAGGTTCAGTATAGTTCCAGAGATCAAAATTTATGATTTATTACACCCCCCCCCCCGCGAGATTCAAAATAAAATGTTGCCCATATCACTCAGGGATAGTGTAGCTTTCTATTAGTGAAAGACTTTTTAGAATCTGTTCAGTAGTTCCAGAGATTACATTTTTCACTCTGGCGAAGTTGGTTTTTTTGAGACAAAAAGTAGCCTTTGTCCTTTCTCAGGATGTAATCTATCTTCTTGCCAAATTTTATCGAAATCTGTTCAGCGGTTTAGGCGTGAAAAGGTAACAGACAGAGTTCCTTTCGCATTTATAATACGAGTAGGTATCAGTAAGGACAAGGATTGTAAGGAATTAAGGATTGTAGGACGTAGGTAGGTATCTATAAAACTATAAGTAAGTATGTACGCAGTATATAAATGTCGCTCTCCAAATGTAATTTTAGCCGCTTTACAAAGCTGCTAGGCGTTTAAAAAATGGCGCTGTAAAAAAAGCTAACTAACCTTTAGCGGGATGCATTGCCAGCGGGATTGTAGTCACATTGTGTTTTGTAATGTGGCTGTCCCACTGAACTCCACTCCACCCATAACTGGAATGCCATTCATTAAGATCATATTGGTATTTAGTAACAATTATTACAATCTGCACACGGGGCTCGCGAACCTTTGCCTTACAAAGTGAAAATGGCGTCAAATTCAAATTTTAGGATTTTTTAGGAACATTTAAAAAAAATCATCAAAATCCGTCAAATAGATTTTAAGTTAAATCATTTCCAACATACATTGTTACAAACATACATACAAAGAATTTTATATTTATAATAGTATAGAATATACCTAGATACAATAAAAAAAATTTCGACTGATGATCAGTCCTATACTTCCCACCTAGTAAATATTTGCAAAAAATAAACACTCTTTTGTTTATTCTTTGAAAGCATGGCCCTCTTTTTTGTTTATTTAGTGATCTACTGATGGCTAGCACACACACTGCAGACATCAGTAAGAAAATAGTCTTAAACGATTTCTAGGGTAAAATATCGAAATTTTTTTTTCGGACTAAATCCAATACTTTCCTACCATAGTAGGAAGTAAAAAAAGTGTACATACATCCTCCTTTTTTGAAGTCGGTTAAAAATTATTGCCTCTGGTGGTTCCCTACTTCAAATTTGTGCTCGTTACCATTTACCTACGCCATAGTTTGTTGTATTTATCATGTATGTCATAATATGTCAAATTGAGAAACGAACATAAGTAATTTTATAATTATTGATGAATGTAGTTCTATACGTCTTCGGTTGCGCACAATCGTAATTACTGTGCCCTCCTTCAATTCTATAATGCGTCACTAATTAATGGGCAATTCGTAAATCGTATTATATAAAGTTATACCTAATTTTATTTTTTTCGCTGCAGTTTTTGTTGATTTGTTCAATTGTTTCTCGATAATTTTCTTCCAATAGATCATTAGCATATTATTTTGTTTTCCTTGTTTGCTATAGTGCATAGGTACTTGCGTGTGGGTTGGGATGCACATATTTGACCTTTTTATTCAACGAACCTTTTGTTTTTAAACTCATAAAGAGTTCACTACCGTCTTTCCTTCTTATTTATTTATACTTTACAGTGAAATCTATTATAACGGAACACCTTTTAGATATAGAAATAGATACACTGGTTTAATGAATAAAAACCAAGCTAATATTTTTTTAATCCTCGATGCAAGAAGAGGGGTGTTAGTTTGAGTCTTTGCCTGTCAGTGGCATCGTATCTCCAAAATCGATGAACCGATTTCAACGTGTTTTTTTTAAAGCTGGTATTTGCGAGATGATTCTTAGCTAAGTTTAATAGAAATCCGTTCAGCCGTTTCCAAGACCTTCAGATCTCATCACAGTTTGTGTAGAAATCTCAGCCACTATTACAGCTAGAAACTTCGACTTTGAACTCAAATATTCAGCTTTTGATTAGCAAGTTTAAATAGTACATTGTGTCACAAGGGAGGAAAGTGCTACATTTCCTTCCGAGTATAAAATTGCCACCTGAGCCGAAGGCGAGGGTGGCAAATACGCGGGAGGAGATGTAGTAATTTCCTCCCGTGTTGCGCATACTATTTTTTCTCCTGCCAGGCCGAAAGTTCGCAAAATTGAAAAAAAAAATTATTAAAATTATTATTTTTATTTTATTTTACTTATTATTAAAATTATTAAAAAGTAATTTTAAAGGAAATAATTTTAATGTGTAGGAGACAGAAGTAGGTGCGTGTGACAGAAGTAGGTGTGTGCATATGTACTATTGCGCACGCGCACTTGTCCGTACCACGGGAATAAAGAGCTACTTTGTTCCCGCTTGGCAGGGACGAAAGTACGAACTTTCGGCCTAGGTAGGAGAAAAAAGTATGTAATAAAAATGAAGTTAAAAATTAAAAAAAAACCCGACGCAAAAAAGTTCTTTTAGCTGTATCGAGCGTTTATCGGGCTTGAGAATAGCCGAGAGTGTAGCGGCGCTGTTGTTTACATGACGTTGCTATGGTTCCTCTATTACAATTCCCCAGTTCCCGAGTTCTAGCTCGAGAGCTGGTAAAAGTGTCAATTAGGAAGTTTCCATTGGAAGAAAATACTAATTATGATACTGTCACATCATTATAATAAAGATAACTTTAAAAATTCTGAAAGAATTATTTTGATATCTTTAATTTCAACGGAGATATTCAATTTCTTGTACGTGGGGTCGCAAACGAAACTGATTTTTGAATATGACGTCACGCGGTACAAGTTTGCTGTTTTTTAGCTTTGTGAGTAATTAGAACCTAAGTTACTTAGTAACTATTTTGTTATAATACAGACTTTTCTATTTATATTAAATTAAAATTGACTGTCAAAAATTAAAAATGTCAATATTTTCCGTCATCAATTGGTTTGTTTTTAGTGTTTCCATAACAATTTACGAGTTTATAGAAAGAGATTTATCGGAAGTTACCATGTTAAATTACCACACATACAAACTGAAAATAACTTTTAAAAATATCGTGCCGCGTGACGTCACCCGGACTGAAAACGGAATTTTTTGGAGAATTGTCAATTCAAACTTTGAAGTCGCATAACTTTGTTGTTTTTAAAGATATTTCAAAAATTCTTCCGCCATTAATTTTATAATTTTTAGAACTATCATTTAGACCAAAAAAAAAGGGAAACTTCCTAATTGGATTTTCAATTTATTATTAAAAAAAAAAAAAAAAAATAATGAATTGAAAATATGAATTGGTGCTAGGCCCAAATAACCTTAGCTGTTGGTGGTCTTTAAAATACAATTACAATTAATTCGAGCGTTTATCGATTATGTAATTTCTTATCTGTGAAAAATCAATAAATAAAATAATTTATAAAATAAAAAATGCGATTTATTATTGTTGTATCATAAATTTATTAAAAAAACTTTAAGCCCAGTGTTTTGTACCAGCCATCGAACTTAAAAACAATAACTTTGATAGTCACAATTAGGAAGTTTCCCTTTTTTATTTTTTTAGTCTAAATCATAGTTCTAAAAATTACAAAATTAATGGCGGAAGAATTTTTGAAATATCTTTAAAAACAACAAAGTTATGCTACTTCAAAGTTTGAATTTGACAATTCTCCAAGAAATTCAGTTTTCAGTCCGGGTGACGTCACGCGGCACGATATTTTTAAAAGTTATTTTCAGTTTGTATGTGAGGTAATTTAACATGGTAACTTCCGATAAATATCTTTCTTTAAACTCGTAAATTGTTATGGAAACACTAGAAACAAACTAGTTGATGACGGAAAATGTTGACATAACTAAATTTTTGACAGTTAATTTTAATTTAATATAAATAGAAAAGTCTGTATTACAACAAAATAGTTACTAGGTAACCTCGGTTCTAATTACTCACAAAGCTAAAAAACAGCAAACTTGTACCGCGTGACGTCATATTCATAAATCAGTTTCGTTTGCAACCCCACGCGCAAGAAATTGAATATCTCTGTTGAAATTAAAGATATCAAAACAATTCTTTCAGAATTTTTAAAGTTTTCTTTATTACAATGATGTGACAGTATCATAATTAGTATTTTCGTCCAATGGAAACTTCCTAATTCACAGAGTAGGTACTTTAAATGTCAACTTTTTTTTAGACAGTCAGTGTTGCCACTTGCCAGTAACAGCATTTTACCCGATTTCGTGAGTATTCGATTTTGGACGGGCTCTTCGATATTTCGTTTCGATATTTTGAGTTTTTTCGATATCGATATATCGACATCGGCGGATCTTCGATATCGATAAATATCGATATTTTTGGGCGTCGATATATCGATATTTATCGGTTTTCCAATATATCGTTGCATCCCTTTGAAAGGTCACATATTATTACGCTCCATATTATGTAAGTATAATTTTAAAAAAATTTCCAGGGGAAATCCCCTGGATTTCTCTTTTTTTTGGGAATTTTCTATAATAGGGTATTTGACTAAAATTTTTTTTGTGTTATATTAATAGATCAGTAAATTCTGAACACAATGACACCTAAATCACTTCATTCTGATTTCAAATTAGCTCAAAAATAATTTTTGAAATATTTATGTTAGCCCTGCCCGCTATAATAATGGTTTTTGCTCTACGAACCTATGACGTCATATTTTTATGAATGTACGTTTATATCTACTAACGCGATACTAATTATATCCCATCAAAAATATTCTTGTAAAGAAAAAAAAAATGCCAAGTCTCGCAACACTTTCGCCGTAAAAAGTTTTGGAATCCCGAAAAGTACCAAGTCAGCCATTCTATTACCTTTGACTATGAAGTAAGCAAATTACTCGATAATTGTTCTTAAAACTACACAGGTAAAATAAAGAATAATTTATAAATAATATTTTATGACTAAACTTGTAGTATCTTTTGAACTTGGCAAGCACGTGACATCAGGATATATGATAGGTATACCGTGCGACAAAGTTTTAATAAAAACATTATCTCATCACTGTGCACCTATGCCACGTGATTGCCAAGTTCAAAAGGTATTACAAGTTTACAGTCATAAAATATTATTTATAAATTATTCTTTATTTTACCTGTGAAGTTTTAAGACAACTATCGAGTAATTTGTTTACTTCATAGTCAAAGGTAATAGAATGGCTGACTTGGTACTTTTCGGGATCTCAAAACTTTTTACGGCGAAAGTGTTGGCGAGACTTGGCATTTTTTTTTCTTTACAAGAATATTTTTGATGGGATCTCAGTTCTTTTTGTAAGGTTGGAAAGGGAAAATCACAAATATTTGAATTTTCTCGTTACTTGTACGTGAAACCCAGCCTGCATACCAAATTTCAGCTTTGTCTGACTAAGGACCTATAGATATCTGCAATACCCCCTTTTGGAGGGGGAAGATCACACATGTTTGCATTTCCTCGTTACTTGTACGCGAAACCTAGCCTGCATACCAAATTTCGGCTTTCTCTGACTACGGACTTAGCCTATAATAATAGAAATATGCACCACCCCCTTTTAGGGATTGGAGGGGGAAAAACATAGATTTGTTAATTTTCTCGTTACTTGTACGCGAAGCCCAGCCTGCATACCAAATTTCAGCTTTCTCTGACTAAGGACTAATAGAAATCTGCAACACCCCCTTTTAGGGGTTGGAGGGGGAAGATCACACATGTTTGAATTTCCTCGTTACTTGTACGCAAAACCTAGCCTGCATACCAAATTTCAGCTTTCTCTGACTACGGACTTAGCCTATAATAATAGAAATATGCACCACCGCCTTTTAGGGATTGGAGGGGGAAAAACATAGATTTGTTAATTTTCTCGTTACTTGTACGCGAAGCCCAGCTTGCATACCAAATTTCAGCTTTCTCTGACTAAGGACCTATAGAAATCTGCCACACCCCCTTTTAGGGATTGGAGGGGGAAGATCACACATGTTTTAATTTCCTCGTTACTTGTACGCAAAACCTAGCCTGCATACCAAATTTCAGCTTTCTCTGACTACCGACTTAGCCTATAATAATAGAAATATGCACCACCCCCTTTTAGGGACGGAGGGGGAAAAACACAGATATTGGAATTTTCTCGTTACTTGTGCGTGAAACCCAGCCTGCATACCAGGACTACTGGTTGTGCCCTAGCTTTTTGATGATCGCTGTCAGTGAGTGAATGAGTGAATGATAACAAAATAGACAATTTTGAGGGTTGAAATTTTCTGAACTATATATTTTATTAGAAACTTGTAATTTGGGGAATTAGTTAAGACCGTTAGGTACAATCTAGCGAAATTTTCAGTCTTCTGCTTGCATTTGTAACAGAGATATAAAAAAGTTGAAAAGTGCCTTGAGAGTTGCTTCGAGAAAAGGTATACACGGTAGCGGCCGTCTGTTGTTTGCTAGACTTGGCGGGGGCCACTATCGTAGCCCCAGATCAGAAACAGAGTGTTGAAAAATACCGTTTTGTACCTATGTGAACATGATGTAAACAATCTAAGCTCGGTTGCTATGGATACATTCATTTTTTACTTAAAATTGACGTCACACGTTCTCACACGGTGTTTGAAGTCACGTGACACATAGATTAAAAATCATGATTTTATTTATTTATTTAAATATGTTTATGAAACTTAATTAATAAAAATAAAAATTCTAATATCTATTTTAGAACATAAACTTTCATTATAACAAAGTTTTATATTTTATTTTGATCACTGGCAAATACCCTATTTCTTACCCCTTAAGGGTATGTCGTCGTTTCGCCCCTCCTTGGAAAAAATTCTGCGTGCGCCTATGCGGGCCTGCCCATATAATCCTAAAATTTCGTCCAAATCGGTCCAGTAGCTCCTGACATATACTTATCAACTATACATACAAACAACTATGTATCTGAAAATGTAGTATGTATATACATTATACATTGCAATCCATCACCGCACGAAGACTATAATTTAAAATGATCATCATCGGACTACTATTTATTAAGGGTTGTATTTAGAAGTTGAAAACGAGCCCACAACACTGAAAAGTTTAACGAAATTGTTTCAAAATCGAAATTTAACACTTGATTAGTAGGTAATGCCTAAAGAATAAAATGTGCCCTTAAAATCGAACAAACGGGGCCCGGCCTTTTATTTTATTACTTACGGAAATGTGTATAAAAATCGCAAGTGAGTTTTGACATTAATATATTTGGGATCGCCGATCACATAATATTATGTAATTTCTAGGTACCTATCTAAGTGCCCGAGTTGCCGATACTTGGAGCCTGTTAGTATTCGTTATTTTAATCAAATCAAAATACAGAGGATCGTTATTGTTTCGTTATTTTATTTATAGAAAATAGTATTACAGGCAGTACCTGGAAAATATGGTTCTTGGAAAAGAAACGTAAACGCATTAGATGCATTAATTTCGGCGAAACGGATTTCACTGTATGTTGATCTGTATAATTGTCATCTCTTATTGCGAAGCATTTTGTTTTTTATGACCTGATAAATTGATATTCTAACTGGTTACGTTTGTTAAGACCGTTGAAATTAGTCTCAAGGTCAACTGACTGAAGACAGACCAATAGTTTGTTTTTTTAACTGTGATTACTGATTAGTGTGATTGATTTCATTGATACCGCATCTATACCTACCTGTCCAATGCCACGAAAGTAATTTACGTGTATATGGTACATTGAGAAAACAGTTAGGTATAATATTACTAGCGGCCCGGTCCGGATTCGTCCGGATGCTATGAATTTATGATTTATTACCCCCTCGCGAAAAATTCTCCCCCTGCGGAGGCGAAGCTGGACTGGTAATGTTTATATTGTTAGTAGGATTCCGCCAATACACTAAAATGCAAAAAATGGCAGAGTTACATTTTGTTACTATCCCACAGGAATTATCCCCCCCTCGAAAAATTCTCGAAGCGAAGCCGTGCTGGTGGGAATTATTCCTCCCCCGTGAGAAATTCTCACTATTAGTAGGATTCCGCCATTACGCTAATTTTTTCCGACTTAATCGACATGTATCATCATAACATTAGCTAATTTGCACAAAATATTCATAAATTATATACCTAAGTCCTAAACTTTTCTCGTGAATTAATCTGTCTATTGATGAAAATCGAATGAAAATCCCCACAGTAGCTTATAAGATTAGCGCGACAATACATATACAGCCTGACGCGGCGGGGGACTTTAATTTATAATATTAGTAAGCGGCCCGTCCCGGATTCGCCCGGATGATATGAAATTATGATTTAATAGCGGTCACCCATGGCTCCGCTCACGTATATTTATTATATTATTAATTTGTTATCCCCCCGCGAGAAATTCTCCCCCTGCGAAGCGAAATCGGGCTGGTGGTGTTCATAATATTAGTAGGATTCCGCCTATACCTACGCTAAAATGCAAAAGAATTTCAGGGTTACGTTTAGTTACAATCCCACAGAGTTATCCTCCCCCCGCGAGAAATTTAATCAAAATAAAATGTAGCCTATATCACTCAAGGATAGTGTCTCTGCTGACTGGACATAAATTTCCTTTTCGTGTGGTACGGATAACGGAACCCTCGGTGCGCGAGTCCGACCCGAACGTAACCAATTTTTATTTTTCTTATTTTGGTATGGTTAATATTTTACTAATAAAATAATTTAAATAATTGATTTTTCATTAACAATTTCTCTAATAACTTAATTATTCTACGTTCATCACATAGTATAATATAGTGCAGTCAAATGGGCGAACAAAAAGGTCAATCATGCATTTGGGGTAAGCAATGATTTTTTTTGTGATTCGTAGGGGGATCGGTGGTGAGTTTAAAACTGAGTTTGGGACGGGCAAACTGGGCAGCTGCCCAGGGCGCCATCAAAATAGGGGCGGCACTGATGACCCACGAAAAAAAAATTGGCAAAAAAATTAGATTAAAAAAAATTGATAAGAAGTTTTGCAGAGAAAAAAGCTCGCAGAATTCATTTCTGAAGCAATTAAATGGACATCTTTTTCTAAAACATTGGTGCAATACTTGGAATAAGGACGAAAAACCTTGTGGATTTTTTTTAATATTAATGATAGGAAATTGTGTACACGTTTATTGAAACGAAAATATGGGGGGGAGGCGCGCAAAGAAATTGTTTGCCCAGGGCGCCAAATAAGCTCGCGCCGGCCCTGCGGGGGGGTGCCCCTATTTGGCCATTATCTGAAAAGAAGTGTGTAAGTAGTTTTTTTGTAACAACACCGCTCTTCAATGGATGTACCCTGACAAAACATTTTCGGGGGAAGCTTATAAAAGTTGATAAAATACAAAAAAAGCAATTAAAAGACAAATAACACGTTCAATATGAATTAATGATAAAATAGATATAACTGTAATGTAACGCTAGTTTCGCATACAACGGTTTTGGACGTATGTACGTCAAAAAGACGTACGTCAGACGTCTACAATCCATTAGTAGAGTGAGGCATCGACTTGTCTACGGATGCCAAAAAAAACTCTGTCTAGTGCCTACCCAAAATGCACGGTTGAATGACGAATTGACGGTTCTGTAACAATATCCGACGACAAAATAACCGCGACAAAATATCCGCCTGCGTGCGTTTTTCGGGGAACTCTGCACCTGTAGCACCCCCCTTTACACTCCGTAACAAAACGCCGTCACACCAACACCCCTCGCGTACGTCCGCAGTACCCTTTTCACCTCGCAACAATATGCCGCCACACCCCCCCCCCCCCGCCGTACGTTTTTTTGGGGAACTTCGCACCTGTACCACCCCCCTTTTCACCCCGCAACAAAACGCCGTCGCATGGTTTGTTTTTTTTTGGGGAACTCCGCACCTGTACCACCCCCCTTTTTACCCCCCAACAAAACGCCGCGACACCGAATTGACTGCACCAACACTGTAATATAATCTATAATAATAATATACCTAAATTATTTTTCTTTTTTTGCAGAGATAGCTTTAAATTACGCTTATACAATAGTTCCTTCAAATATGCTGTTATAAGACTGTGCGAAAGAGATCATTCTTGCGTGAAAGATGAGATATGTATTTCCAATGAAAATGTATCCAATGCCGTCTACAAGTCTGAAAGTCCAGGTAAGTCTTAAAAATAATATGCGCTTTTTGTGGCCTTCTACGTTTGAACTCTGTTGTCGAGCGTTTATAATTTACAATATCTATCTATCTATCTATCTAAGTTTGAAAGATTATAGACTTCTCAAAACTATGTAGCAAATTTTATACTTCATAAGATTACTGCTATGCATAATACTACATAGTTACCAAGATATACCTTAGAAAAACACCTAAAATGGGTCTCATTGTACATTTTTCAGTTTCACAAAAATTTAACTAAATTAATAATTAGAAATGTAATTCAAAGAGGGTTCTTTTAAATTTTAATAATAATAATTAATAACTTGGTATTTACGCTTCGGTAACAAAAATCAGCCGATTTGAAATTTCACAAGAAATATTCCTTCGGAATCCTCGGTGTTTCTTTTGGGACACTCTGTAAAATAGGGAAGACAAGAAATGTCCATAGCCTATTTAATTAAACTGGCATGTATTGTTGTATTTACGCCTTGGATCCTTTTAAGTGCCAAACGGTCTGAGGCCCTATATAAATTAATAAAATATTTTGTAAAATCAAGAGCATTTTTGTATCAAATCCGGCACTCATGAAATGAAATTAATAACAGTAAATATGTGGAATCGTATACATCCTATAATTTATTAATGTAGTAGTAAGTAGAATAATATAAATACGTTTTGAAGTAATATTTTAATAAGTTGTGTCTTTTTTCAGAATCTCTTCTATTTACACATTCGGAAATGTGTAACAGTACAAATAATTTTACAATAGATATAAAATTTCACTGCGAGAATCATGTAAGTAATAATTTTTTATTTTGTTTATTTAGTAATAAATTTATGATGTAAATGGAAAAAATTGAAGTTGTCGTATCGTATCCTTATTTTAATTAGTACTAATATTATGTCCTCCATATCGTTATCTTTTGTTTTATAGAGAAACGATGATTTAAATTAAATGGTTTAACAATAAAAAAATTTTAAAATTAAAATATTTAAATAAAAAAAAAAGATTTTATTCAACACATGCACGCTTTTAGTGTTTTTCGTGTCTGTAAAGCGGATCTTAAATGGCCGTTTTGGTGACGTCATGATCCATTATTAAACGCTTTTCGATTTTATAATGAAAAACACTTGAAAAATATCCTACAAGTACAAATTTACGGTTCCATGACATTTGATCCCAGCAATTTGATACCACGACATTTGATCCCACGACAATTGATCCCACGACATTTGATCCCAAAAAATTGTCTATAAACTAACAGAGCCTGATAAGTAATAAAGTTATTAAATTTTATTAATTTAATGAACTAATTTGATCGATTATTCCCTTTGTCGGGAAATTTGTGTGAATTAAATTTGTAGACGTTATGATATATTAGTAATTACATTGTTATTAGAATTCTAACGAATGTAATAGTATAATGTGTTTATGAGTTAATAATCCTTTGGAGATTATGTAATGATCAAGTTGAATAATTCACTTTTATTTATCATTGCCCGGGATACGTCGTAATTTTGCCAAATATTGTATTTTATGAATTAATAACAAATTATCACGCTGACTTTTCATAAACTTTAATGGCATATTTAACAATTCGTTATAATGTGAAAAGCACGAAAGACCAAATTGACTGCACACCTGATGTTTCAAAGTTTCTATGTACAATAATTTTTCAACAAAATTTATAAAAAACAATATTTGACAAAATTACGACGTATCCCGGGCAATGATATATAAAAGTGAATTATTCAACTTGATCATTACATAATCTCTAAAGGATTATTAACTCATAAACACATTATACTATTACATTTGTTAGAATTCTAATTACAATGTAATTACAAATATATCACAACGTCTACAAATTTAATTCAAACAAATTTCCCGACAAAGAGAATAATCGATTAAATTATTTCATTAAATTAATTAAATTTAATAACTTTATTATTTATCAGGCTCTGTTAGTTTATAGACAATTTTTTGGGATCAAATGTCGTGGGATCAATTGTCGTTGGGATCAAATGTCGTTGGGATCAGTTGTCGTGGGATCAAATGTCGTGGTATCAAATTACTGGGATCAACTAACGGCACACCCAAATTTACACATTACATTATATTATCGTCCGGTTGATGACTACTGAAAATTTGATATTGTTTTCAGAAATTTGCGTATTTAAATTCAGTTAATTATGAATCTTGTGTTTATACACTTTCATTACCATCAGCGAACTGTAAGTGCCTGTACGATATAGAATCAACAGAAATAAGATTATCATTTGAATTGAAACCAAGTTTAAAGTGTTCAAGAAACCAAAGTGATTATTCTATAAATTTTTGTAAAAACGAAGTAGTTACCAGCTGCACCAACAATAGTGATAGTGCAATTTGCGAACTTGGAAAAGAGAGTGTAATCGGAACAAGTTCAAGAATTATGACTTACTCTAAGAATGCGTTGAGCATACGTTATTACAATGGTAAGTGGCAACTGACAACAGGCAAGTGCGATTTAAATCGTTAGTTAAAGGAAATGACACATATAATTTGCAATCTAAATCATCGTACACATTGGATGTTATGCTAGCTTTCTGATACGACTTTTATCTTAAATCTAGATTTAAGAATCTCGTTAGGTAATTGTTTTCGACTAAATGAATATCTCCATTTTAAGTTAAAAAAATGACATTCTTAAATCTAGATTAATGCTGAAAAACAAAGGTCATACCGGAAACCCAGAATTAGTGTTCATTCAGTATGGCGTGAACAGTAACTTACGAAATATCTTTTTATTCGCACATTTTCTCTACATAGTATAAAATGAAGTCGCTTTCCGCGTCTGTCTGTCTGTATAACCGCTAACTCCTCCTAAACCACGCAACGAATTTTGATGCGGTTTTCACCATCAGTTAGATAATTCTTCACGGAAGGTTTATATATATAGCGAACGAGCGAAGCGAGTGAGAAGTGTATTGCACAAGGGCTTTCTTAGCACCTGGGCAAAGTCGGGCAGGCCCGCTAGTATTTTTTAAAGAAATCTTTATCATGATATGGAATGTTATTTATCAAAATAATAATAACAAGAGTTCTAAAATGCTGTTTAGAGTTATATCTCGTAGATAGACGTAATAATTCGAATTTAATTTCGCCACCTTCAAGTAAAACATCACTACTTGTTACAAAAGTAACGATTCTCTGAAAGATTCCTTGCATCTAAAAGTTACTTTTGCATACCCATTACCCATTGAGCATGCACAAAAAGTAGTAAAGACTACTTCAAGTAGTTGCATCATGCGTCGAGTACTTACCAATGACGTCTATAAATAGACTGCCAGTCTGAGCTGCGCGAGCCAATTTCCATTAAAAAGAAAATTCCGAATCCGAGGAAATGTTCTGTCTAGTGCGGAGGGTAAGAGAATCCACCTTGGCCTTGCATTTTATGCTCAAGCGTTAAAATTTGGTACACTTGTTCGTTTATCGAAATTAATGGAGTAGTTCTCTAGTTATAAGCAACAAAACATACAAATCGACAGCAGTGAAACAGACAGACAGACAGACCAATTTTTTTCGAAAATACGATATTTATACTTGACGTCAATTATAAAGATTCTTTGTAAAGTAAGTTTGTAAAAAAATTTATAGGGGTTGAGAGAGGGCGAATTAAGTACGAGTATGCAATCGCATATCGTATAACGCACTCTATAACTAATAGTAGCCATACTTTCAATATTTTTGACAAAATTCCTTACGAATAGCTTTTATAATTGTTATAAAGAGTAAAGACTATTCGTAAAGGACTTTCGTAAAAAAAATGAAAGTTTGGCTACTCAGGGCTACTCTCAGTAGAGTGCGTACTCATACTTAAATCGCACTTTCTCAACCATAACTTTTTTATTTACTGGCCATAACTTTTTTATTTATGAAGATATCTGAAAATTTCTTTAACCATTTTTTGATAACTTTTTATGATCTTTTCAGTGGCGTAGGTTTAATTTTTTTATATCCACTACATAATGAGATATTGACATGAACTTTGGTTTTTCTTATGGACGCCATTTTGGATTTTTAGATATTCGAATTCTGCTTATTGTTCTGATTAATTTGGTGTATCATATGCTACATTTAAAAAAAATGCAATTAACGTCCCATATTAGAGCCACTATAAAAACAACTGACAGTCAAATTATATTTCAGTTCTGCCAAACTACGATATATTATTAATTTTACACTTAAAATGTTCGCACTACTTAATTATAACTTGATTGTCAGTTGTTTTTAATGTCTCTTATATGGGACGTTCATTGCAAATTTTTTAAATGTGGCATGTGATACACCAAATTAATCAGAAAAATAAGCAGAATTCGAATATCTAAAAATCCAAAATGGCGTCCATAAGAAAAACCAAAGTTCATGTCAATATCTCATTATGTAGTGGATATGAAAAAATTAAACCTACGCCACTGAAAAGATCATAAAAAGTTATCAAAAAATGGTTAAAGAAATTTTCAGATATCTTCATAAATAAAAAAGTTATGGCCAGTTTTCAAAAACGGCAATTTTCACTATTTTCTAAATAAATCCATAGTGTGTCAAAATTCAATTGTTTTTTCGACGGGACGTTAATGAGCGCATATTTTTATTCTGTACTACTTTGCCCATTTAACCGACTTTCTATCTCCACTAATAACAAAGTTACCCATGTTAGCCAACGTCAACTTGGACACCCTATAGGTACCTGGTACACGACACCAATGTTTAGAAATTCCACGTATTACAAGTAACAACTTCCAGCAATCATTGTTTTTTCAGTGAATAATGTTTATTTAGATTATGAATTGAACAATGTTTGGTCTACGG
The DNA here is from genome assembly GCA_039654895.1 of Mongoloraphidia duomilia. Classification (NCBI taxonomy): domain Eukaryota; kingdom Metazoa; phylum Arthropoda; class Insecta; order Raphidioptera; family Raphidiidae; genus Mongoloraphidia; species Mongoloraphidia duomilia. The sequence continues at coordinate 26,161,719 of CM077519.1, forward strand.
AATATCAAATAACAATCACTAATCTTATCCACTTTTTATTACTAATATTATTGTGTGTTTATTTTACTTGAATTATACTGATATGATTTAATTAAACAGGAAGAAAGGCTATAAGAATCTATATTGTTTTTGTTTTTTTTTAATTAAACAAAGAGTTTTTTTAGCTTTTTTAGTGTTGTTAAGGTTCATTTAGTTAAAACACGCTTACCACATGTTCCTGAGACCAAAATAAGTCGATTTAAGCAAACTTACCTTCTTACAAAATTGCTTAGTTTGGGCGCTATACGGCCCTGAAGTTACAATTTTGAAATCGTTTTTTTGTTATAAATTTAAAACGGCTTGTGCGATTTTGCTAAAATTTGGCACGTTGACATAGTTTTATGGAACAAAAAAACCCATATCGAAATTATGAATAATATTAATCCATAGGCGTAGAACTCGGGTTTTTTAATATTTGAACGTTTCAAATTTCTACGCCAATGGAAGAAAAGGGGTGTAAGTATACTTAAAATTTAGATTCAGTAACTTATTTGCTACAAAAAAGCTACTCTTAATAAGACTCGATTATTCTCATGGTTTTTGAGAAATTTGTATTTTAATAATAAGTTGATCATTAATAATATGTTGATAATAATTAATAAGTTGATCAATAAACAAATACGATGGCCATGCTTTTTTCTAAGAATAAAACTGGAAATAATGAAGAAGTTATGTAAAGAGTAAATTAATTTTCTTCGTCGTATAAATCTTTGTATGCGTGAAAATGGTGGACACTTTGACCACTTTTTAATTTATTTATTTCTATTCATGTTTAAGTAGCTTCATCTGATGTTGTAAAAATTACTAGGAATTATTGAAATACAAATTTCTCAAAAATCATGAGAGTAATCGAGTCTTATTAAGAGTAGCTTTTTTGTAGCAAATAAGTTACTGAATCTAAATTTTATACTTAAACCCCTTTTCTTCCATTGGCGTAGAAATTTGAAACGTTCAAATATTAAAAAACCCGAGTTCTACGCCTATGGATTAATATTAATCATAATTTTGATATGGGTTTTTTTGTTCCATAAAACTATGTCAACGTGCCAAATTTTAGCAAAATCGCACAAGCCGTTTTAAATTTATAACAAAAAAAACGATTTCAAAATTGTAACTTCAGGGCCGTATAGCGCCCAAACTAAGCAATTTTGTAAGAAGATAGGCTTGCTTAAATCGGCTTATTTTGGTCACAGGAACATGTGGTAGGCGTGTGTTAAGTGTCTTTGAGGACACCCTGTATATAAAACAAAGATTTTGTATATAAATCAAACCACCCGCGAGCGACCGAGCGAAGCGAGTGAGTAATGTAATTATAATATTCAAGCGAACGAGAGAAGCGAGTGAGTAGTGTATAGCAGTCCGGGCGAAGCCGGACCGGGCCGCTAGTATTATAATTGATTGTGTTTTAAAGACCACCAACAGCTAAGGTTATTTGGGCCTAGCACCAATTCATATTTTCAATTCATTATTTTTTTTTTAATAGTAAATTGAAAATGCAATTGACACTTTTACCAGCTCTCGGGCTAGAACCCGAGAACTGGGGACTTGTAATAGAGGAACCATAGCAACGCCATGTAAACAACAGCGCCGCTACACTCTCGGCTATTCTCAAGCCCTGCTAGTATTATATAAATGCGAAAGTAACTCTGCCTGTCTGTCTGTTACCTTTTCACGCCTAAACCACTGAGCAGATTTCGATAAAATTTGGCAAGGAGAAGGATTGCATCCTGAGGAAGGACATAGGCTCCTTTTTGTCCCAAAAAAACGGCTTTGCCCGAGTGAAAAAAATAATCTCTGGAACTAATGAACCGATTCTGAAAACTAATAGAAAGCTACACTATCCCTGAGTGATATGGGCAATATTTTATTTTGATTCTCGCCGGGGGGAGATAATAAATCATAAATTCTTGTCTCTGGAACTACTAAATCGATTCTAAAAATTCTGTCACTAATAGAAAGCTACGCAGGGGGAGAGATTCTCGCGGGGGGATAACAGAAATTACTGAACCGATTTGAAGAAAATTTTCACTGGGTATAGATAGGTGAAAATCGCGAAGCCGGACCGGACCGCTAGTATATTACCCCCGATTTTCACCTGGGCGAACCGGACCGGCCAGATTCAATTATACATCTAAACCTTCCTCGTGAATCAATATCTAATCGTGAAAACCGGAATCCGTTCAGTAGTTAAAATCTGGTACAGACAGGACTGATGCGGCAGGGGACTTTGTTTGATAATATTATGTATTGATTGATGATGTCAAATGTCAGTATTTTTAAGTTGGAATGGTCCCGTCGTCCAATAATTGAGTGGAATAATGGAATTGTTTACTTTAGTTACATATTTTTCAGAAGCCGTGTTTGGCAAAAAATTCAGATTCCTAACAAAAAATGCGGTTAAAAAAAAATAAAACCTACTTCATGAAAATTAGACCCATATAATTACATCCTTCCAAAATTTGGTATCGATCCGCTCAGCCGTTAGACCTGTATCATGCTCACAGATAAACAGACGAACAGACTTTTCTAAAAATATGTTTTTTGAACTCAGGGGACCTTAAAACGAAAAAAAATATTGTAAAATTGTGAAAAATGAATTTTGACCTAAATTAGTACCATTCCCACTTGTGAAGTTGGAATGGTAAAAATTGTTAAGAATAGAATAGAATAGAATAGAATAGAAATTTATTAATCCATAATATAATTACACGAGGATTCGTCAAAACACCTAATACAAATCGGTCCACTATAAAATACATATTAAATATAGAAATCATCAATGTTATAAAGACATTGACTGACTAAAGCTGCCTTTATTACTTTTTTAAACTTATTAAAATTCAAAATTTTAATATCATGCGGCAACATATTAAACATTTTTAAGGCATGATATTCGGCGCTATTATTAAATAATTAATGAGTCATGTTGAACTTTCAGCTTGCTGACTAAATAGTTCACGCATGCCCACTAGTGTATTTAGAAGAAAAAATGGGTAAAAAAACTTTTAAGTTAAACAGTTTTATAATTGTACTAAAACGAAAAAAAATAATATTTAATTTAGGCTCATAAGTATAAAAGCGTGGGTCGTAAACTCTATGATAATTTATTATAGTTACGATCCACGCTTTTATACTTATGAACCTAAATTAAATATTATTTTTTTCTTATTAGTACAATTATGAAACCGTTTAACTTAAAAGCTTTTACCTATTTTTATTTTTAATTTTTTAGTGTGGTTTATTTGCTTAGTCTGATTTTATTACATTTATCCGATCTACATAAACGTAACCGTTTGCCAATGAAAATTCAATAATGCGATTTGCACCCGAACGGGAGCCGGGTCGGTCAGCTAGTTACCATAATATTGTATTGTCACCGGAGCTACACGTGTGCAAAATTTCAACTCAATCGGATAACGGGAACTGGGTGAAAAATCGGTCGCAAGATTTGAAACAAATAATATAGGTATAAATAAACAAACAAACATACAAATATACGGGGTCAAGCTAAATAAAACCGTTTTAAAAAAATAGATAACTTGTTGTATATAAACTCCAGATGGAAATACATACATTAGATTAATAATTTTTTTTCCATACCCATTATAAAATAACTGCTTTACATGCGTGTATGTATCAATGTATGCATGGAATAGGTCAGTTAAAAAGAAGGTGTGTTGAAAGTGTTTTCAAAACACACTATAGTGTGGTAAGTACACAGTTTCCATAGTGATTTATGTTTATTTCGTTCTGATCCGCCCGCTATTACCTACTCATGGCTTGCTATAAATGTGAAGTTGGCGGCGCAAATGAACTGTAAATATTTTTTGAAAATACCTCGGAAAATACTGAAAATGAAGTGAAAAGTAGGTAGGTATTTTATAATGGGTATCGCAAAAAATACCATATATATCGCGTGCGTAATGATATTATGACTCGTGTGATTGTTAAAACTCGCTAGCGCTCGTTTTAACATACTGTTGCTATTCGTTAGTAATATACCTCATTACGTATCTCGACATACAATTTAATTATATGTATTAGTTAACTTGTATTATTTTTGACAGGTACACGCTACATAGGAAAAACAGTACTAAATTGTGTTAATAATGAAACAGGCGTAGCTGAACTATTTGCAGATGGAAAAGGATTTGTGTTTAATGTCAACACATCGTTAGCCTGTGTAAATATTCCGGAATGCAAGGTTTGTTTCGTATTTTTTTATCGTACATTTAAAAAAAAATTATTTTAATAAAACAAAAAATCCAACTAGTAGTAATAAGAATGTATTTTTTTATCCTTTTTGTGACATTTAGCATTACCGAAACAGAAAATCACTTCTATTAATAATTCTGAGTTTGAGGGACTACCAATACCTACTCACTAAATTTCACAATTTTAAAGTACAGTGCGTTCGTTGGACCATAGGCGCCGACCGGCGTCGATTTTTGAAACTCCTTGTAGGTCATTAGATAATTGTGTTACAAGGCCGGAAAGTTGGCGAATGTGACGAGTGTAAAGTATGCTGCCCGAGCGAATCGAGGGTGGAGATCACACGAGTCGTGTTCGCCTATTTCACCCGAATTGCGCACATTACTTTTTGTAATAATAAAAGTGCAACATTACATTATACACGTAATTAAGGCAGTCAGCGATAAAAAGCATCCAAGTCCCCAATGATGATAGTATTGTAGGTTAAGCGGGACTGTCATAATATTATTATTATTGCTGTGATTTTGAAATGAAGCGTAAATTTTGAGAATAGAGAAAGTTTATGGGGTATTGTTTCACATAAAATTTAGTTTTTAATTTCCCAATTAACCAAAGATTTTACATACGTTCCTAAACAGACTATTTTATTGTTTCAGATTACGGATAGTTTTGGTTACACTCACGATTTAAGTGTTTTAAGAAATACAACAGAAAATTGGAGCATAAATCATTTAAATAGAACTATATATTTTAATATATGCTCAAGACTGATCCCGAGTCCACCACTTGGTCTCGTTGAGTGTACAAGTAAGTACAATTATACAGGGTGTTTACGTGAGGCTAATAGGCAAGTTCGTATCGAAAATGAGAACGTTTACGAAAAAATGTTTAAAACACAAGTTGATAGGTTCGTTTTTTACCTGGAAAATATTATCAATTATACAGGTTGTCCCATTTAAGGGTAATGCAGCATTAGGGAATGCAATCTCGATCTTGCGAGATCTCGAGCCATTTTTCGAGATTTAATCTCGTGGGCAGGCACTCTCGTTTTTTAAATCTCGTTAAAGATCTCGACCCGATATGATCGAGATCTCGAACGAGATTTCAAGAACGAACGCACTTGAAAAAACAACAACTTATACGTAATAGTTTTTGACAGTCGCGCTAATTGATTCTGTTTGTTTCTCTGCATACCGATGATGAAGAATGGCAACCTTCCATGTCACGATTGGCAGAAATTCAGCAAGCTTCTATGTCAAAAACAGACACTTTTCAGGGGGAAGATAACAATAACCTTCTATGTCAATGTCTGCAGATATAAGTATATAATATATACAATATACTTATATCTGCAAACATAGGAGGTTGTCGTTCTTCACTTGACATAGGAGTTTTGTTGTATAAGTCCGTATTTATTCTTCATTGGCATAGGAGATTTTGCCAGCAAAAAGAAGGCTAGTTTGTAAATCGTTTAATTCATAATTTTCAAATCTGCAGAAATTGACATAGAAGGTTATTGTTTTGATGCAAACGGAGACATAGGCGTTTGCTGTTCTTCACCATCGATATATTGTTTTAATTGTTTTCTTGAGTGAAGTTGACAGTTATTTAACTTATAACAAGCATTAGATGGCTAACAAATTACAAAGTTAAGTGAATACTGAATATGTCTAAGAACAATTCAAACCAAATGTTCGTGAACGTTACTAATAGTACCCTTTGCTTCCAAACTCCTAAGAAGTTATTTCCAAAATAATTAATTGACATATAGTGTGCTGTGTGAGTAGGGGTATTGCTGTTATATTTTGAAAATAAAACAAAATGTTAATTGAATCTTGAAACAAAAAATCAACGTTTATTTAAGAAAAGTAATGAATAATAATCATCTGCACAGTGCACTACGCAATAAATCACACACGCACACAGTCACACTGTCCCAAGTAAGTAGTTTTCATTAAGTTTAAGCATTTTAGATAAAAAATAATACGTTCTTTTTAAAAGTAGGCGAACTCTCGATATCTGGCGAGATCTCGAATGGCCAATCTCGAACCCAGAGTTATCTCGCGAGATCTCGAATTGCCAATCTCGGCTCGAGATTGCATTCCCTATGCAGCACCCTGTTTTTATTAACTTCCCATAAGAAGTTATTGTAATGGGTCCGATTTTGCGAATGATAAATTTTGACATGTCTGGACGTTTTGAGGTCCCTACATACATGCATGCAGACAGACAGACATCCAGGGCCATAGCTAGAGCTGAATTCAAGATAGGGCACTGAAAGTTTAAAGTAGAGCTGAAGCAAAAGACTACAATTTATTAATTGGATTGCCCACCTCATCTGGTGATATCAAATTACAAAAGCAAAAAAACGGTGAATGACAATTTAATCAAAAAAAAATACAGAACTTGCCATGTTATCAAATTTCCGAAGAACTTCATTAATCAAAAAAAAATACAGCACTTGCCATGTTATCAAATTTCCGAAGAACTTCATTTAGATCCAACGAATTTAATCTTGTTTTTCCAAATGCCAGATAAATCAAGTCTGTCATTCTGTCGTGACAGTCTTTGCGACTTGTTTATAATTCCTTAAAGTAGGGCACTGGATGTTTTAAGGTAGGGCATTGCCCCTTAATGCCCCCCCTAGCTACGGCCCTGCAGACATCCACTTGGAAATAATCAGAATAGCTTCCTAAGATCTCAAAACGTCGAAATCTGTTGAAAACTCGATTTTCTAAAATCGGACTGAAAGCAATAACTTCTCGAATTTTTGAAAATGTACAATTTTCTTAGCGGGAAGTTAAAAATGTTTTCTAAAAAAAATTGGGGAAAATTATTTATTATTTGCCTAATCAAAGTGTCTATGATTTTAGTTGGCCTTTAATAGATTGACAAACATGTAAGATAGCTGCTATTAAGAATATGAAAAGGGATTTTTTTTTTTCAGGTGAAGATGCGTATGCATGTATTGTTTCACCGGAAAATGAAACCATTCTTAGTAAAAGTCAGAATAAGTTGGAGTATAAGGAAAATTTGTGGCATTTACAATATGGAAGAGATGTCAAATGTAATAGTAACACCGCTGACTTTAAAATACTGTTCGAATGTTCCTTAACTCAAAAAGAACCTGAGTTTTTAACTGACGCGCCGTGCATTATAATCATAAAATGGAAAACTCCAACCGTCTGTTCGAAAGCGGTAAATAACAATATACATTATCATGACCCCACATCCTGAAGGTGACTCCCAGGCCAGGATCTTTAGTGGGCGTCCTACCTACTGCTTTGATTTTTGTCTTCTGCTCACCTCATTTAGCTGGCTAACCTTCAACGCCGCCCCCCCCCCACTAATTGAGGCTCCATGCTAGAGCCCTGTTAGCTCCCGCTTTGTGTCAAAGCTCAAAAAAATGGTTAGCTGGACTTAAAAGCATTGCATATCTACAAAAAAAAACCCTGCACTCTTCATCTTATATCCTTTCACCTCGTCTAAAAACGATCATGGCTCTTCCGACGCTATTTTTATAACTAAAGGGTTCGGGTAAACATCAAATGAAGCACCTAGAATCACACTACAGATCCTTAAGCCGAAAAATTAATTTTTTTCCTGAAAAAACTTACAACTTAAGAAAATAAAATAAATTACATAATCTTTTACACATAGGCAAACAGTTTTTTCGAAAAATTCACCTGGGGAAACTATTCTCTGATTTGTCTTCCAGTTACTGTTCATCCGAACCTCCTAGCTTTAAGAAATCGATCGGGACGTCCATAACGCCATACCTCTATTTCTGAAAAATCTACATTTTCTAACATACTGTGTTCGCTGTCTCTGTCTTCGATGTCTTTGTCTGTTTCACTGACTGCGTATGTTTATAGCTGCTGATTTAAATTTCTAATCTTTTAACGGCCATTTCTGTCAAAACTGATTGATGTTTTTAATTACTATTGGGTAAGTTCGGTTTTACGCTCGATTGATCGAGCCGAGCGAACAGATTTTTGGTCACGTGACAACCGAGCAAATCGAGCCATCTAAACAATTCCGAACGTAATCTAGCAGATTTTTCCAAACGTCAGAATAAAATGGCGCCAATAATTTAAATTCTTATTACTAAAGCCGAAATATATTCTTTATTGCTCCTCATTTTGATTTAATTCAACATTGTTATAATAATAAATCATGAATCACAATTTTTTTCGTTTTATTCCTTTATTTTAAAATTAATAGTAGTACTGGTTGTTGATTTTTTCGACCCATAGATATAATAAATATTTTATTTAATCATTCTGTGCGATATAGACTTATTGATTATTACTATTCTTTGAATAAATATTATTCGTGTTTTTACCTATTGAAAAATTACCTCATATAAATAAACTTCGAAATTTATCCATTCTCACAACAAGTGTTTCCGCTCATTTTTAAAATGAATGCTCTGAAGATGGTTGAATCTGCTTGCTCGCTCGCTTTCCTCGGAGCAAATCGAGCGCGCTCGATCTGCTCCAGATCTTAAAACCGAACGCAGGATAGAGATCTTTCAGAGCATATAAATATTAAATTCGAACGTATTAGAGCACTCCGATCAATCTGAGCGTAAAACCGAACTTACCCATTATGCATTATTATATATAAATATATAAAGAGCAAACGTTCTTTTAGTACAACGTGGGTCATGAGTGCAGAGTTGAAGATATTTTTTTTTCAAAATCGATCTTTGACTTTAATGAATTACATGTGAAAAAATCGGATTATACAGTTGAGTTACAAGCAAGGGAACGATTGAGAATCAATCTGTGTGGTCCGTTAGCGAAACCATGTGATAAAGAAAATGAAGCAAGCATTTGTTATACAACAAAAGACGGCGCTGAATTAGCAATAGGTACAAACTACAAGGTTATTTATACGAGCTTGATCATGACTCTTCTACTGATACGAATATGATTGAAAATATTATACAGTAGTGATGTAATAAATATACACATTCGTATTCGCGAATACTCACATGTTTTTGAAATCGATAAAAGACGATAATTTTGCATGTTCAGCGTCGGACACTGTAAAATATGTCAATTTATCAGTCTTGTAAAAAATTGCGTAACAAGTGTGAGAAGGTTTCTTTTTTAAAACGAGTGCGATATTTTGAAACGAGCTGGAGACGCCCTCGCCGTAAACAAGTTTCGAAAAAATCGCTCGAATTTGAAAAAAGAGGAACCTTCTCACACTCGTCACGCACAATACTTTTTATAACAAGAACATGTACACGGATGTGCGTAAAAAGTGACAGCCGTGTGTAAAAAGTGAAACAAAAGAGTAACTCGTGTATAATAGTATATTGCATTTCAAGGGTCGAAACATAGTGTTTGCAACCACTGTGAAGTTTGCTGCCCTCGTGCCTCGGGCAGCAATCACCCGCGTTGCAAACGCTATGTTTCACTCCGGGTAATTGCATATTATTTTTCACAACAATTCTATTGACAATTCAATTTGAGGTACCTGCAATTTGGGCGCGCAAAAAAGCCGCAAAAATATTAGATCTGTCAGATCCATGCGAAATTTATGTGGGGTTATGTCTGTCATTTTGACGTTTTCAAGTATTATATGCGAAATGAAGTTGGCGCGACTCAATCGCTCTATCTCTCTCTTAACAACGTTAAAACAGAGATAACCGACAACTGAAAATTTTCATCCCTGGGGATGAAACTCTCAGTTTCAACCTGCTAAACAGGTAGGTACGGAAAATCGAATTTTTAATAGCGGCGCTGTGAAAAAAGGGCTTTTTACACACAGCTCATAATGCGACTGTTTATGTATGGTTCGTAACCATGTAAAAACGCCATTTTACATGTTCGTGTTATAAAGTATTTAATTGCAAATAATAGAGTAGATTGTATATCTAGTGTCGTAATGAGGTATATTACTAACGAGTAGTGATAGTATGTTAAACCGAGTGCTAGCGAGTTTTAACAGTCACGAGTCAAATAATAATATTGTAACAAAACTCGTTGGTAACTTTGGTAAATATTTTTATTTATCTATTCTTTCACAACAGTGACAACCGTTTACATGCTTTGGACAATTATTGTTCCTCACTTTATTCACTGTTCGCTTTTTGTCTATTTTTCCGTTGGTCAGTTTTGCTTGACCGTTGGTCAATTTTTGTTGACCAACACTTCGTTACTACTTGACCACTGCTTGACCACTATGTGTCCACCATATGTCTGTGGCACGTATATTGTTCACTGGGTCCACTATATGTCTGTGGTGGTAGTATTTATTTGCCACCTGCAGATATCTTCCACACTGTCTGTCACTTTGCACCAGAAGATTATCTGCACTTAATCACTCGAAGATCTCGTCTGTCACTTTCAAATATCTTCCACACTGTTTGTCACTTGGTACTGGAAGATTATTTGCACTAGGTCACTCGAAGAACTTTTAACTCGCTGGTGGTCTATTTATTTCTTGTCGCACTTTTCACGTCTGCTCTCGTTGAGAATGTATACGTGACTCTCCGGTGTTTCATACTTGCTCTTGCCTATATGAACTTTCCTGGTCATTTTATATCCATGGTGGCGGGTTTTCTTATTGTTGTCAACCAGAATATTTCTTCGCGCTCAAGGCTGCGTGATCCATGTTAAGCCAACGAATCAAGGCTGCAACCAGCCTGCTTAGATTCGTTACATTGCCTCCCTCTTAGACCTGTCCTGTCCCAGGACAGATTACAAGCACGAAAGAAGGGGTCATGTCGATAGTGGCATCTCTCGCCTCGGCTGCATGTTCCTCTTGGGTAGAAATAGCAGTCTACACTCTTCTGTTGGCTCATGTGCGTTTTCAGCCCGAAACTGCATACCAGGATGTTCACTTCAGTATCTTCAAAGATTACTTCCAGCATGTTTCGTACGACTCTCCAATCCAACTGATCGAGCCCACAGCCCAGCTTAGGGACCGCTAATTTCTTGACACCGTCATGAAGTAGGTTGGCCTTTAACTCCATTAGGGTGTTCCACAGATCCACGTATGTAGGTTTCTGGTAGACCAATCGTTTCGTCACCAAATAGTAGATAGGACGGCACTGTTCTAGCAGCCGTAGTACCCTACCGACCGCAGGGACTTGTCTCCATAGTTCCTCTTGGCAACCAAATCGTCGTCGGAACTCACCCGCAATCCCTCTGGACATGCGCAGGTCCGCAGAGACACAGTGAGCGAGTGAGTAGCTGTCGGGGACACCAAAAAGGTCCTGTCGTTCTTCCTTGGTTACACCAAAACGGGCCTTTCTGGTCCCAGAGAAGTCGGCCATGAAATTTTCAAACTTCTGTCGGTCGTCCTTGATCGTTGTTTGCCCGACGATTCTTCTGGCCTGGTGGTCTTGTTCAGTCGTCCTGGCATAGTCTCCTTCGTAAGGCGCCAGTCGATTGGAATGCACTACTCTTGGTTTCCCTTGTGGCAACTTCCGCACACGATAGACGACATCGTTTATTCGCTTCATTACTAGATATGGGCCTTTCCAATCTTGTTGCAGCTTTGGCGACAGGCCACGTCGTCTCCGTGGATCATACAACCAAACCAAATCTTCTGATTGAAATCCACCATCTTGCGCTCGCACGTCGTACCGACTCTTCATTCGATCACTGGCCAGTTGGCTGTTCTTGCGGACTCGTTGATGTATATCGTCCAGCTTCTGTTTCAGTTTTGCGGCGTAGCTGTCTCCTACGACTTCTTCTTCCACAGGTGGTCGTCCAAACTCTAAGTCGCAAGGCAGTCGCAGTTCACGTCCAAGCATCACGCTGGCCGGTGTTTGATCGGTAGTCTCGTGAACTGACGCGCGATAAGCCATCAGAAACAGATGCAAGTACCGGTCCCAGTCTCGTTGGTGATCGGAAACAACTTTAGCTAGGTACTTTCCCATCGTCCTATTCATGCGTTCCACCATTCCATCAGACTGTGGGTGCAGCGGCGTAGTTCGTGTTTTGCGAATTCCAAGCAACCGGCACACGTCACCAAAGAGGGCGGATTCAAAGTTTCGGCCCTGATCTGAATGCAGTTCCATTGGCACTCCAAACCGACTGAAGAATTCTTTGACAAGCACCTCTGCCACAGTCGTCGCTTCTTGGTTCGGGAGCGCATATGCTTCCACCCATTTAGTGAAGTAGTCCATCGCCACCAGGATGTATTTATTTCCATCGTCGCTCTCGGGGAATGGTCCGGCTACGTCTATTGCCACTCTCTCCATTGGACTCCCCACGTTGTATTGCCTCATGGGTGCTCTCCTCTTTCCCAAGGGTCCATTTCCGGCGGCACACAATCGACATTTGCGGCACCATTCTTTGACGTCCTCTTTGCAGTTGACCCAATAGAACCTCTCTCGGACTTTTTCCAGGGTCTTCTTCACGCCGAAATGGCCTCCCGAGGCCCCATCGTGAAGTTGTCGCAGCACATCCGGCACTCGGCTTCTCGGTATCACCAATTGAGACCTTACGCTCGTGCCGTCTTCATTTTCCAGTCTTCTCTTCAAGAGACCGTCCTCCACCTCCAGCGAGTTCAATTGGGCCCAATATGCCTTCAGCACTCTACTGGACGAACTGACGGCCTCCCAGGCTGGTCTTCTCACGTTCCGTTTCCACTCTAGCACTATCTTCAGTTCCGGATCCGTTTCTTGTTCCCGCCTAACTTCATTGGGCAACCACTCGTCGTTTACCAGGGTGGTTCTTGAAATGCAGCAAGTCTTCACTTCTTGGCGAGAACAATGTTGACAATTTTCTGGACACGGTCTTCTTGAGAGGGCATCGGCATTCCGGTGGATGGTGCCCGCTCGATGTTCGGTGTCGAAGTCGTATCCCTGCAACCGCTCGATCCATCTGGCAACCTGTCCCTCGGGGTTTTTAAATTGCAGGAGCCACTTCAACGCAGCATGATCTGTTCTCAACAAGAATCTTCGGCCATATAAATACTTGTGGAAGTGTTCTACTGACTTGACTACTGCCAGCAACTCTTTCCTAGTTACGCAATAATTTCTTTCAGCCTTTGACAGGACTTTGCTGAAATAGCCAATGACTTTCTCGTGCCCGTCTTGAATCTGGGACAGCACACTACCAATAGCCAGATTACTTGCGTCGGTATCCAGTATGAACTTCTCTTCTGTGCGTGGATAGCTCAGTATCGGTGCCGTTACCAGAGCGCGTTGCAGGTGTCGGAAACCTTCTTCGCACTCGTTGTTCCAGACGTATTCCCGTCCATCTTCAGTCAATCTTGTCAAGGGCTTTGCAATGTTCGCAAAGCCAGGGACGAAACGTCGGTAGTACGTGCATAGTCCAAGAAAGCTCCGAACTTGGTGCTTGTCTTTCGGTGTTGGCCACTCTTGCACGGCTTTAATCTTCTCAGGGTCGGCTTCCACTCCTTCTCGAGACACAACATGTCCAAGATATTTCACTTTCGTCCGGAATATGTGGCACTTCTTCGGACTCAACTTCAGGTTGGCTCCACGTAGTCTTCGGAACACCTCTTCCAAGTTCTTTAGGTGTTCTCCGAACGTGCGACCAACCACAATCACATCGTCGAGGTATACCAAACAGGTCTTCCATGACAGACCCCTCAAAATGGTCTCCATCAGGCGCTCAAAGGTAGCCGGTGCGTTACACAACCCGAAGGGCATGACCGTGAATTGCCATAACCCTGTGCCGATTGTGAACGCTGTCTTCTCGCGGTCTTGAGGGTCCATTTCGACCTGCCAGTAGCCGCTCTTCAGATCTAAGGTCGAGAACCACTGAGATCCTGACAACGTATCTAGTGTGTCATCGATACGGGGAAGTGGGTAGCTGTCTTTCTTGGTCACGTCGTTAAGGCGCCGATAGTCCACACAAAATCGGGTTGAGCCGTCCTTCTTGCCGACCAGAACCACCGGTGATGCCCATGGGCTGCTTGATGGCTCTATGACTCCCTGCTTCTCCATGTCCGTGACGATCGTCTCAGCTTCATCTCGTCTCGTCAATGGAAGACGTCTCGGTCGTTGTCGTATCGGCCTGGCATCTCCCGTGTCAATTTTATGACGTACCACATCGGTTCGCCCTTGTTGCTCATCGTCGAGTGCGAAAACGTCCGAATAGCTGTGGATTAATCTTCGCCCTTCTCTTGACTGTGCAATGTCAAGGTTCTCACACGAGCCGATAATCATGGTCGCCAATTTTTCAATGTTTCTTGCGACGGTTGGCCGTGGTACGTCCTCTACACATCTGGAAATTCGGGAGGCTTGCACACACTGTCCCAGCAGGGTGTTCTTCTTCAGGGTCACCGGTGTCGAGTTAACGTTCATAATTCTCACCGGTACCGTCTCTCCAACCCTGACTAGTGTTTTTCCCACTAGCACGCCGTTACGAACCGACTTGTCGTAGACAGGTTCAACTACTCGCACACTTCCTGCCCGAAGATCTCCATCCAGACCGGCTCGTATCATCATATCGCTTCGTTCTGGCAGTGTGACGTCTTCCTGGAGCCAGACTCTGGCCACCGAGTCCTCCCCGGGATGTAGGGGAAGTTCCTCGTCACCAACTCTCAGGACACCTTCTTTCAGGTCTAGTGCAAAACCAAATTTCCGCAGGAGATCCATACCTAGGATGAAATCGTCGGAGATGTCAGCCACCAGTACTTCATGGTCGAGCTTCTGGTTTCCAATGCCGATAGTCATCGTCGTCGATCCATGCGTCGAGATCCTGTCACCGGTCGCTGTCTTGAGCATAACTGTCGCTGGCAATAGCCTCGTGGCTTTGTGTACAACACCAGGACGTATAATTGATTTCATCGCACCTGTGTCCACCAGTAACTGGATGGTCTGGCCAGCGACGTTCCCATCGACGAATATGCTGGCCGCGCGGTCTTGAGGTGACACGGCATGGATAGTAATCTCCGGAGCATACTTTCTCCAGGTCGACGTTCGCTCCTTCTCGTCAACCTTCTTTAGTTTTCCGGCTTCTGTTTTTCACTGGTTTTCGGGCAGTTGCGCCGTATGTGGCCTCGTTCACCGCAGTTCCAACAACGGGGTCGCCACGGTTCTTGGGGATTCTTTTGGCGGCCGGTTTCCCGGAGAATTCTTCGCACCAACTCTGTCATGCGATCTTTGGAGCTCTCGGTTTCTTCCGCCACAGTCCGGACACGTTCGTGACCTCGTGATGCTTGCTTGGCGGCTTCAAATTCCATGGCATGGGCAAGCGCGTCATCTATGGTCTTCGATCGCGCCAGCCTCAAGCCCTGCTGAGTTTCGCCGTCTCGTAAACCATCAATGAACGTTTGTACCGCCAATTGCTCTAGGAACGACTCAGGTGCTGTCGGATACGCCAATCGTATTAAGCGCGCAACATCGGCTTGGAACTGTTGAAGCGTTTCTCCGTTCTTCTGGTTACGGTTCCGCAGCTGTGCGTGGTATACTTGCTGGAGGTGAGCATCACCGTACCGTAACTCCAATCGGGAGACCAACAGGTGGTAGTCGTTTTGTTGACTTGCTGGGATTGCCTGCAGAATGTTTAAGGCATCCCCGCGCAAGGCTACCACCAGAGAGATGACTTTGTCGCTCTCAGACCATCCATTGGCTCTTGCAGCCGCCTCAAATTGTTTGTAGTAGGTCGACCAGGCCACGTTTCCGTCAAACGTCGGAGGTTTGACTCTCATGCTGGAGGTGGTTGTCTCTCTCTCTATCTCGGTTGCGCTTCTGACTTCAACAACCGGAACAGAACGTCTTCCTTCTAGCATTTCCATTCGTTCTTCCATCCTTCTGGCGTTTTCTTCTAGGGTGTCGAGTCGTCCATCGAGCACCCCCATCTTTTCTTCTATTATACTAGAAGTTCCGCATAGTATCGTCTCTTCCATCTTTCTGGTATTTTCTTCTTGCTTTTTGGCGTTTTCTTCTTGCTTTTCTTCCATCCTCTGCATCATTGTCATCATCAGCGTGAGTGCATTATCATCGACTCCGCTGTCCGACACCGCGAACAGAAAGCTTTCTGGGTCTTCGTCCTCCGCCACTAGCGCCTCTCTGAGCCGCTTTCGCAATACATCGTTCGTTCCTGATGTTTCCATGCTTCTTTTCTCCAGCTCGCGTTTGAGGTCCGCCTTTACCAAATCCTTCAACAGTTTTGTCGTCATCGTTACACCCCACACCTGACACCAGTGTAACAAAACTCGTTGGTAACTTTGGTAAATATTTTTATTTATCTATTCTTTCACAACAGTGACAACCGTTTACATGCTTTGGACAATTATTGTTCCTCACTTTATTCACTGTTCGCTTTTTGTCTATTTTTCCGTTGGTCAGTTTTGCTTGACCGTTGGTCAATTTTTGTTGACCAACACTTCGTTACTACTTGACCACTGCTTGACCACTATGTGTCCACCATATGTCTGTGGCACGTATATTGTTCACTGGGTCCACTATATGTCTGTGGTGGTAGTATTTATTTGCCACCTGCAGATATCTTCCACACTGTCTGTCACTTTGCACCAGAAGATTATCTGCACTTAATCACTCGAAGATCTCGTCTGTCACTTTCAAATATCTTCCACACTGTTTGTCACTTGGTACTGGAAGATTATTTGCACTAGGTCACTCGAAGAACTTTTAACTCGCTGGTGGTCTATTTATTTCTTGTCGCACTTTTCACGTCTGCTCTCGTTGAGAATGTATACGTGACTCTCCGGTGTTTCATACTTGCTCTTGCCTATATGAACTTTCCTGGTCATTTTATATCCATGGTGGCGGGTTTTCTTATTGTTGTCAACCAGAATATTTCTTCGCGCTCAAGGCTGCGTGATCCATGTTAAGCCAACGAATCAAGGCTGCAACCAGCCTGCTTAGATTCGTTACAATATTTTCATTGCGCACGAACTATATAATACGGTATTTTTTACCCTACCCCCTCTAAAATAGCTGCTTTTTGTCTTCAGTTTCAGTATTTTCAAAAATTTTGACAGTTCACTTGTGTAGCAAACTTTACTTCTAATAGTAGGCTAGGAGTAGCAGTCACAGCGTAACTGGATATAAATTACTAATGAATTGTGCGGGAAAGTTACTTTCTTGCACATCGGCCTGTAAATAGTCACATTAGATGCATGTATACATGCATGTAAAGCCGCTATTTTATAGGGGGTAGGACAAAAATACTTCTATATATTAACACGAACATGTAAAATGGTGTTTTCTATGGTTACGGACTGTGGGTAAACAGTCGCATTATGAGCCGTTATAAAAAAGCCCTTATTTCACAACGCCGGTATTGAAAATTCGATTTTCGGTAGGTACCTACCTGTTTAGCGGATTGAAACTGAGAGTATCAACCCTAGGGATGAAAATTTTCAGTTGTCGGTTTTCTCTGTTTTTTAACGTTGTTAAGAGGGAGATAGAGCGAATGAGTCGCGCCAACTTCAATTCGTATATAATATTCGAAAATGCCAAAATGACAGACATAACCCCACATAAATTTCACATGGATCTAACAGATCTAATATGTTTGCGGTTTTTTTTGCGCGCCCAAATTGCAGGTACCTACCTCAAATCGAATTGTCAATAGAGTTGTTGTGAAAAATAATATTATGCAATTACTCGGAACGAAACAGCGTTTGCACGCGTGTGATTGCTGCTCTCGTACCTCGGGCAGCAAACTTCACATTGGCTTCAAACGCTATGTTTCGACCCTTGTAATGCAATATACTATTTGACACGGGTTTCTCTTTTGTTTCAATTTTTACACATAGCTGTCACTTTTTACGCATATCCATTTCCATGTCCTCGTTATAAAAAGTAGTGTGCATGATAAGTGTGAAAAGGTGCCTTCTTTTTTGATTTTGACACTCGTTTGCGGCAAAGGCGCCTCGCACTCGTTTTTTGAAAGGCACCTTCTCACTGTTTCGCAATATACTATTACTAAATGCAGTATTTGAAATGAAACAATAAAAATACTTTTTTTATAGTATTTAAGTGGGGGTTCTACTTTGTTGGGATTAAAAAACATACATTTTTGAAATTTTTAGAAAATGAACAATAAAATTTAATATAGTTAAGAACCTATACATACAGTGTGTCCCAGGCAGAACTGGGCCAAGTATAACGAAAATACTCGGAGTACCAAGTACTTTTAATTTTCGTCCAAAAAGTACAAAGTACTGAGTACAAGTAGGTAGGTACGTTTATTTTACAAGTACATTGCACATAATATACCAGACCTAAATAAGTATCTGCAGTGTGGGGCAAAATTCAATCTGACAGTGATAGAAATTTTATGACGAAAAGGTTTAATCATGACTAATTATTAAAGAATAATTAGTTTCAGTCATAGCTTGGCATAGCTTGGCATACTTGAAGTACTCATGAATACATTTATTTTTACTCACAAAATTTGAGAAAGTAGCTCATTGTCATTAGATTAATAATTATTGTAGAAAACAGGAAAGGTTTTCTACAATTATTTATTATTACTGTAAAACACTCATACTCGTGCATGCGCACTACAAGTAGTCGGTACTCGAGTACTTTTACGAGTATGGGTACTTTCAATGATCGTCGCGTCTGGAGTCTGGACCCGTATGGAGTCAGCTGTGCAGGGTAATGAGAATTTATGTACTCATATTTTAAAGTACATTTTAGGTGTGTATTTGTATTCATGTAGTTTTGAGTACTTTTTCAAGTACTCGTTTCAAAGTACTCACGAGTACTTTTGTCCAGTACTCTGCACAGCTTTGGTTTCAGTCATGTCCTCTGGGCTCTGATTAAGGATTAATTTAGCCATTAGTCAATTTTCGTGTAAGAATGTACTTGTAAACAAAATGTACCTACTTGAAAACAAGGTTCAAGTACCAACTTACCAAGTACAATTAACAGACCGTTACAAGTACAAGTACCAAGTACAATTTTTAAAAGTACTTGGAATACAAAGTACCAAGTACAAAAAAATGTACTTAAAGTGCTTTTTTTCAAGTACTTGTACTCAGTACTGCCCAGCTCTGGTCCCAGGATAGATGTAACAAGAGGTGTAATGCATAAAAAAAATTCTGAATGTAATTTGGGGATCTAATTCCTCTCGATGTAAAACTAAAGTATATCAAAAATGAGTTGATTCGGTCTTCTACAGGGTGTTTTATAGGCTAAGTTGTAAAAATGACCAAGAAAAAGTACCTTTATTTTTCAAAATATAAAAAAAATCAACTATGAAAAGTCGTTTAGCATGCAATTTTATAACCCCATACCAAATTTCAGTAATATATTAAAAAGAAATCGTTTTATCTTTCATGTAAGTAGGTAATCGTCTTATAATCACTATATTTATTTTTCATTTTTTAGGCGCGATCTAAGCGAAGCTAGAAACGCCTATATACACTTGCTTTGTCTGAACGTCTGTCAACTGTGAATCTGTCACGCTTTTTTGTGTCACACGTACAGCCCAAACGGACAAAATTTGGTATGGGGTTATAAAATAGCATTCTAAACAACTTTTCTAGTGGCATTTTTTCATATTTTGAAAAATAAAGGTATTTTTACTTAGTCATTTTTACAACCAGGACTCGATCCCAAAATTCCAATCCGAAATTCGAATTTTTTTTGTTCATTACACCTGTTGTTACATCTATCCTGGGACACACTGTATGTAATTAAAACCTTTATTAAAGAAAATTAAAAAAATTGTCACTTATTTGGTAATGAGAGGTGGGGAGGGGACGGCCGAAAAATGATTTTTTCGACCCAACAAAAGTAGAGTTGACTGTACACAGAAATTTAGACACATGCATGCTGTTTCGTTTCCTTAAATTTATTTTCTTGTAACGTTGATGACCATTTTTATTAGGACATGTAAATCACAGTGTAATATTTGAGAATGGAATAATGCATATGGTTTTCTCGGGCCCATCGTGTAGACCAGATGGTTTTAGAAGAAATTCGACGGTACAAATCTATTTTCAGTGTGATCCTTCAGCAGGACGTTCAAAACCAATCATAAACAAATTTGTAAGTAAAATTTTTATGTTGATAACAAAAATTACTGCGCAGTGACTATAAAATATTTACTAATCACTAGTAAAAGTAATCTAATTATAGTGTCGTCACACAGTGGTCAAGTTCTTAGAACTGTTTCAGACATTACCTAGATAAAAAAAAGAGTTTGCAGCTTAGAATTGCATAATAATTTGAAAGGGTTCGATTTTAGGTGTACTGCAATTAAATGTAATATGTAATACACTCAGTTACATAAAAAGTGGATCACCTAAAAGTATATGTAATTTCGATTCGTTGTATTTTCAAAATTAATAAGCCGATTTTGAAAATTCTTTTTTTGTTTGATAGAGCAGAGTTTTGGGAACATTTTTATGTATGAATTTTGAATTTCAATCAAGGCTTGATTACAGTGGAGACGGAAGAATAAGACAATGTTTTTTTAGTCAAGTTTGAAGAATCCTTCGGAAAGTAGCAGCAGCAGTAGAATTTTTCCTTAATTGCATCTTATTCCTTGGCCTTTTTTGTATCGGTTCGTTTTTGTTTTCAGTAATTATCTCAAATAACACCCGAGTTATAAAGAAAAATTCAAAAAACTGCATTTATTCTTTATTAATGCCGTGGCCATAAGTAGGCTGCGTCCATCATTAGTCAATGCCATTATGATTGCAACTTATTCAGGAGTTATTTGTTGCACCATTATTTATCCACATAAACGAAAAACTTAACAATAAACAATAATAACCATCAATAAATTTGTACTGCCAAAGAAATTACTCATTTGTTTTGTTCCTAAACACCGATACATTCCCAGCCTACTTATGACCACGACATTAATAAAGAATAAATGCAGTTTTTTGAATTTTTCTTTATAATTCGGGTGTTATTTGAGATAATTACTGAAAACAAAAACGAACCGATACAAAAAAGGCCAAGGAATAAGATGCAATTAAGGAAAAAATTCCACTGCTGCTGCTACTTTCCGTAGGATTCTTCAAACTTGACTAAAAAAACATTGTCTTATTCTTCCGTCTCCACTGTAATCAAGCCTTGATTGAAATTCAAAATTCATACATAAAAATGTTCCTAAAACTCTGCTCTATCAAACAAAAAAAGAATTTTCAAAATCGGCTTATTAATTTTGAAAATACAACAAATCGAAATTACATATACTTTTAGGTGATCCACTTTTTATGTAACTGAGTGTAGTTTATGTTACGCTCTCAGAGAAACGTGTTTGATAAGCAGATAAGTCGCTGCAGTCAACTCTATAACGAAAAACTCTATAAACTTAACAGTAGTTGAATTTGATTGGTTCCTTATAACAGAAGTTCTATAAATGAAGGAAATTGCTCGGTCCCATGAGTTTCGTTGTAGAGAGTTTTGACTGTTAGTTCAGTCGGCAGCCCCTTTTCACCTTGCATCGAGTCTGAACTTAATGAAATTTTGGTATATTGCATGTGGCTGGTATGTAGTAAAGAATCCAAGTTTTCGACCTCGAGAACCCTGTGGAAACTTGGGGGGGCCTGAAGAACCGCAAAATTTTGGCACTTTGCTTTCCTTGAATTCTACAATAAAACGTTCTTAATAATAAAATTAAGCAAAATCGCAGGATAGTGGACAAAATAATTTGATTTATTAAATTTAATTTAATTTAATAAATCAAATTATTTTGTCCACTATCCTGCGATTTTGCTTAATTTTATTATAATCACGATGGACACGATTTCTAATATAAAGTTCTTAATAATTTTTTGTAGAGCGTTAAATTTCCTACAATGCCACGTTTTTATGGTAAGCGTGCACTTACCAAAACGTTATCATTGCTGGGTTGTTTAGTCTTAAGATATTCTTGTCAGAAAAGTCAAAAGACATTTTCATTTTTATAGTCAGTGCTTTGAAAATAAAAAAAAGCCTGTATGCTTGAGAATAACTCTTAATCATAAACAAGTCAGCTTATAAAGGTATTCTACGTCACCATGAATTGTTGCTCTTTTTTAGGATATAGAAAATTGCATATTCAACTTGAATTGGACAACTTCATTTGCATGTCCGTCAAATATAACAAAAGAATGCAAACCTGTTGAAAATGAAAATATACTTCTTGACTCGTTGAGAAGCAATAAGAACTATGAAATTTCAAATAAGAAAACTACAGTTATTTTTAATGTATGCCAATCATTAGTTTATGGCCCGAATACGCTGTGCGACAAAACTGCGGCAGTTTGTGCTGTAAATAACTTAGAACCAGATATTTCTCGGAAGTTTACATCAATAGGCGATATAAATATGATGGATTTGCATTATGATGAAAAGATGACTGAAGCTGTGATTAATTATGAAAGTAAAGTGGTATATAAACGTCGTTATCACGTTTCTATTAATTTTCTCTGCGATGAAACTTATACCCAGGTATATTACTGACTGTGAGAGAAAGTAGTGTTCAGTAGTTGAATGCTTTTCCTTCAACACAAACGCAATTTTTTAATGACAATAACATTTTTGAATAGTGGCTCGATAGTGGCTATGAATATTTTCCTCATATAGTGCAGTGAGTTTAAGAAATTTAGTTTTTATCAGTTTATTTTGCATTTAAAAAATTTCTTTTTTAGGAATACCTACTTATATTTTTCGGCATTTTGCATTATATTTATGATTTTCAATTATTCGTGTAGGGGGTTACCCCAATAATCGAGAGTACAATTTTAAATATTTTCATAATGAATTGTGCCATTTCGAGAAATTTGTACAGTCTTACTTTTGTGTACAGATTTTAAGGATACAACTAATTTTAAAAATAATTATTTGCTGGTGCATAGAAAAACATTAGGTACCTACCTATCGAATTGTGTAAATGTTAATGTCATTAACCAGTGCGATGTAAACGAGTAAATTTCAAATCGAATTTATTGTAATCTCTTAAGGAAACATATGAACTGAGACCTCTGAAGAGAACAGTATGGTCTAGTGGTCAGCGTACCGGCCTCTGGATCAGACTGTCGTGGGTTCGAATCCCACCTCCGCTCATGGATGTTTTGTGATGTCATTTAGTTTTAAGTTTATATGTTATTTGATTGTGTTAAAACGCTAATGACCTAAGTTGTCGACGCGTCTATAATCTACAATAAATAAAAAATGAGACCTCTGAAGTCTAGCATTAACGAGAATTTGGCCAACTTGGTGAAAATCACTGAACTACTACATTCCTTCACATCCAAAATAGAATAGTTTGTTAGTTGATTATTTTTTCTAGATATCACCAGTTTTTTTTCCCTTCAGAATCCAACTTTACGGAACTATTCAAAGTACAATTATAGTATTACTTTGTCTTCGCCGACCGTTTGTAACTTGTCGAATGCGTCGGCGATTATACCAGTTACAGCGCAGTCAACCTCACCGATGCCGTCAACTAAAAGTTCATCAACTGTACCTACCTCTGTTACTGCAACGCCAACAAAATCCATTCCAATAATTATTGACCATACCAATTCAACGTCATACAACTGCAGCGTTAAGAGTCCATATACAAACCGAACGTAAGTTTATTGTTATGAATATGAAAGCCTTATTTCCTTAATAACGATACAGTGGAAAAAGTCAAAATCATAAAATAAAATTTCTAACCTAAATCATAGGGGCATAGTTTGTTGAAGCGAAACTTTTTTATTGACGGTGTGCGCTTGGCCGCAGAGGAATAAACTGTGAAAAACGTGATCATTACCGTCACCCGTCTCTCTCTCTCTCTCTCTGCCCATTTTACTCAAGAAAACAATAATTAAAACAATATATGCAGAGAACCAAATTAATACAGAACCAATTAGCACGACTGTCAAAAACTATTACGTATAAGTTTTTTTCAAGCGCGTTCGTTCTTGAAATCTCGATCGAGATCTCGACCATATCGGGTCGAGATCTTGAACAAGATTTCAAAAACGAGATTGCCTGCCCACGAGATCAAATCTCAAAAAATGGCTCGAGATCGAGATTGCATTCCCTACCCACGACTTCATCCGTTTTTTAAATAACTTTTCGAAATAAATACATATATAAAATCTAAATCCAAGTAAAGAAATTTTTTTTGTGTACCTATTCTTGTAGGGTATCGTTGAAAAGAATCTTTTGAGTAGATTATGAATGTGTTTTTATTTCTTTTTTTTTTATCAAAATTGTAGGTTTTAGAGATCGTCGAACTTGCAATTTTTAGACCTATTTTGTTACCAGGTCTATCTTAACAACGCCATTACCAGCTATAAGCTGTAATTCACGTCAAGTATCACTCATATCCTCTAGTTAATCAACAAATACTAAAAACAGAAAAAAGCGGCCATAAATGCAAATGGGGGCAAAAACATTTTTTTTTGTACCTATTCTTAAGGGGTGTTGTTGAAAAGGACCTTTTAACTAGATTATGAATGTGTTTTTATTTTATTTATTTTATCAAAATTGTAGGTTAAGCATAACTTACATAGTACAGAATCCAACTCTTTGCGTGGTTCAACACACACTTGGCCGTTTTTTTGTGAGTAATGGTGTGTTAATCAGATGAGTTTTTCTTTTGATTTACATAATATAAATAATATTTTTTGCCAAAAATCGCGGCTCAGTTTCTGAAAGAAATTGAAACAACAATTTATGTAGGTAACACTCTTCGAGGCGAGTGGGATGTTAATGAGATGATAGTCATACAGAAACAATACTCTCTTTTGTTGATCGAGACGATATTTTCAAAAATATTTTTTCTTGTCCATTAGTAGTATAGATTAAGTATTCTTTCTATAGGGATCCGTCAAATGAGCATATGACATCTGGTGGCAGAAAATTGTACTCAAAACGAGGGAAAATTTTATATGCTAACAGTGCAAATTTATCGTGAAATTGTTTATTACAAAAATAAAACAAGTAAAATAAACAAAAAGTTTATCGAAAATGGAATTCGCGACGTTTTCTAATATCATGGCAATAAACACTGTCAGTTATTGCCTTGTAAAACTTACTTTACACAGAATTATTTTCTAATGAAATGTGGAAAAACTGTATTTATGAATTAAAAAAATATTTTATATTAATAATAAGATGTACTTATTATCATACTGCACTACAATAGTTGAATCCCTGATGATTGACAAATTTATAGGATTAACTTTGTATACAAATATTTTGAGGTTAGTAACTTACCTACTTATTACAATATAACTTATTATGTTGCAGTTATGTGTTAACATTATTCACCTAACCCAGCCTTAAAGGCGCATTGAACGCGGATGATTCATTTCGTGGAGATTTTCTTTTAATTTTGATCTTTTTAAGCAATATGTCGTAAAGATTACTACTTTTGACAGTTCATTTTGCATGCATTTTTCTCGTCATATTTCCGACATTTGATAATATGCCCGGCTTTGAGAATCCGTTCTCCTTCAACGAAATTCCTTTGTTTAGGATTCGTACCGGCCCAATCACAAATTGGACTTATATTTATCATTTCTTATCACTTTGAAAACCATAAAATTACACTCAAAAGTATACCCCGTATATGAAATTTCCCCCTCTGCGCCATGTTTTTTAAACTCCACCTATCTGACGGATCCCAATATGCTATCTACTTTTGTATCCCCCAAAATAAAAAGCAGCCATCAATTTTAAATAATTCTTTATTATTTTACTAATTGTAATTTACAGAATTGAAATTAATTCGTCTCATCCAATCGCAATTCCTTACAACGGTGCAATCATTGAACTGGGTGTCTGTGGACCCGTTCATAAGAGTGAATGTGGTGTTGATGTTGGTAAGTAGGTAATAATTTCTATTTATTGTAGAAATCCTCATAACAAAATTATAGATAATTTCTATTACAAATGTTTAATAAAAACTTTAAATTATTATATTGTGATGTTTGCATAAACAAAATTTAAAAAAATTGTGTAAGTGGAGATTTTTCAAGATGGTGAGATCTCGTGACCTCTTCTCCCGCACGCAATACTATATTGTATTTTTACGAGTTTTTATTTTATAAATTTCGACGTTTCCCGAGGAGCCCAAAAGCTAGCCCTTGGTAGAGGATGTATACCTATTGTACATGTTTTTTTTAAGGTGTTTGCGATACTGACACAAGAATAAATTATGGAGTTCCAAATAATAATTTAATGTATCGAAAAGGAGGGCCTTATTTAATATATAGTGTAAACAATAGCAGATGTAAGTTTGATACGATAATAGAATTTGTATGTGTTCAAGAAGGTAAAAAAGCAAAGGTTGTAGATAAACTTAACTGCAGTATGATAATACAAATTCAAACTAGCGTTGTTTGTGAAAAAGAGGTAAGAGATAATTACATTTCTTTTAATTTTTTTAATTTGTCCCTCCATCTAAAATATGACTAAATAGCAATTTTTATTTTATTGCAAACTTTCAGCCTTAAATCTAGATTCACGATATGTCATTTGTTTTCAACTAAGTGGAGATATTCATTTAGTTAAAAACAAATAAGACTGGGAGTGTACCAAAAGCCCAGCATTAGTCAGTAGTTTTACAGTAGTGAATAGAGCACTTATTTTTTATTTATTCGGTTTATTGAAATATTGTCGTAAGCGATAAATCATTTAATGACAAGCAGACAAATCAATCCCAAAAATAACAAAAAAGCAGCTAGCTGCGCAGAAAGTTTCAAGGTTAATAGAGTACAATAAAATTAAGAAAAATCGCAGGATAGTGGACAAAATATTTGATTTATTAAATTGAATGTACGACGTTTCGTCTATAGATTTAGACTTTTTCAAGTACATTTAATTTAATAAATCAAATATTTTGTCCACTATCCTGCGATTTTTCTTAATTTTATTATAATCACGATGGACACGATTTCTAATATAAATAGAGTGCAATCTTGAGTCTGTATATTATTTGCTCATGATCAAGAAACGGCGTGTAACTTAAAAGGTTGAAGAGTGACATTCATTGTGATTTTTTGTGTAATTTGTATCGAACTATTTTTGGATAAATTTTTAACTTTCTGCTAAGAAAATTCTAAATTTTCAAAAATTCGGAGAGTTATTGGTTTCAGTCCGATTTTCGAAAATCAAGTTTTTAACATATCTCGACGTTTTGAGGTCCTAGGAAGCTATTCTAACTATTTCCAAGTGGATGTCTGTATGTAAATGTATGCACAGTTACAACTTCGCAAACCACTATATGAAATCGGACGATTTTTTTAAGTTTAGTTCCTCATTAGTTACTCTAAAAAATCGCTCCTCTTCAATTTTGCGATAAAATCAATATACTATGCTCTGCGATTTACTAATAAAGAGACTAATATCAGTTTTTAAAAGAATATTTCACAAAATATTTGCATATGCCTTTTTGCTAAGCCTTCTCTTCAACTCTACATTTTTTGTTGGAACTGGTCAATATATTAAGGAAATCCATAAAAATATTTAATTATAGGAATAAGGTTTTTTAATAAAATTATCATTTTTCTACAGCCGTGTCAGCAACATTTTCCCGCCCATTTTTTTCACAAAAGTAACGACATTAGATAAAATTTGTTCCCAGTGGTTCGGAATTAATTAGGGAAAAGCTGGAAATAGTTTTTATCCCTTCAATTTAGACCTGGAATGAATATACATACTAAGTTTCCCCCCTCCTGCTAGGTGAGCTTTAGCCGCTGCGTACAGATTAATAGCATTGGTTAACATACACTCAGATACATAAAAAGTGGATCACCTAAAAGTATATGTAATTTCGATTCGTTGTATTTTCAAAATTAATAAGCCGATTTTGAAAATTCTTTTTTTGTTTGATAGAGCAGAGTTTTAGGAACATTTTTATGTATGAATTTTGAATTTCAATCAAGGCTTGATTACAGTGGAGACGGAAGAATAAGACAATGTTTTTTTAGTCAAGTTTGAAGAATCCTATGGAAAGTAGCAGCAGCAGTAGAATTTTTTCCTTAATTGCATCTTATTCCTTGGCCTTTTTTGTATCGGTTCGTTTTTGTTTTCAGTAATTATCTCAAATAACACCCGAGTTATAAAGAAAAATTCAAAAAACTGCATTATTAATGTCAGCTCAGTTAATTGAACAGTTGGCACAGTCTTGTGTAGTCTTTGGGTAAGTTCGGTTTTGCGCTCAGATTGATCTGAGCGCAAAAGCCTTTCTAGTCGTGTCTAGCCACGCACGTCAGCTCTTCAAACTGAGAGGACTGAGAACAGAACTGAGGAGAAAACTGAAAAATAGCCCACACATCGTACAGTTCACACAACTGTGCAGTTTGACTGCACAGATAAACTGCGAAGTTAAACTGATCGTGTGTAGGCCCCTAACGATTGTAAAAATTGTGAAAGATTTTTTTTAAATTCTTTTATTTAACAACAAATTTTACAATCTTAATGAATTTGATTATCTAATTCTCTTAAACTGCTTGCTTTTGTTAACATAATTAGTATAAGTTGCTATGATAGACTAAGAGCTGATAACACTTTTTTATGTGTTTTTAGAAGACTTGGAACTTTTTTTAAAAGATGACTTTTAAATATCTCTACAAGGGGTAAATACTAAATAGTCTGCCATTCCAAACGCGGGGCAAAATTTTTTCCAGACTTTACTAATGATAAATACACATAAGTCTATTTTTTTCGCAAGAGTGAACAAAAAAAATATGGGGTGGTTTTGCCCCGCGTTTGGAATGACAGACTATAATACCCCTTGTAGAAATATATAAAATTCATCTTTTAAAAAAGTTCCAAGTCTTATAAAAACACATGAAAAAAGTGTTATCAGCTCTTAGTCTATGAATACATCAAAATATATTTTACGAGTGTTTGAACAATATTTATTCAGAGACAAAGAAATATAAAATCAGATAGCGTTTACAGATAAATTATGTAACTAAACTAAGTTCACTT
Source organism: Mongoloraphidia duomilia (assembly GCA_039654895.1). NCBI lineage: Eukaryota > Metazoa > Arthropoda > Insecta > Raphidioptera > Raphidiidae > Mongoloraphidia > Mongoloraphidia duomilia. The sequence goes on from CM077519.1 coordinate 26,190,826, forward strand.
TATATAAGTTTTAAACAGTCTCAACAAATTTCAAAACATTAAAATAATGTCAGCTGGCAGTGATGTAAATATCTTATATCATTATTTAGGATCAGTATCTGAGCTGTTAATTCAACAATAATATAGTTGGAAGCACAAGTCAACATTGAGTTTGTGGGCCAGGGGAATGAAACGTAAGCGGGCAGCTATAGTATATTTTTTAGTACATGGATCTATCTTCCCATATAATATGTTAATCAATGTTAATAGTCAGAAAAAACGTTATGGAATTTGTTGACATATTCATGAGCTACCTAACTGAGTCGAAAAATTTAGACAATTTGAAAGCAGCCACCCTACAGAAGTAATTTTTCTAATATAGTGCTTTTTGACTTGAAATTTCAATTCTAGCAAAAAGTGTGTTCAAGAAATATTAAATTCATATAATACAGTAGGCATAGATAATAGATAGTTTTATAGATAGACCACTCGACCTTCAAGGTCAAATTTACGTTTTAGTTCTTACACGACTCACCAATGCTTATGGCGCTGCTGGTATTACTACGTGCCTGCAGGCGTTTCCATAGATACTCTATTACAAGCCCCCTATTCACAGGTTTAAGGTCATCAACAGTTAAACATTATTTGGGTCTAGCACAAATTCATATTATCAATTTATTATTAAAAAATAATATATTGATAATATGAATTTGTGCTACACCCAAATAACGTTAACTGTTGATGGCTTTAAAAAATAAATAAATAACTGCTACAGTATCGGAAATTTCAAACTAGTTTATGTAGATTATTGACACTCCGAAATTAGTTTACAGGATTAATATTTGTAGATATAGGAAGATTGAAATTGCCAATTTATTCTTTTCAAAACTATAATTTATTTAGAGTAATTTCTTAACCCTATTTACAGTTTTATTTTTAACTAAATTTTTTTTAAATCCAGTTAATAATGATAATTTTTTTAATTTTATCTGTATAACAAATCTTTCATATACCTAATCATTTTAATTTATTATTTACTTGAGTCCGTATATAAAAATAATTTAGAAATATTTGACCTCAAACACATGAAAATATTATCCACTGATTAAAATTTCTTGGACACATGAATTCCAAACAGGGCTTGTGATACAAAGTCTCGAATAGTCGTGAACCAATTTTTCACCGATTTTTAACTGCATGCTCGGAATCAGTTCCATTTAGTGTTGAGTGTCTTATGTTGTAATTCAGAACGTGAACCTGCAACTAAATCAATTAAAGATTAAAGCAAATACTGAAGGAACGCTTTATTAGACTACTACAAAATGAGTTACATATTGGAATAAAATAATAATGGTTTATCAAAATGATTTTGTAGAAATTATTAATAATAATTATTTATGTAACAAAATGCCTGGACAAAAAATGATTTAACACTGAAATTTTACGAAATACATTAAAAGCAGTTTTAGAATTTAGATCACAAGTTTAACTTACCTCGGGATCGCCTGGTAGAGTATGAAAAATAATCTTATTTTGAGGTTTCCCACAATTCGGCAAACAACAAGAATAAACCATTTTTTTAGAAAATATGTAATATTTTTTGTAAATTACTATGAAACAATTATTTTTTGTAATGACAGCTCGTCAAGACTAAATTGTTTAAAATTAAAAATATATGTGTTACCGTGGTTACAATAAATAAAAATTGATCGCTGCGCCTTCCGCGAATCGTGTAAGAACTAAATTGAAAATTCTAATGGAAATATACGAAGTGAGCATAGCATGACAGTAGGTACTGTGCGAATTAATGTGAACACAATGGATAATTTTAAATAAATAACATTTATTGGTTATATATGAATGAAATCAAAAAACTAATACAATTCAAATTGTTTTAATATGAAGTATGTCCTCCCTTGGCTTTAATAACTTCTTGAACACGTTTTGGCATGGAATCAACAAGTTTTTTACAACTTTCAGTTATTTGCTGGTCCCGAAACCATGTCTGGATTACAGCCTCAATCAGTTTTGTTTTTGTTGTGCAATCTATTTTACGAAGTCTAGCTTTTACGATAGCCCACAAGTTTTCAATCGGATTAAGATCTGGTGAGTTTCCCGCGCCATTCAAGGCATGATATCTTTTTGTCCTTGAAATATTTCTTCATCACCTTGGACACGTGACAAGGAGCTGAGTCTTGTTGAAAAACTGCTTGATCGTGTGCATCAACTTTTCTTAGTTCAGCTTCCAATCTCCGGTCTAACAAGTCTCTGTATTTTTGCGAGTTCATCATGCCTTCGATTGGCACAAGGGATCCGGTGCCTTTATAAGAAAAGCAGCCCCAGAACATCTTCTTTAACGGATGTAAAAATGAGAAAATTATGATCTGTTCACATTAATTCGCACAGTTGTAGACCTATTCATGGACTATCTAACTGTGTCAAAAAATTTGGAAAATCTGCAAGGGGCCATGCCATCATACAGAAGTAATTTTTCCAAGATCTTACTTTTTTACTTCAAAAATTCTATCTCGAAAAAAATGCTTCTGTAGGGTGGCCCCTTGCAGATTTTCCAGATTTTTTTACAGCTCATGAATAGGTCTAGTATGTGAATTTAATATTTCTTGAACACATTTTTTGCTAGAGCACTTCGCGTCAAGTATTGAAAGTTTTAAATCAAAAAGTACTTTTTTAGAAAACTGCTTCTGTAGGGTGGTTGCTTTCAAATTTTCCAAATTTTTCGACTCAGTTAAGTAGCTCATGAATAGGCCTATAAATACCATAACGTTTTTTCTGACTATTAATCTGTACGCAGCGGCTAAAGCTCACCTAGCAGAAGGGGGGAAACTTAGTACTTACTATATTCATTCCAGATCTAAACTGGAGGAATACAAACTATTTCCAGCTTTCCCCCTAATTAATTCCGATTTCAACCACCCAACCACTGGGAGCAAAATTTTTCTAATGCCTAGTTACTTTTGTGAAAAAAAATGACCGGGAAAATTTTTCTGACACGGGTGTAAAAAAAAGATAATTTTATTAAAAAACCTTATTCCTAATTAAATATTTTGCAGAGTTGAAGAGTTTTTCCTTAACAGGCTTAGCAATAAGGCATATGCAAATATTTTGTGAAATATTCTTTTAAAAACTGATATTTTCTCTTTATCAATAAATCGAAAAGCATATACCGATCTGAGATATTTATTATTTTCACCTCTAATTGTTATGTGAATAATATGGTGTGGATATAAGGGGTTTTAAATCGATTGATTTTATCATATACCAATTAATTACTGTCCACAGGAACTCAAAACGTTGTTTATCTATAGGTAAAACCTAAGGCGTCCCAGCCTAACGAGTTTATTAAGTTGATAAAACTTATAAATTGTTAACTCTCGCATGTATAGTGATTCGACTGTTTAATAGCTGTACTATGCTTTGCTAGTTTATTTGAATAGTCGACTCTCGCATGTAGTGCGTTTTCAACTTGAATTGCTATATATAAGAAAGGATCGGTTTCCACTCTCGGGCACTGTGGAGAAATCGGTAACTCGCCTAGCCGGAAACTGGGAGTTTCGGGTTCAAGTTCCAACAGTGGTCATTTGATGTTTTCTTAGATATAGCTCAAAAATCATGGCAGCCTGGCTGTCTGAGATATTTATTATTTTCACCTCTTAATTGTTATGTGAATAATATGGTGTGGATATAAGGGGTTTTAAATCGATTGATTTTATCATATACTAATTTCATATACCTATTGATTTTATCTCAAAAATGAAGAAGAGCGATTTTTTAGAGTAAATAATTAGGAACTAAACTAAACTAAACTAAAAAGATTAAGGCGATATTTAGCGTTTTCCGAAAGACTTGCAAAATTATATTCAAGAGGGGAAGCACAAAGGGGATAACCGGGGACTTTTGTAAAAATACATGGCTAAAGATGTTCTACCATCTTATCTGTGAAAAATCCAGCTCTATGGGAATTATTTGCGACATGAAACCTTTATTGTCCGAGCTAAGAGTTAAATCTAGGCTCACAAGTCACACGTGTATCAAAAAAAATTCAAAGAATAATGTAAATCGTCAGTTTCCTTTTCTGGAGGCTTATATGCAAGGTCTACAAAGATGTTAAAAAAATTATGTCTAGTAAAAAAAAAAAAATGCTTTTTGTTATAGGTACTTCTAAAACGTCAAAAACGGCAAATACGCGTTTTTTTTCAATTTTCAAAAATTCATAACTTCGAAAATATCAACTTTATAAAAAAAGTTATAGATCATTTTTTGGTGGAAATCAGTCAAATAATATAAAAAAATTGTTCAAATGAAAAAAGTTATATTTCCTTTTGTTATAGAAAAAAATGTATAAATGTACTTATTTAAAAAATGTCAGACCAGGTTCCCGTCTAGTAACATGAGATTTCATAATTACTAATCAATACTATGTCATGAACCTATTCCAGCAAAAAAATTTCATCCAAAAATAATTCGATATGAATGCGCCAGTAAGGTACTACCTACCTAGTATAAATTAATATTTTGAAGTTCACTTGAACAAGTTCAATATCTGTAAATTTTGTTGTGATGATAATTTTGGATTAATAGTTAGTAGCAAAGAAGATAATACAATTCCAAAAAGTTTTAAATTATTTTATTTATGAGCGTTTTCGGAAATAGTATACCAGTTAGATACAATATATCTGTGGTTTAGATAATTTTCCACTGCGCGAACGTCATTTTGAACTGACTTTGTTAGCCAATGTTTAAATAAATAATCCAGCAAGAGCACGTTTCCCAGAGGATCACATGGTTTATTTTTTTGCGATTCTTTTGTAAATTTAAATTGTGTTGATGAATAAATTTCGTTTCGACACATATGCCACTTGTGACGGTGATCGGTGATGATGTGAAAAGTACCTAAAAACATAATTACTCAGTGATACTTGCGCCCACTAGTGTTGTGATTATTTTTGTTTACTATAAAAACCGCCATTTCATTTTTTTTTTCAGTACTCCTGTGAAGTTCAAACTCAATCTGGAGAAAATATCACTTTGTCGTATTTAACAAACAACCAAAATAATTATAGATTACAAGTGCCTAAATCATTGAGTCATAAAACAAGTTCGAATGTTTTATTTATTAATGTATGCCGTCCGTTAATGCCTGTAGATAGTCTCAGCTGTCCTGGGGGCTCGGCGGCGTGTTCTGCGACAAAGACTGAAAATTCATTAATTCGTGAGATGGTAATTACAATAATTTTTTTTATACATACGATATTGACTCACAATAACACGTAATAAAGGTAAACAATGAGACATAGGACTGTGCAGAGATCTAGTTTAATAGGATCTTTGTAGGCCTAAGTGCGGCGGGATATTTCCTGCTCCCTGTCATCAGTGGTCATTTATAAGCATTCCAAGAGTCAACTATGTTCAGTGAAATTAAAAAAAATACACACAATTTGATCCATATAATCTGCACTACCTAGTTATGTAATTGGTATAAATAACTAACTTTTTTTTCATTTCTTTTTAGAGTTTAGGATATCCTGATCAGGGTCCAGTTATTGATAATAATAAAAAAATAGTTTTAAAATACTTGGATGGTTCATACTGTCCAGGAACTAAAGATACAAATCTGAGTTCAATCATACTATTCCAATGTGATTTGAATGCCGGTAGAGGCTATCCTGTTCTGGCAAACATTGAAAACTGCAAGTATATATTCCATTGGAATACGTCAGTAGTATGTGAAAGTATAGAAGGACATTTCAACAATGAAAAATGTATTATTTCTAATCCGCAGTTTGATAAGTCGTTGGATTTAAGAAAAGTTAAACCTGATCGAAAAGTGAGTATCGTTTAGTTAAGTTAACTGTTTCAGTAATTCTCATTTTTTGTAATTTCATTAGAAAATCTCTTAGCAAGTTTTTGTGTTCAGTCTTAGTTAGGGGTTATTCCGAGGGTTATTCTTTGCTCGATGACTCTAACCTACATATTTTAGTACTATAGATATAGTCTGAGTTCTGACCATATTACACTAGGTACTAAAATTTTAATAGTGAATTTAACAGCTAATGATGTGATGGAAAGCATCAAATCAGTGACAGACCAAAATCAATTTTTTTTTGTCAGTATCTCGAATATGGCTCAATACTACTTGATAATATTTGTACAAATTATAGAGAGATGTCAAATTACTTATAATTATCTACATTGTCTGCCACCGATTTGATGTTTTCCATCTTAATATCTCTGTTCAATTCACTTATAAAATTGTAGTAGTGTTGTCCTGTGTCCAATAGACTTTTTGTACAGTTCATTTAGAGAAAACTTAATCGCCCCATGCGCAGAAACCAGATTTGGTTCCGGGTTCGGACTGGTCTATTCTATTTTTGAAGGTGCGTCAGTTATGTGTACGTCAGTGTACTTGTTATTTGTCATCACTGTTTAGGTTATGTTACCTACATACTGTAAAAAATCGAGTATTTAATTGTGTTTGAAGTGCATTATCAGTGATGCATGTTTATTAACATTTTATTTCCTTTAGAAATATGAAATAAGAACCCTTTGAAAGATTTTATTAATTCCATTTATTAAATTAATGAAAAAATCGGATTTATTTAAGCTCCCAGCATTTATGTCTGTGCGTCAGAATCTGTTTTGCATACACCACTAACTACTTCTCCCACCAGTTTTTGTGCGCACTGCGCAGGTTTCCGTTAGGATTTGGTTTTCTCTAAATGTATGAACTATACAACGGGAGCTAGAACTGATAGGCCTGAAAAATTTCAAAATAAAAAATAGTGAGTAATTATTTGTCGGGATTATATTTTGTTATTTGATTTTTTCTCCTATACTGTTGTACCAAAATTTAAGGTGTGAGTCATGCACTTTATACAGGCACAGTTTGTATGCATGTAAACTGTAAAGCATACGCGTCCCAAACTGTGCCTGTATAAGTGCACGAGTCACTCTTGCTATTTCGGTACAACAGTACCTATAGGAATTAATAGCTGTGAGCTGAGCATAGGCTTTATTTGGCTGAGCCACATGCCACCCCATCCCATCTTTGGTGTTTGGTTTCAGTTCACAAAACTGCTTTTAAAATGAATATCATATAATTTTAAATTAGTCTCCTCACTGGTCTATTTTATATATTTTTAGGGAAAAAGTGATATTACTTTGTGTGATATGAATTTTGACCATCATCAAGTATTCTTCAATTACTCCAAGCATCTTGTGCAGTTGAAATATACTGAATATAGAAAAAGCTGTAACAGTTGTAAGTTCTTATTAATTTATATTAGAAATCGTGTCCATCGTGATTATAATAAAATTAAGAAAAATCGCAGGATAGTGGACAAAATATTGGATTTATTTAATTAAATGTACGACGTTTCGTGTATATATACAGTGTGTCCACAGACTCATCCTAAACATGGGGATCTCCGTTGTTATGGGAGATAGAGATTTGGTTAAATGAGACAAAATGTGCAGAATCTCCAGTACTACTACGCTGCGTAGTCAAACTTTCCATATTTTGCTTGGTTCGCGACCGACAGTTGAAAAACAAGTTTTACCCATTTTCGTTTTTTGTTTATAACTCGCTTATTAAGTAAGTTAGAAAAAAAATATTTTCACTTTCTTAAGGCCCTTTTTTATGAAGATTTCAAATCTCTTTTCATATTTTTATTTACTTTTATAGTTTTAGAGATACTTGTATTAACTTTGTTTTTTTAAATACACGTCAAAGATGGCCATGACACCATTCGAAAGAGATTTTTTTTCTCTTTAATTTGATATGAGAGTTGATGGATTTATTTTCAAAAATAACGAAGTTATACGTAAAACACTGTTTTTTAATAGTAGGCTATGCTAAATTAATTGATAAAACAACAGAAGGCTTAGCAAACAGTTGAAATTCGCGTTGGCTTAGTAAACGGCTGTTTTGTTTTAGCTGTCAAAGTGTATCTAGTTTGTTGCTAATTTGTCAGTTTACTAAGTGATTTATTAAATTTACTTTTGTTATCATGGAACCATTTTTTAACTATGAAAAATAAGCGATTTTCAACAATTGATCGTAAAACAGTAGTTTTGTCTTCTTCACTTCTTTGCGTTGACTTAGTAAACGGCTTTTTAAATGATCCATAGTTTATTAAATTTACTCGTAAGTTTCTGTAAATAGACGGATGAGGTTGTCTTCGTTCTGGATACTGATCGAAGTACATTTCTGCAGCTCTGGTCGAATTTTTGTGACATAGAATGTAACAAGATAACATATCAAATTTTTCATTGTTACAAAATGGTTCCATGATAACAAAAGTAAATTTAATAAATCACTTAGTAAACTGACAAATTAGCAACAAACTACACTTTGACAGCTAAAACAAAACAGCCGTTTACTAAGCCAACGCGAATTTCAACTGTTTGCTAAACCTTCTGTTGTTTTATCAATTAATTTAGCATAGCCTACTATTAAAAATCAGTGTTTTCCGTATAACTCTGTTATTTTTGAAAATAAATCCATCAACCCTCATATCAAATTAAAGAGAAAAAAAATCTCTTTCGAGTGGTGTTATGGCCATCTTTGACGTGTATTTAAAAAAACAAAGTTAATACAAGTATCTCTAAAACTATAAAAGTAAATAAAAATATGAAAAGAGATTCGAAATCTTCATAAAAAAGGGCCTCAAGAAAGTGAAAATATTTTTTTTCTAACTTACTTAATAAGCGAGTTATAAACAAAAAACGAAAATGGGTAAATCTCGTTTTTCAACTGTCGGTCGCGAACCAAGCAAAATATGGAAAGTTTGACTACGCAGCGTAGTAGTACTGGAGATTCTGCACATTTTGTCTCATTTAACCAAATCTCTATCTCTCATAACAACGGAGATCCCCATGTTAAGGATGAGTCTGTGGACACACTGTATAGACGAAACGTCGTACATTTAATTAAATAAATCCAATATTTTGTCCACTATCCTGCGATTTTTCTTAATGTTCTTATTAATACTATGTTATAAACCCATAACTTTTATCATAAAGGTGTAGTTTCACATGAAACTGATGATCATAATTATTTAGTTACTACTTACTGTTTCTCGCTAGAAAGCATTTTGCCTTTCATTTAAGCAATTCAAAACTGAATAATTATAATGCATGTAAATCTGATAAAAAACGCGCAAAGTTACACGTTTACTGAAAGTCGTATTTTTTAAAGTACTCATATTTTGATATAATCGCGAAACACCATGCGCAGTATCATTTAAAGTTATTTGCTATAGTAGCACACTTTCAAGTGGGGCTGCATCTTAAATCTTAATACTTATTTTCATTTTCAGTTAATGTAAAGGATGTTCATCTAATATGCAATCACAAAGCGGGTAATGGTAGCCCAAAAGTAACGGTAAGTTTTTTTTTTTATACTTAGATAATGGATATTTTAATTTCTTTAACAATTTTCGTATTATGTTTTGAATTAGAGGTAAAATTTAGTAATTTTTATTTTTAATTAGGTTTCCTTAAAAAAAGAACGGGCTAAAATTCTAGTTAAAAAATCATTTTTACGTAATGCATATGAAAATAAATCTTACTTTTGAAGACATTACTCCACTTGAACAATGCATTTAGTCACACTAAATAGGGTCTATTAACCGGCGTTTTTCAGAAACGTATGACCTGTGGTCGACACAGAATTAATGTATTCGTCAAGGATTTTAAGAAATGGCAAAAATGTACACTGTGAAAAAAACAAACAATAATTTATTTAAATGTTTTTAATAGATTCCTAATATAATTACATAACCCTCAGTCACTCTTACATAAAAACAAAGCTAAAATATTATATTATACATTATTTTTCGATTTAAATACTAGGAAACATTTTGCTGCCATTAATAGATATTTATGTAATGTGTCCGAAAAGTGGCGATCGGTGGCGGTGATTTACCAACAGTCGCGATGTAGCGAAATGAGCTTTAAGGTTTGTGGCGCGCCACAAATCTTAGGCAATTGTCCTAAAATCGTGACTGTCTGAATGACCACTTTGCGGACAAGTTGCATACAATATATATTTTGTTACTATTGCTCAGAACATTTAATTTGAGAGAAATAGAAGCTTAATAAAAATGTATTCAAAATCATCGGTCAATTAAGAAGAATTTTTTTACAGCTTTTTTCCACTTTAGTGCGGTAAAATACAAATAGTACAATAAAGTGTCACTTTGCGACCTAGTCTGGTAAAGTAAACGATAAAGTAGGGTCTATCATAATCGGCTACTTACAGGACGCCATCTAGCGCTGGAAAATTAAATTTTCTAAGCAAGTGTAAGAAAAAAATTATTAAATGCAATATAAAAAGGCGTTAATAAGTTTGTACAAAATAATTCTCAATAATCTACAAACTAATAAATGAAATCTGATTGAAACGAAAATTTGCCTACTGAAAAAAGTAACAATGTAAAATTAAATTTTTCATGCAGATTCCATTATTAATTTTTACAAGACAGCCTAAAACGTCTGTCAAAATATTTCGTTCATATTTCTATTTCGGAACCAAGTGTAACTTTATTCGTGTATTTGCCATTATATGGCACATACACTATTGTTTTAAATTTCAATAAGATAGAAATATGTAACTAAAAAAATGATATGCACAATGTTTAACAGAAAAATTATAAATTTTCCTCAGTCTATTAAAAGTCAGCTAAAATAATTTTATCAGATACGTTTTTTTACGGTCTTAAATATCAGTTCCGGTTTAGGAATGGGCAGACTAACTAGGTAAGTGCCCAAGCGCCACCACAGACATGTTCATACAATTTTGAGAAAATACAATTTGTAGGAAACGGAAGTTCTAGATGCGTCTTAATTATAAATAGAAAGATGCCCTCCCTAAATTTTTAGAGCGTCTCTTCCAACCGCGTGATGCCCGATGTTACGCGCCTGAAGGACATCCGCTAGCGGCACTCAGGACACCTTGCATATAGAGGCTATCCTGAAGCGTCCATAACATGTCATAATAACTTTTTTTGCAACGGACCAAAATTGAAAACCCGATAATTCGTATGGGCTGCTGCAACTATAAAGAAAACTTTGAAATTCTTTTTTTTTCACCAGAATTGAAGGGTGAAGAGAAAATATCAAAATTTGTTTTATTCTCCCGTAAAATTATTTCATAGATTTATAATATATCGTGTTGAAAGTAAATATTTTTCAATTTAGCTAATTGAAGTGGGTCGCACAAACAACTTTTTAGGATCACAAATAAATAGGCAGGCTGCGAATTGCTCACCACTGGACTAGATACTTCTAGTCGATATTATTGTGTTTTAGTTTCCATATATTATTTTTCCCTTTAAGGTCGTTCGCGCATTAAAGCAAAAGTGAAGATAACAAGCTACATATAATTAATTTTTTGAGTAAGATCTCACGTGTAGTTTTTGCGTAATTAATTTTTAAAAACTGAATATTTAACATGTAGATTGTAGACAATAAGCAATCTCGTTTAAAACGCACATTTTTCATATAATTCAACCACAACTGCAAAGATTAAAATCTAGAAAGCTTAAGTTTATATTAGTCAATTCTCGTAGATTATGTAAAAAGTATAAAAAAAGTATTCTACCGTGTAAATTTGGAGATATTCTAATTAAAATAATTGAACATTGACTAAATTATCTGTCATTTGGTATCCATCTAGGGGTAAATTCGGTTGTACGCTCAAATCGATCCGAGCGCTCTGATGCGTTCGAATTTACATTAATTTAACATTATTTTACATGCTTTCTCTATCCTGCGCTCGAATCGATCTGATCGCAAAACCGAATTTTCCCTTGAAAATAAAGTCAAATTACATTTATTTTTTTATTGTTAATAAATGAATAATTAAGTATATCCAATTATAAGTGGTCTTAAGTAACATCTAAATTTAAGTTTTTGAATTACAATTTAAAATTGTTTTATTTTAATACAAAATTTTTTTTATTTTATTTCGACTCACTGCGTAGTGCGCGAATAACCTTAAGGTTAGAAATTCAAGCGGTGACTCAGTAGTCAACCAAAGATCAACAAAACGTCAACTATTCGCATAGTATATTGTAGTTTTTAAGTGTAGAGGAGATGACAACTTTTTTGTAGAATCGATAAGAAAAATTTAATCAATAATCAACTATTTATTTTAATTTTTTGTCTCGCGAATTTGATATCTACTAACAGTTATGAACCACACAAGCAAAGCAATTATGATGAATAAAAAAACTCGGGTCGCAGTGCCAAAACCCTGCCGACAATATAGTGTATTTGCTAATACAGGCATTGTGGCATTATTATGTAAACTTAAGTTTGTTTTTTGACAAAATAAAAAATTTAACCCCTTAATACAGCCCTTAAAATAATTAAATTTTTCTAAATTTCAATATTAGACATGGATTTCATCAATACACCCAATTAAATACACCCTTCCATATCTAAGTAAATCCGTATCAACAAACTAGTGTTTTCATAAAATTTGAAAGTCCGGTCCTGTCGGGCCGATTTTATTAAAATTTTAGCAGCACATTTTAATCTTTACTAAAGAGTTAAATTTCAATTTTGAAACGATTCTGACAAATTTTTCGGTATTTTTGGGCCCAAAAACTTTTTGGAACCCCTAAATACAACCCTGAAAATGGTCCGATCGGGCCCATTTTAAATAGGCTTCTTGCGGTGATGGGTTCCAATGTGTGTACCAAATTTCGTTTCAATCGATTAAGTCTGTCGAGAGTTATCGTGTACACACATATATATATAAATATATAAATATATATATATATATATATATATATATATATATATATACATACATATATATATAAACATTTTTAAAAATGGTGCCAAAGTGTTCAGGAGGCTATGAAACGTCGAGAAATTTTGGTCCGACCCCTAGGTCCCACCATCCGACCGACGCCAATAGTGTATGTGCCATATGGCAAATACACTAATAATGTTATTGACTTAGCACAAATAATATGGTTGAACTGTGTAGGTTGGTTGGTGGTAATTTTAACTTCTTTACATCATATAACTGAATTGATAGCTTTTTTTTGGAAAATTTATTATTGATTTGTGAACGTGCAGAAACATCTATGAAAATATGTTTTGACATAAGACAAAATATAAAGCAATGAGTCCCATAGTACACTTTGATATACTTAAAAAATAAAAACAACAAAAGGATATTAAAACAATCGAAACAGTCAATTTTTAGGCGCGATCTTAGCGAAGCTAGAAGCGCCTATATACACTCGCTTTGTCTGTGAATCTGTCAATCTGTGAATCTGTAACGGATTTTTTGTATCAGTCGTACAGCCCGAACGGGTTAACCGATTATTAAAAACTTTTTTTTGTTCGATTCCTCTCGGGGTCTATTTGATCCTAACGTCGCCTGATTTTTGAATTTTGGCCCCAGAGGGGAGCAAATTAGAAAAAACGGGGTTTTTTGCTTTTAGTTTGCTCAATTTAAGTCAGAACGATTCGAAACCTGTCTTAAACGAAAGAGCAGAAAATTTTAGATAGATTTCATGTATAATATTGTGTCAAAACAGTTTTTTTATACAGATTTATATGATTATTAAACGAAATAAATGCGACTTTATCTAATAAATCGCGTACTTGTTTCGGTTGTCCTTGTCTGTTGCACAGTGTGATATGGATATTGGAAGATAGCGTATGCTCTGTCTTATATTGCATTATTTTAATATAGTTATTCAATTTTTTGACTGCTGATGTTTGAATTTAAGTTTAAAAACCCTGGCCTACTGAGTTAAAATGACGTGTAACTAATTATTGACGTCGATCGGATGGCGAGACCTAGGGATCGGACCAAAATTTCTCGACGTTCATACCTTCTCGAACAATTTGACTTTCTCTGTCTGTATGTCCCTTTGTACGCTTATAACTCGAGAACCACTGATCCGATTTACATGATTTTTTTTTTCAAGTAAAATAACTTCTTATGCGACTGCGAGTTTTAAAATATTCTGGCTTCACGCAAAAGTAAGTAGGTAGTAGATGCTTTGTTTTTTAAACGGTGGTTTTATTTAGCTTGATCATTGATTAACATATTATATGGGAAGATAGTGATTCCATGTACTGAAAAATATACTATAGCTGCCCGCTTACGTTTCATTCCCCTGGCCCACAAACTCATTGTTGACTTGTGCTTCCACCTATATTATTGTTGAACTAACAGCTCAGATATTGTCAATGCTACCTCTAACTGATCCTAAATAATGATATAAGATATTTACATCACTGCCGCAGCTGACATTATTTTAATGTTTTGAAATTTGTTGAGACTGTATAAAACTTATATAAAGTGAACTTAGTTTAGTTACATAATTTATCTGTTAACGCTATCTGATTTTATATTTCTTTGTTTCTGAATAAAAATTGTTCAAACACTCGTAAAATATATTTTGATGTATTCATAGGCTAAGAGCTGATAACACTTTTTTCATGTGTTTTTATAAGACTTGGAACTTTTTTAAAAGATGAATTTTATATATCTCTACAAGGGGTATATAGTCTGTCATTCCAAACGCGGGGAAAAACCACCCCATATTTTTTTGTTCACTCTTGCGAAAAAAGACTTATGTGTGTTTATCATTAGTAAAGTCTAGAAAAAGTTTTGCCCCGCGTTTGGAATGACAGACTATTTACCCCTTGTAGAGATATTTAAAAGTTATCTTTTAAAAAAAGTTCCAAGTCTTCTAAAAACACACAAAAAAGTGTTATCCGCTCTTAGTCTATCATAGCAACTTATACTAATTAGTTAACAAAAGCAAGCAGTTTAAGAGAATTAGATAATCAAATTCATTAAGATTGTAAAATTTGTTGTTAAATAAAAGAATTTAAAATAAATCTTTCACAATTTTTCCAATCGTTAGGGGCCTACACACGATCAGTTTAACTTCGCAGTTTATCTGTGCAGTCAAACTGCACAGTTGTGTGAACTGTACCGTGTGTGGGCTATTTCAGTTTGCTCCTCAATTGTTCTCAGTTTGAAGAGCTGACGTGCGTGGCTAGACACGACTAGAAAGGGAAGTTCGGTTTTGCGCTCAGATCAATCTGAGCGCAAAACACATGACTGTGCCAACTGTTCAATTAACTGAGCTGACTTCGCAGTTTATCGGTGCAAAGTAGAGTCAAATGCGCAGGCCAAAAGCCTGCGTTAAAATTTGTCGGAACTATGCAGTTATCTCAGTTTATCGCTCAGACATGACGCCACAAGGGTTAAACTGCGCAGTTAAACTGATCGTGTGTAGGCCCCTTTAATGAATTTGATTATCTAATTTTCTTATGTATGAATATTTTTAGTTTGACATAATAATGATTAACATTATTAAGTTTAAAATTAAATAAAATATCAGAATGGTCCAAAAGTCTTGCCCTAATGTTAAATCCAATTAAATTCAATATAATGTCTATAGAAATCCGGAATCAGTTGGCTAAAGTGCCGTAACGCTGTCTGGTCATCAAACTAATTCTGTAGACTACTGCAAAAATTTAGGATTATACATAGACAAATACTTAGTGGAATCGCTCATTTTATCATCTTTTAATTATTGTGATATTGTGTACGGACCATGTATAAACCAGTCAACATCGCAGCTTATCCAAAAATTTTAAAATACATGCTTCAGATATATTGTATACAACATAAATTTACATATTGCATACTTCGTAGACAACTTGATCACAACCGGGCAGCCAGATTATCTAAATTGCAATTTAAAATATTTATCAGATTAACATAATAAAAATACAAGGTCATAAGATACAACATTGTCAATTAGCTTCCATGAAACAAATTTTTATAAAAAATCTTTTACTTATGGTTCTGCCTCTATATACTTATAATAATATTCCTCGTGAATATAAACATCTCAAAAAAGAGGCGTTTCGAAAGAACGTTAGGGGTTGTCTATTAATATAACCGCGAAATATTATGCAATATGAACCAATGACGCAAGATTGTCTTAAATAAAATTACGATGCTAGTCACCAGATGGCCGATTGTCAACACAACTCACTTCTGAAAACTCTACAATTATTCTGTACTCAAAGATTAAATAATAAAACTTAGGATGCTAGTCAACAGATGGCCAATAGTGCGACGTCTAGCTGCCTCTAGAAAAAGTGGCCTCATTTACGCTCATAAGGATCAAAATCTTCTAGTAATATGTTAAACAATGGCTTGATCCCGTATATTTGTTACAAATCTTGCGACTGACTGAGTTGAAATTTTGCACACATGTGTAGCTCCGGTGACAAAACAATATTATGGTAACTAACTGACCGGCCCGGTTCGTCCGGGCGTAAATCGTACTTTTGAACTTTCACCCACTTCCTATGATCCGATTGAGTTGAAATTTTGCACACATGTGTAGTTCCGGTGACAATACAATATTATGGTAACTAGCTGACCGGCCCGGCTTTTGTCCGGGTGTAAATCGTACTTTTGAATTTTCACCCACTTCCCGTGATCCGATTGAGTTGAAATTTTGCACACATGTGTAGCTCCGGTGACAATACAATATTATGATAACTAGCTGACCGGCCCGGCTTTCGTCCGGGTGCAAATCGTACTTTTGAATTTTCACCCACTTCCTATGTTCCAATTGAGTTGAAATTTTGCACACATGTGTAGCTCCGGTGACAATACAATTTATGGTAACTAGCTGACCGGCCCGGCTTTCGTCCGGGTGCAAATCGTACTTTTGAATTTTCACCCACTTCCCGTGATCCGATTGAGTTGAAATTTTGCACACATGTGTAACTCCGGTGACAATACAATATTATGATAACTAGCTGACCGGCCCGGCTTTCGTCCGGGTGCAAATCGTACTTTTGAATTTTCACAGGCAAAAGGTCTTTCTCCGGTAACGTTTCAGTGGATCGGATAAATGTTATAAAATCAGACTAAGGAAATAAAGCACACTAAAAAATTAAAAATAAAAATAGATAAAAAACTTTTAATTTAAACGGTTTTATAAATGTACTAAAAAGAAAAAAATAAAATTTAATTTAGGTTCATAAGTATAAAAGCGTGGGTCGTGACTGTAATAAATTATCATAGAGTTTACGACCCACGCTTTTATGAACCTAAATTAAATATTATTTTTTTTCTTTTTAAAACATTTATAAAACCGTTTAACTTAAAAGTTTTTTTACCTATTTTTATTTCAAGCTATGCTTCTTAACGCACGTTTCAGATGGGGACCTAACTAATAAAAAGTGAAACGTCACGTCACGAAGTAGTGTAACGTCACTTTTGTAAAAATTATCCGATCCTTTTGAAAATTAATATTTGAGAGTTTTATAGGACACAAAAAAATAAAATGGCGTCAGATTTCAAAATGGCGGCCATATGTACTTTTTTGTAAAAATTATCCGATTCTTTTGAAAATTAATATTTGAGAGTTTTATATCGGTTTTATAAGACACAAAAAAATTAAATGGTGCCAGATTTCAAAATGGCGGCCATATGTACTTTTTTGTAAGAATTATCAGATCCTTTTGAAAATTGATATTTGAGAGTTTCATAGGACACAAAAAAATAAAATGACGTCAGATTTCAAAATGGCGGCCATTATATATACTTTTTTGTAAAAATTATCCGATCCTTTTGAAAATTGATATTTGCGAGTTTTATAAGACACAAAAAAATAAAATGACGTCAGATTTCAAAATGGCGGAAATATGTAGTACTCCTTTCTAAAAATTATACGATCCTTTTGAAAATTGATATTTGTGAGTTTCATAAGACACAAAAAAATAAAATGACGTCAGATTTCAAAATGGCGGCTGTATGTACATTTTTGTAAAAATTATCCGATCCTTTTGAAAATTGATATTGAGAGTCTCATAGCACACAAAAAAATAAAATGGCGTCAGATTTAAAAATGGCGGCCATATGTACTTTTTTGTAAAAATTATCCGATCCTTTTGAAAATTGATATTTGAGAGTTTCATAGGACACAAAAAAATAAAATGACGTCAGATTTCAAAATGCCGGAAATATATTGTACTCCTTTCTAAAAATTATACGATCCTTTTGAAAATTGATATTTGAGAGTTTCAGACGCAAAAAAATAAAATGACGTCAGATTTGAAATTGGCGGCCGTATGTACATTTTTGTAAAAATTATCCGATCCTTTCGAAAATTGATATTTGAGAGTTTCATAGAACACAAAACAATAAAATGACGTCAGATTTAAAAATGGCGGCCATATGTACTTTTTTGTAAAAATTATCCGATTCTTTTTAAAATCGGTATTTGAGAGTTTCATAGGACATAAAAAAATAAAATGACGTCAGATTTCAAAATGGCGGCAATATGTACTTTTTGTGTAAAAATTATCCGATCTTTTTGAAAATAGATATTGACGAGTTTTATAGAACGCAAAAAAAAAAATGACGTCATATTTTAAAACGGCGGCCATAGGTATATACTTCTTTGTAAAAATTATCCGATCCTTTTGAAAATTGATATTTGAGAGTTTAATGAAACACAAAAAAATAAAATGGCGTCAGATTTCAAAATGGCGGTCAAATAATAACTTTTTAATTGTATTGTTTATATCTTTGATAAATTCGGTTTTATATACAATGCGTAAGAAACATAGCTTCTGTCGGGTATCTTACGACACCTCATGACTTTTTTTATTTAGCAGGTTCCAAGTTTCGCTTAATAGTCAACGTTGCTATGGAAAATTGTTTAAAAAATTCACTGTACTATTTTTTCTATGTAATCCAATACATATTTACATTAGGTCTTATGGCCATAGCCTACTACAAAATTGATCTTCTTAGTGTTATTTTCCCTATGTTCGGTAAAACCGTTTACACACAATACCTACATGAATATCGCGCCTTGTAATTCTTGAATTACTTGTATGCTCCAAAATTTTTTTTTCTAAAATAGTTCCGAGTATTTGTCATATCATCTTTAATAGAGATCGGTGCACTGTTCTAAAATTTAAAAATTTCAAACACCGTTAGGCATCACTATGTAATCACAGATTTACAGTGCAATATTATATTTGGCTGAATTTTGACTCAGTAAGATGACAGACATGAAATCAAAGAGACAACAGCAATATATAGATTGCATTGACGTAAATAAAAACGTATTACTTTGAGTCTACAGCACTATTCAGTCATTCAACGTAGATTTCTATTTTTAATTACTAAATGATTTATACAGAAAAATGTTCCAAATAGCGTATAATATTCAAGCAATTTACACACGTCGAAATTTTTCTTTGATAAAAAAATATACTGAACACTATCATTTTATTTTTTTACAAGGTTGTTTTGACAATATTGTTCATAACTTTTGCACAGTATAGATTAACTAGCTAATCTCGTAAAATTGTGTTACTAATAAGGAAAGTGACATTCATTTCCAAACTTTTAGAAATTTAAGTTAAGTATTACTTGCATATTATTTCGTCGAAAAATAAAGTTTATTTTGTGTATAGTAACAGACATTTAAGATGTCTATTATTGATTTTAAGTTTGTTTATTCGATTATTTTTTGCGTAGTACTTTGCTAACGAATTATATACAATACATGCATGTTGAGCGTCTATAATTCACAATTCATTCATTCATACAATACATGCAACAGCTTGTATATAAATTGCTATAGTGTTTAATTGAGCTAAAAGGTTACAAAATAACTAGGTAAAGTGTTATTATATTATAGATACACTCGTGAATCTATAGACTGACTAGTTAATCTATACTAGAAATTATTTGAGAACTCTAAAATTGTCATTAATTTAGAGAAGTCCACAATAAATTAAAAAATATCAGTCTGTTTTAGCTAGATTTTATAACAGTGGTTAAATAAAACTATCACTGTACAAGTCACAATTAAGTGGATATCATACATCACTTTGTTTTGCGGCTGTATTAACAATTTTACCATTTAATACGTTACCATTACTAATAATAGATGCGTTAAGACCACCATTTCTTTGAACACTTTTTAGTCCACCGTTTGGTATCATAACATTAGGCACTTCATTGGTAATTAAACCACCGTTAATAAAACCATTGTGATTGGCGATTCCATTCATTTTTTCCACTAGCGGATTTGTATCCGCCGATTCAGCAGGCGGGGTTGTCACAGCAGGCGGTGTTGAAACTGGCCTGATCAGTTCTAATCTGTCGTCTAATCTTTCCTTGAACTTCAGCGACATCCATCGACCTTTTTTAGTAAATTCGGCTGGATGAGGCAGTGCATATCTTAGTTTATCCCAGAAGTGTTTGTCACCCCATTCAATATAAATGTTCATTGTTAGATACGCTCTCAATTCCGGATCGAGATTATCTAGAGGTCCGATGTCACCATATTTAATAACAATCACTCTGACGCGACCTTCTTTTAATGCATTAAGATGCGAAGATCGGAATTCCATTTTACCCCAAACACTTTCGAGGAAATTTGGCGAAAGTACCACTAAAGTCCGACGAGAATCTTTGACGCTTCTTGCTATTTCACTGGGAATATATTCACCAGCTATCCAATCACGAACATCAATACACAGTTTAAATGGATTATCACCTTTTTCAAGATTGGGCACTAACTCATTGATAACAAAATCTTGATCTTTGTGCGAATAACTAATAAACGCATCGTATTCTTTATTTCTATCGAGTTCTTCTTCTGTGACTAAGCACAAACATAGCCTATGAGCAAACATCCACACTTTAATTTCCTGTTGATAGCGATAGTATAGAGCGGCACATATTCCGATTAGCAAAAAGAATAGCGAAGCGGCGATACTTAGACCTATTATTAATCGAGTGTTGAAAGGACATAGGTCGTTGATTGTCAGTAGTGACATTTGGCGTTTGTTGGCTTGGCACGTTATGTTGGTTAAATTTATTATCTGTAATGAAAAAAACATTCAATTAGGGTTCCGATTTTTTTTGCATTCTATTCCTTATACTTTTAATCATCAATTTACATTGGTAAAATTCAATGTCTCCTAAAAAAAAAAACACTACAAACAAATGTTTGCGTTCACTTACCTTTCTATAAGTGTTTTGAATAAATTCCACCAAATTCACGGCGTCACAATCGCAATCCCACGGATTACCATGAAGGGTGACTCTCCGCAGCGATGTCGAATTTGTTATGCATTGCAAAACTGACTTATTAATATGAGTCAAGTTATTGTGATCAATTTCCAGAACTTCTAATTTGTGGGGTAACCAATCAATCACTGAAATATTGTTATGTGAAATGTATAAACTTTTCACATTTTCATATCCAAACGAAGTTTGAGGTAACGATTTAAGATTGTTGTTTTCTAAATGAAGATGAATGTGCGGGAATTTGACTTGCATCGGGAGTCTTTTTGGAGCTTCAGCCAGTTGAAGATTTGAACAATTCACGATCATACTTTCGTCATAGAACCGTACAAAACATCTGCAACCTTCGGGACAGCGATCTTTATTTGAACCAGAACCAATTTCACACGTTACTTCTTTAGATGAGACCGATGTCAAAGGAACTCCCGCATACTGTGGTGGTCCGGCGCATGTCAGTTTACCTGGTACTAATTCTACCTTTGCACGCACCTGCAAATAAAAAACAAAGAAATAACGTTATATATTATTATTAATAATAGTGGTACGTATATTATGCCACAGTTCGAGAGATTTTTGCTGGCACATACATTTTAAACAATGTTTAAAAGTACTACAACTCAGTACTGTAATTTTTTTCCATTTTTCGTCATAATATTCAAATTTAACCTCATATGCATTAGAAATCATGACTTTATTGACGGTGATGACCCCATTAGATAAATAAAATTATTAGCTAATCTTATCTACTTATATTCATAACTTGTTACTTGGATTAATATTGGATCGGATGATGACATTAAATTAATAATGTATAATATAAATATGAAGTATCGATTTTTAGGCGCGACCTAAGCATAGCTAGTTTGATCTTGCACTCAAATATAAGTACGTTCGAAAATCTAGGTCAATAATAAGTTGGACTCTTTGGCCATTGTATTTCCTTGTTGAATGAATCATTTAAAATCGTTCACTTACACGTGGATCGAGTTTTCCTTCGAAATATTGCAGCAAATAGTACGCTCGACATGAGCAAATAACAGGATTACCCTCTAGAAGAAATCTAGCGTAGTTGGTTGGCGGATTCATAGCATCAGAATGGATCTCCTCATCAGAACTAAATACAGACTCGGCCATCGCCATGTCGATTTCTGAGACGTTGTTGTTGCGGAAGTCAACAGTAATATCGTAAGACAAGAAATGAAAACTGTCCGAAAACTGAAATTAAATAAAGTAGAAATATAATTTGAATTTCCATTAAAATTTTCAAGAAAAAAAGTCAAGGATAACGTGTCGCAAAAAGTACATTATCCAAGAAGATTTAGTCAACATTAAACATAAAAACGCCATCAGTGGCTTTTTAAATACATTTAAATGCGTCTAAAAAGTAAAAACATAAAACATGCCGTCCCGCAATAAATTAAACCATGCTCAGCTGTACCTACTGTGCCCTTATTTTATTAGTGGAGCCAGCAAAATATCTGTACTAAATAGTAAATTGTTTATGAGAGTTTAGCTACTTATTCTATTATTTTAAATAGATAAATTATCTAGTTAAAAATAATGAAATAGGGGATTGCCTTCATTGACAGTAGCATTTGCATAGCACAGCTTCGTTCATCGTGGATGATAGATTTTAGTAATTCAAATGTTAATTTATTTTTCGTACGGATTGTGGCTCGCTAGAATAGGGACTAGTCGAAATCAGTGAAGCGCAGGAAAGAAAGCGTTGACATACCGAGAATTAATTTAACGAAAACATAGAGTAAATATGTAAAAGTAAATAAAGAATCTTGTTTTGATCTTTTATCATTGTGTAATATGGAATAAAAAAAGTACTTACATGAAGGTAGTGAAAATTATTCCAGCTCAAATCTAAATATTTCAAACGGAATAAAACTATTCGCCAATCAGCTGATACTTCGGAGATTGAATTGTTAGCCAGGTACAGTTTTTCAAGATTAACTAAAGGATTGAACGGAGATGGCGGACCCAGTCCAATGTCAGTCCAATTGTTGATGAATGATAAATTGTTGTTTGATAAATATATTTCGCGTATATTTGTTGCCGGTTTAAAAGCTGCCCCGTTGATGAAATTGATTTTGTTGTTTTCCAAATTTAAGTATTTTAACGTCTTCAGTCCAGAGAATGTACCCCTAAATAAAAAAAAATCGTTAGAAATACAGGTATTATACTAAAGTACTCCGAGCGACGACTACACGCGAATCCCAATGTACAAACATAAGGTGTTTTTTGAAACGTGTTATAGTAAGGCAGCTTAATAAAAAAAATGTGAACACGTTGGACAGAAGAACCTTTAAACTTTAAATTTTGAGCACGACCACCCACATGATCATCTTGACAACTGTTTACTTTACAAAAGCAAAATTCAAATAAAAATTGTTAAGTTTCAATTACCTATTTAATTACCAAATCTGGAAGCACAAAATCACGCTAAAAATCGCCTCGGCTGTGTCGCTTAGGAAACCCACGGCTAAATAAATGTATTATGGCGGATTTACACCAAACCGACTAGTTGAGTTGCTGTTTTGTTGCTGTTTTCAAAAACAGAAACAAAAACCCAACACAATGAAAAGACTGTTTAAACAGAAAAGTGAAAAATAAGTTGCTGTTGTGTTTTTGTTTTCTGTCATTTAAACCAGAGAAACAGTTGCAATTTTGTTTCCATTTCACTATAAGAGTTACTATAGTTTTATTCCAAAACCCAAAAACTTCTTGTTTTTACCACGCAAATCGCAATCACAGACGCCTGACTGAATGTTGACAGAAACTAAAACACAACTCACTGTTAACACTAAGCCGACTGGGTTGCAATACACGCAGCAACCCTTTGAAGTTACCGACTTTGATTGGGAAACGAAAAACACAACAGCGATTGTTGGAAAACTAGGAATTGCCGAAAAATCTTCAATAAATCTGCGAAAAATTGCGGTTTTGTTTTTTTTCAACTCGAGTTGCTGTTTTGTCGGATTGGTGTAAAACCGCCATTATGTCCATTCCTTTTTCTTTGAAAAAAAAAACTAACTTCATACAAAATTAGAAAAATAAAAAACTTATGTGTGAAACTGTTCACTAGCTCTGAGACTAACTGTAGAAGGTAGGTACTAATGTGTTCGTGTATCAAAAAAAACGTGAAATTTCACTAACTACGATTATTATTAATTAAATTTTGATTGCCTATAATTTTTAAAGTATTTTTTAATATATCGGCATGGGCAAGGCGACACCGCGAGATAATTTTTTCGCATGCTTTTGTGCCCCCAGTGTTGATTAAAAAAATGGCCCAGTGCGAGCGTAACTCGCGCGCTGAGGGTACAACTTAAACAAACGAGTATATTTCGTAAAATCGTATCTATATTAACACAAATTTGTAGAGATTTAGCCAACCGCAAAAATTAAGCTTGTTTATAATTTCTCGAAAACTATAGCTGTTGGAAACATCGTAATAGTTTTCCTGTAAAGTATACCTGTACCTCTAAAACCACTACTTTTTTCGACATTTTAGCTGTACTAGTTTTAGAAATAGAGGTGGAAATCAATTTTCAAGGTGCGTTTTCAGGAAAAACTTTACCCCCCCCCCCACAATTTTCGGGAAAATGTTTTTTAGGTTCTGACTATTAGAATATTATTCGGTTAGTAAGTTTTATAACCATGCCAAATTTATGTTTGATATCTTTATTTAGTCCAGAGAAATTCGACTCTGATAGACATACGGACGGACAAACGAATTATTTTAATGGGTACATATAAGGAACCCTAAAATGGCAATAATGTACCTAATTAAATATGTAAGTACCTACTTAACAAATTACATATTTTTATTTGATTTTTTTTTATTTAAATGGACAGTTTTCAAAACAAAAACCGAATTTTGGCCACCATTTTTCAAGATGGCCGTCATGTACAAAGAGGGCATGTCCATGAAAGGGAGGATGGGGTGAAGTGGATCCTACTCAAAATTCAAAGCTTAGTGTATGAGCATGTAAATAAATAGGTGCTTTCATTCGGCGTGACATCTATACTCAAACTTGATGCTAAGCGGCCTAATTAACAATAATTATAGGCATTAGTCCAGTCACGAGAGGAAGTCCACCTTGCGTTTTGTGCAGCAAATGATTTTATTTTTTTGTGTCTTCAAGCATGTTTAGGAGATGTTAAATCCAAGTTGGCGACCTCTAAAACAGGGCGGGGGAGTTTTGGTGGACTAAAAACCACGATTTTTTTGCACTTTTTTCGGTTTCTTGCTTGTAACATGGAAACGGCTGGTCCTATCGAAAAAATGGTCCTATTCAAAATTAAAGGGCACAAAATTTACTTCAAAATGCACTAGTCAAATATGTTTCTGTTCCCATTTTTACCGGCTCTACAGGACTTCGCTAAAATTTACCAAAATGAAAAAAAGCATTTTTTCAACCTTTTAACTATTGAAAAACTCAAATAGCCTATAACCTTCCTTAATAAACGGGCTATCTAACAAAAAAAATTTTTCAAATCGGACGGGTAGTTTCTGAGATTAGCGCGTTCAAACAAAAAAAAATATCTTTTTTGTTTGAACGCGCGTTCAAACAAAAAAAAATATCTTTTTTGTTTGAACGCGCTAATCTCAGGAACTACAAATCCGATTAAAAAAAATTTTTTTTTGTTAGATAACCCGTTTATTAAGGAAGGTTATAGGCTATTCGAGTTTTTTTAAATTCAATCCCAAAGGGGGTAAAACGTGGGTGTAGGATTTTTTGTTATTACAATAAATCCTACACTCTCGTTTTACTCTTTGGGATTGAATTTTTAAAACACTCGTATAGGGTCTCAATGATTACTACTTTGCTTCTTTTACAGACTGGTAGTTCCTGAGATTAGCGCCTTCAAGCAAAAAAAGAGTTTATTTTTTTTTGTTTTTCTAAGTTCTGTAGAGTCGGTAAAAATGGGAACAAAAACATATTTGACTAGTGCATTTTGAAGTAAATTATGTGCCCTTTAATTTTGAATAGGATTATTTTTTCGATAGGACCAGCCATTTTTATGTTATAAGCAAAAAACCGAAAAAAGTGCAAAAAAATCGTGGTTTTTAACCCATCAAAACTCCCCCGCCCTGTTTTAGAGGTCACAAACTTGGATTTGACATCTCCTAAACATGCTTGAGGACACAAAAAAATAAAATCAAGGTGGACCTACCTTTTTAAGCTCTCGTGACTGGACTACATAGAATGTTTGTAAGTTTGATTTATTTTTTCATAATTTTTTTCGTATATTTGCATCATAAAATGTTCATAAGCTATTTTTATTGATAGATATAGAAGATAATAATAATTATATTGACTGTTCAGTGTTCACAGTAGGTACCTATAGAACTAAGAAATAGAGTATTTTCTTAGAATTAGAATGATTTTTAATGAAAATGGCGGGTTTCTCAAAAATTAAATATCTTAAAAATCAGTTTAATTTTAAGAAAAACAGTTCCAAATATTTTTTATATAAAACTACTATATGAGAACTTTCGACTGTACAGTCATCTTCAGATAGTGCGCTCATATAATACAATTTTATATAAAAAATTTTGAAATTGCTTTTCTTAAAATTAAAGTTAGATTTTGAAATGTATCCAAATTTATTCAAATCGTGCAATACTCATTGTTTACTATAGCTTGTTTTTGATAAATGATAAGTTTTCTTGTATAATAATATATGGGTCCTCATTGTCCGAGGTCGAGTAAAAGTTATCATGAAACACGTGTTCAGTTGTTTTCGTCAATTTAAAATAATTCTTGTTATTTTTAATAACCACAAGTTACCATTTATTATAATATTTTTGTCCCCGTTTGAAGTGACTATATTATTATGGTACCAGTAATCTTCGGATAATGAAGAACTCTTATATGTATTAATACAAATTGCAATTATAATTGTTCGCTGTATCCGAGAAAAAATACACCCGGTAAATGGTAATATTTCAGATCAGCGTCCTTGAAAACTAACGATTCTTTTATAAGTGATATTTTCTTCTGCGAATGTATCAAATAAACCTGTTTAGTATTCCACTCACAGTGGCAAACAAATCATGTTTCATTATATTCAATGATATTTAAATAACTCTCATTATTAGTGGACAACACTACCACCATATTATGTAGGTATTATTTGCTTGTACACCGTGCAATGGTACCTCTACCTAGTTATTCACACGAAATAACTGTAGCATGTTTATGAATTCATTACAAACATAATAAAAATACATTTAAAAAAATTAAATACGATTTCAAAATGCGCTGAACTCTTACTAACTGATCAACTGAGTCGAAATTAATATATGATTATTTTTTCTACCCTTGTTGTTTCGGTTTCAAAAATCTGACTGTCCTTTTCAACCTGATAAGATTTTAAAATAATATTGTCATCATTCGGCAAGTGGTCAAAAATAAATAATCAAAATATTCATTTCGAAACTAAAATAAATAAAAAATAAGAAAATTTGTAGTACTTACTCATTTATGACAGTTAGAAGATTATCGTTGATTTTGAGAGATTGAAGTTTTTCCAATTTGATGAATAGTTGATCTGGAATATTTGTGAATCGATTGTTTCCGAGATCCAGGTCTAAAAGCCCCGTTGTATCTCTGAATAGTTCTATTGGCAGTACGGACAATAAATTGTACGCAAGCGTAATATTTTTTATTTGCTTGGAGCCCCAAAAAATTCCTTCTGGTATATTTGAAATGTTGCAACGAGACATACGCACTTCTTCTAATTTAGAGAAATTGGACAACAAGTCGTTTGGCAAGGAACGCAATGTCGCACGATTGTCATAAAGTAAAAAGCTCTCTAAAAGGCTGTTGTTTCTTAAGAGTCCTTCGGGCAATTCAGTCAAATAATTTGCATACAAATTTAAGCTCTTCAATTTCTTCAAATGACCGAAAATGTCAGCTGGAAGCTCTTCAAGTCCATTCGAACTCAAGTCAAGTACTTCTAAATTTATCAAATCAATAAAAACGTCAGCTTGTAAATTTTTCAAACTGTTTTGCCACAAGAGAAGTCGTTTCAAATTGGTCAGATTTTTAAAAATGCCCGGTTCCAAGTGTGTAATGCCGTTGTGACCCAATTCAAGAGCTTCGAGTTTTGGTGTCCAATCAAAAAATCCTGTTGGAAGACGAACGTTATTTGCTCTCAGATCTAACCAAATTAAATCCCTCATATCTTCCAGAAAATTTGCTGGCAAGTCCGTTAAACCGATTCCGGACAACCCCAGTCGTGATACGTCTTTCAAACCTTTCAAGTGTTCACGTTTTATTGAATAGGAGAAGTTTGAACCTAAGTTTTGATATAACAATGTCCGCACTTTATTCACACCGAGTCGATTAAATATGTCGCGAAACGAAAAGTCGTTTCTTAACGGACACGTGTAGAATTTGAAAAAATCAATATCGTTAATGAAAAAATTTGTCAACATATCATAATCTTCTGGTTTTGCTTGATTTGTGCATTGGAATTGAATGTATTTGTCAGGCTGAAAGTTGATAGTTAATCGTGGCGTTAACGTGTCGGGGCAGTTCAGTTCGTAATCAGATTGAGGCGAAATTGTACAGCTACAATTTTCTGTCGACATGCATCGGAACTGTTGTGAAGGTGCCGCGTTTATTTTCAGTATTAATAAGGCACTGATAAATAGCGTCACATAAAGCACTGCAGCTGAAGCCATGTTGGCGCATTGGTTGTTCGAATCTGCAATCAAAAGGAAACAACATTATTTCATCCATTCTAAACTGACCAGCTAGAAACTTGTGGGCGTTAAACGTTATATGACTTAAAACTAATTATTTATGTTTCTACTTTTCGCGAAATTTCTTTCAGTGGAAATTTGATCTTCATCGCCACACAAAATACAACTCTGCGATTATTCTTTACTTAGTTTGTAACTTTAGTGAAACTAAAGTAAAGTATGTCTAAATTTTATTCTAATTGATTTACTTATTAATAGTTTACAGCGAACAGGGGAGAAGTTTCAGAGCGAGGTCATTTAACTTTAAAAGGTTATTAGTAAGAAAAAAGTGCGAGTCGGACTCGCGTGGAGAGGGCTCAGTACTATTAAGACTTAGGACTTTCATAATAAAATTAAGAAAAATCGCAGGATAGTGGACAAAATATTTGATTTATTTAATTAAATGTACGACGTTTCGTCTATATATTTAAACTTTTTCAAGTACTTGAAAAAGTCTAAATATATAGACGAAACGTCGTACATTTAATTAAATAAATCAAATATTTTGTCCGCTATCCTGCGATTTTTCTTAATTTTATTATAATCACGATGGACACGATTTCTAATATAAACTTAGGACTTTCGTTTAGGTTTTCCTGTAAAATATGAGTGAGACCCTATTCTCTATTTTTTTCAAAATGTTAGGCTCAGTAGTTTCGGTGATAAGGGGGAGGAAAGTTCGATATTCGTATATTTTCTTTAATATCTTTTAAACTATGCATTTTAAAATTATAAATTATTGTTTATCTCATAACGAGCCCTTTCATTTGATATGTCACTTGATGTACTTGAAATTTTATTTTTTAATTTTCTTATTTGTCCCCCAAAATTATGACTTAGAATTTTCGTTTAGGTGTTCCTGTAAACTATGCGTGAGGCCCTATATGGCATATTTTTTTTTCAAAATTTTAGGCTCAGTGGTTTCGGAGATAAGGGGGGAGGGATCGGACGAACAGACAGACAGACACGAGAGTGACCCTATAAGTGTTCCGTTTTTTCATTCTGAGGTACGGAACCCTAAAAATTACTGGGTGCTAATAAAATCATTTTATTAGTATGAGTCATAAGATAATCTAGAGTCTAGACTAATATTCTAAAGAGAAAAAGTGTGTTTATTTGTACAGGTAATCTCAAGTACTATTGAACCGATTTGAAAAACTCTTTCACTGTTTGCCAAACCAAAATATATCCGGGAAAATCCAGGCTTGAAAGCTTTATTACTCGCCTTTTCGCGTATATTTGTATGTTCGTGATTTATTTGAAAACCGCTAAACCAATTTAAATTTGGTGTTCACGGTTATATAGAGCATTATCGTGAAAATGCTTTAGGCTATATAATCACCACGTTTATAAGTCATGGACAGTGGCGATCACCAAAATCATGGGGAGCACGGGCAACGCCGGGCATAACAGCTAAATAAAGATATTTTCTAATCAAAAATTATCGTGGATGATCTTTTTCCAGAGCATAAAGTAGCTGAGACTACATTATTTACATATAAAAACTATACTGCCCATTTACAGCTGCCTACTTATTAGTATGGGTAGTTTTAACATCAGCTAGCATTTTATATTTGCTGTACCTATAATGATTAACTTAGCACTGTAATGTACCTATCATTTTAAACCTTTCCCTTCAGTCAGGGCCGCGCCGCCCCTGTGTGCGAAGTGTGCGGCGCACACAGGCGCCAAGACAATAGGGGCGCCGCTATCGAAATT
This sequence comes from Mongoloraphidia duomilia, assembly GCA_039654895.1. Taxonomy (NCBI): domain Eukaryota; kingdom Metazoa; phylum Arthropoda; class Insecta; order Raphidioptera; family Raphidiidae; genus Mongoloraphidia; species Mongoloraphidia duomilia. The sequence continues at coordinate 26,221,440 of CM077519.1, forward strand.
ATTTTTGTTACACTTACACAACAACATATTTCTTTGTAGTGGAGTATCGATAAGTAAGTAGGTATAATAGGCGCAACAAATGCCATTTATTTTGGTCAAAATTAACAAATCAGAAATAAAAATAAGTTGAAACATTAAGATTCGTGAAAAAAGAGGCGCTTCATAGGTTTCGCACACAGGTGCTGTGGGGGGTCGGCGCGGCCCTGCCTTCAGTTACGGTTACGGGCTTTTAATTTAAAGTACCTAAACTGTACCTGTTACAGGATAAAGTATTTTTTATGTATAACGAAATACCTCGTATAACCACACAGTTATATTGGTTATAGTATTTTGAAGTGAAAACTTCCTTAGGCGAGTTAGGCACTCTTTTCCTGGGTAGTTAAAAAAAGAGAACCGTTCGCAAAAATGTACAGACGCGGCTGACATAGCTATATCATAAAAACGGTACGCAGCACACTTGGCATTCATAGCGCAGTTGGTAACGTGTTTGCGTTTTATGCATAGGAACCTGGGTTCGAGACCTGACGGCAGCGTAGAATTTTTGGCGTTTTTTTTTCTAAATTCTACATGATATTTATTTATATATTTTTTAATTTTTGTTATATTCTTTCTTTGACAATAATTTTATATTTCTTTGAAACCAAGGTGGAATTAATAAAAACTACAATTTTAGTATTTTAGTAATAAATTATTTTTAGTTCATAAATACGCTACAATAGATGACACCAAAAATTAGAAAATCAAAAGTTTTCACTTCTGTCGTGTGGTCATAAGCACACACCCATTTTTTTAAAATAATGTAGGTATCCACTAGGTACTCTATATTCCTAATTTAGGAAAAAGAATATAATTTTTTCTGCGGATCTGTAAAAATGGTTAGACTTTTAACGGGTGGTGACCGTGACTGCCGAACATAATACTTTAACATGAAAAAAAAATCAAACTTTCGTAATTTCTTGCTTCCCTAATACTTTTAGACAAAAAGTCTTCAAATAAAAGTTTTAGAACATGAAATTCTGCATCTAAATCAATAAAAAACGGCAAAAATTTGATATGAAAATGTCGAAAATGACCTCAGAAATAGATACCGATAACCATTGAACTTAACAAAATAACGACTTTTGCTCACTGTACGGAAGCATAAAGTATGCATAGTTATCGCTAGGTATTTATTTCTGAGGTAGTTTTCGACATTTTCATATCAAATTTCTGCCGTTACAAAGCATACAAAATTAATTTTGTTTATTGATTTACATGCAGAATCTCATGTTCTAAAACTTTTATTTGAAGATTTTCTGCCTAAAATAATCAGGGAAACAGGAAATTACGAAAGTTTGATTTTACATGTTAAAATCCGATGTTCGGCAGTCACGGTCACCACCCGGTATACGCTTTATACTAATGAGATTTGCTTAAGGCCTTGTACAGACGGTTGGTAGATTTCTACCAATATTGGAAGGTCTACCAATCAGTTCGATGGTTTATGGCAAGAATTGTTCGTTTCTTAAAGTTCAATCCTAGGTATCTACACTCTGCAGTTTTACCTGTAGATACCAGGAATTTGAAACGCAAATGGTATTTTTCATTTTTGTGGTTACTGATCCCAGCAACGCGCTACAGTGTTTCAAATGCGATAAGGATAATAAAAATAATAATAAATCAAATAATAAATGTGTAAACTGGTTGATTTCATGCTATCAACACATATTTCAATGCGGTTTCCAATAATATTAATTAAAAATTTAGTATTTTTAGTTCATCATAAATTTAAGTCATGCTCGATAAAAATAAGTGTTCCGTTTTGCCGATTTGGGTACGGAACACTAATTATTAAGTATTCTAAACAAAATTGCACATTAAAAAATTCCGAAATCAAATGGAAAGTTGAAAACTGACAAAAATTAAACGGGACAATTTAAATCGAAATTAATTAATGTAAATCGTTATACAAAACTAGCCGTCTTGTTGCTCTATAAAACTACACACTGACATTTATATTTTCTTTCTTTTTCCTTTGTATTCAAATTATTTACTGTTTATTTTGATAACCTAAACTCAATAGTATATAACTGTTACTATTGACATAATGCAAAATTGTTTTTCCAAAAACTTGCTTTTATATCATCTATTTTGTAACGTTAAAAATCGATTTTATCGCAATTCTGAGACCTTATTGCACATCTGTACTGCGAGCTCTTTCAAATGACAACTCGATGGTCAAAATCGGTCTAGCAGTTTACGAGGAAATAGGCGCAAAAAACGCCTCCTGGCTAATTAATATGTAGATGTATACAAAAAACAAAATTTACCTATAATTATAAATTATCCTAATGGTGAATTTTTAAAATTGTTCATTACACTTTTATTGGTTTTTCTTCTCACAAAATAGGGTATTTATTAATCCCCTCATTGCACTCTGTTTTGAAATAAGTAAATGCTTTTATTTTTTATAAGCACTATCGCACTAAACAATTTATTACAGAGAAAAAACACTGCACAATTATTGTTTTTTGTTACACTCGCGCATTTGTTTCTTGGAAACCTTAACTTTGCGATGAGTAATCACCATTCACTATAAAATTTTATAAAAGTAATTAAAATGTTAACGATTTCTTTTCACAAAACTTATTTTTACAAAACAACAAGCACTATTTATCTGTCAGTCTGTGATCTGGTGTAAAACCTTCAATTTGAATCTTTGCGCACTTGTTAACAATAATAATTATACACATTCGACACATTTCATCCATAACAGTATACGGTACTAGTAATCGAATAATCGTTAAATGGACACAAATTTGGTTAACGAATGCACGTATAATTAATAAAATTCGAAACGGCACGTAAAAAAGTATGCTTAATTAATTTAATGACTACTAGATAATGTATACGTCACAAATAAACCCTGATTACATCATCTCTTATCTCAACACGCGCACCCATCTTTTGCAACGTTGATGTACTGTTTGTTGAAAATCGCTGGCGATCGTGCGTGGTGAATAAACTTTAGAAAACTTATCGTCAGACTAGTGGTAGGGGAACACGATTCTCTACTGCATAAATGATTCGAGTCTTTTAAATACGATTCAGTCGAGTCTTTTAAATACGATTCAGTAGTTCTGTTTAAATATGTATTATTAAGGTCGATTTATATTATCCGGTCAGACACGGGGCGAGAACGTAGCGTTTCCGACAACACAAACATTTTTACATGCATTTCAAATACGAATACAGTAGAATCCGGATAGAACGACTTTGAAGGGACCGGCGACATTATGTCGTATTAACCGGACGACGCACAACGCGGACGCATAATATATATATTATATGAAACCTAACTTGATTTTGCATTTACGTCGCTAAAAACGGTTAGTCGTTATAAACGAAGTCGTAATAGGCGGACTCTATTGTATTTATACTTAGCGTATCCGGTCCGTTCAGACACGTTGCGTATCATTCACGTACCGTCAAACATTGTCTGATACGTAACGCGTCTGAGCCTGTCTGAATACGTCTCAAACGGTATGTACGTATAGTATACATTATGTTCAGACAGTAAAATAATAATTTTAGAGTGATTGCGTGAAATTTTCTTGCAATGGACCACGAAAAGTGTTAAAAACATATAATTTTTATACAATCAAGAAGATAAAAGGTACAGCGACAATGAATACCAAAATGACAATGACGACAATATTTTTGTTTTTCATCTTCATCTAACAATTGGGCAATTATTATACATAAATCTTCTAATGATAAATGTGAGAACATTTTAAAATAACTCGCTGTAGGTATAACAAAATTTTTCTTTTAAACAAAGCACCTTTATCACAATTAAATTCGTCTGGTGTCTGATAGTATAAATACCTACTGTATTTTACCGGAACCTTAACGCTACGTTCCCGCTCCGTGTCTGACCGGATAATATAAATCGACCTTTAAGTATTTCACTTTTAAGCATAATAAATAATAATAATATTATGGCTTTTAACTAACATCTCTACCTGAGGACTTGTTGTTGTCATATTATTTTGTCTTCGATTTAAAACACGTTTTAAACAAAAAGTGTCGGGAATTAGGTAGTTTCTATTTGACTAAAAATAATAATATCAGCACCACATAATGAAAATAAGGATAACTTTCAAGATTCCGAAAGAATTATGATTTATTTTGACGAAGATATTCAACTTTTTGTGAGTGGGCCGCAAACGAGACAGTGAAGTCTATGACGTCATGCGGCACAATGAAATATTTGCATGAGCTGTATTTTTTACCCGACTGCCCCAGAAGGAGGGTAATGTTTTTCGAGTGTATGTATGTATCTATATTTCTTTATCACGCTCTGTAGCCTAAACGGCTTGACGGATTTTGAAAAATGAGGTGTCATTAGATTCGTCTGAATCCCGAGAGTGACATAGAGTATATGACGTCACGGAAAATTAAATATGGCGGATGCTAGACGCCATTTTGTCAGAATGCAAAAGTAATTTTCCTTCTAAATACATTGATATAGGTCAAGGTTAGTAGAGTATAGGTTGCCTCATTAGGATAGATAGTAGTGGGGGGGATGACGTCACTCAGAATATACTATGCTTGCTCACTTCAATAGAAAAGATCAGACGATGGACGCTGCTAATTTTTGGAAATAAAAATCACAGTAACCATGGTAGTGTGATATGTTTTTTCAATACCTAATAGAAACATGATTCTTCTGTTAGTGAAAAAAATATGATAAGTTGTCAATTTTGCGATAGCTGTTAAGTGTTATAGCCCAAGAGCCCGCGACAGCCAGACATACGTCATTTTATAAAAGCTGAAAGTTTCTCTGCGCATGTACCCAACACAGGTAAGAACGATAATCGACTTATGAAGTTTGGATGGTGGTTACTTTGACAGGTAGAGGGTAGCAAAGGTGCATAAAATAGTACCTCAAATTTGTTAAAGTATAAAGCTCAGTTTTTTTTATATTTTCTTCGGAATAATATTAGAAATCACGTCGTCCATTGCCAGACACTTAGTACGGTTTCAACCCCCTGCCAGACACCCCTAAACTTCAATAAATTATGATAGACTGAGATAGATTGTAACAGGATGAAATTTTCAGGGAAGGTAGTATTTAGTATGACAAAGAATAAGCGCTAGGGTTGCCTCGTCAAATCCTGGTGCGACGGCCGGGAGGAGCTCACTTCCGGTGCAAAATACACATATTTCATTAGCTCATAATTATCTTTCGTCATTATTTGGCAGCATACAATTGACGCCATATTGTAGATCTCGAAGAGCTGTATTGAAATACATAGGGTTGCCTAAGGACATTTTGGTTAACACATTGAAAACTTATAAATTATATTTGTTTTTTTGACATTTTTAAAGCTGTCAATTAAAATTATGTATATATGTATATGTATATATTGTAACCGTTCTGAAATGAGTTATCGGCCTTGTGTTTGGCAAACGTTCATACGCATGTCTAATTATGTATAACTTTATGTTTTCAACGCATTTGGTTTCTAACTTATATCCGTAGAATGACGCAGGAATTGCCTGAATCTGGTATTGACAATTTTCCCAAGAATTTATATATTTTAGTGTAGCAATTTTTTATTTTTATTTTTTAACGTAATTCAACGTGCACCTCTTATATAAATTAGTATACTTATTTGATGGTCGTAGTAACCTGTAATAAAAGTATACTATATTTTGGGGTTTTGTTCCGAAAAGAGAAAAAGGTTGATTTTTGTTTGTGATTTTAAATTTGGTTTGACGCTAAATATTAATTGAAGCATTTGACTTTACTGAACCTCGATTAATATTTTTTCTTGAAATTCAATTTAATCAAAATTCTTAGAATTAGAAATATTATGTATGAAGGAAATCGATTCTCGGGAACAATAGACTTTGTAATGCAGTGTATTTGTTTAATACATTTTATTTGCCAAAGTTTTGACTTAAATCAAGTCTTTATCAAGGCTCTGTAACAATTAATAAATTTGTTTTTTAACCTAAAATAATCTAAAATTATATGATTTTTAGATTATTTTAGGTTAAAAAACAAATTTATTAATTGTTACAGAGCCTTGATAAAGACTTGATTTAAGTCGAAACGTTGGCAAATAAAATGTATTAAACAAATACACTGCATTACAAAGTCCCCGAGAATCGATTTCCTACATTTGAAATTTATAGACAGATCACTCAAGCATTATGTATGAAGTTTTAACGAAAAACAATGTACCTATTGAACATTAGTTTATTAATTTTAAATAAACGCAGGTATACAAAAATATTGTTATTTATTATAAAGCTAACTAAGCGAATATAAAACCAAAATAACTATAATGATAAATGGAAAATGGAAAATAATAATAATTTACTATAATAAAAGAAAAAACCGGTTGATTTGTGAGTCAGAACTGTCAATCTTTACTATGGCAACTTTTCAGCAACTATTTTGTTGCCTTTTTCAGGCCTAAAATTACATTATTAGAATTATGTAATTTTAGGCCTGAAGAAGGCAACAAAATGGTTGTTGAAACATTGCCATAATAAAGATTGACAATTCTGATTCACAAATCAACCGGTTTTTTAATTTTATTATATTACATACGTGAGTGATCAACATGAGTTTCAATATAATTTACTGTAGGTACATAAAACTATTCAAAAATGTATCCGAACAAAGGCAATAACATTTTATGAATTATTATTAAATTACTTATTCTAAGTATACTTATATTAACGTGCTATTTAAATATTATTTTTTTTTTACAATAATATGTAAACATATTTAAACAAAAGGTAGTTTAAAGTAGTTGCTTTGAAAAAAAGTCAAGAAAATCATGAAATAAAAATTATATACCTATACTAGCCGTTACCCGTGGCTTTGCCCACGTATTTTTCGATTTATGATTTATTATCCCCCCGCGAAAAATTCTCCTCCTGCGAAGCGAAGCCGGACTGGTGGTGTTTATTCGCTCGAATTTTATAATACATAACTCACTCGCTCCGCTCGTTCGCTCGGATTTTATTAATACATTACTCACTCGCTTCGCTCGTTCGCTCGAATATTAATAATACATTACACTCGCTTCGCTCGTTCGTTTGAATATTAATAATACAATACTCACTCGCTTCGCTCGAATTTTATTAATACATTATTCACTCGCTTCGCTCGAATATTAATAATACATAACTCACTCGCTTCGCTCGTTCGATCGAATTTTATTAATACATTATTGCTCACCTACGTTGTATAAGGAACTCCTGTGCAAAATTACATGCTTCTAACTTCAAAAATGATGAACTTCCATACAAACTTTCATCCCCTATTTAACCCCTTTAAGGGATGAATTTTCAAAAATCCTTTCTTATTACTCATCTACGTTATATAAGGAACTCATGTGCAAAATTTCATGCTTCTAACTTAAAAAATTACAAACTTCCATACAAACTTTCATCCCCTATTTAACCCCCTTAGGGGATGAATTTTAAAAATCCTTTCTTATTGCTCACCTACGTAATATAAGCAACTCCTGTGCAAGATATCATGCTTCTAACTTTAAAAATGATGAGCTTCCATATAAATTTTCATCCCCTTTTTAGCCTCTTTAGGGGATACATTTTCAAAAAAATTTTTCTTAGTGCTCACCTACGTTATATAAGAAACTTCTGTGCAAAATTTCATGCTTCTAACTTCAAAAACGACGAATTTCCATACAAACTTTCATTCTCTATTTAACCCCCTTAGGGGCTGAATTTCGAAAAATCCTTTCTTAGTGGGTGCCTACGTCACAAAGGGAACCTACTGTCCAAATTTCAAGTTTATATCTTCAGCGGTTTGACCTGGGCGTTGTCTGTCAGTCAGTCAGTCAGTAACGGAACTGTTTTATATATATAGATAGATATATTTAATAAAGATATCTCTTTATGCCAGTTAAATTAGAAAATAATTTACATCATCGAATGCGAGATATTTTTTGTTGGAAATTGAATTTTTAACATTTTTAATATAGGTAAGGTTCTAAAAAATATCACATTCATAATTTGTCAATAAGAAAAAAAACAATACATAATTATCCATCTGTTTTTTTTTAATAAAAAAAAACGGCATGATACATTACGCGATGATAATGTTAGTAAAAAAAACTATAATATTATTGACCACGTAGTTTCAAAATGCAATAACAAATAACATTTGGCTAAGTTCCATTCAAATGATTTTACACCCGTACCTAAAGATGTTTCACATCAAAAATTTAAATTTTTGAATATACTGATACTACTTTACAAAATGTATTACTTTTATTTTTCATGATACAGGATTTAACTATTATATTTTATCCAATTTTGAGCAGTTATTGAAAATTTATAATTTTTTCGAAATGTCATTTTCTTAAAAACTATGGTTACCATGTTGGACTAAGGGCCACTTAGTAATTTTGAGCTGTTTCAATTTATACATTTATACATATACATATAAAAATTGACATTTTGCACCGGAAGTGGCTTATCGTACCTTTGGTACCCTCTACCTGCCAAAGTAACCACCATCCAAACTTCTTAAGTCGATTATCGTTCTTACCTGTGTTGGGTACATGCGCAGGGAAACTTTCAGCTTTTATAAAATGACGTATGTCTGGCTGTCGCGGGCTCTTGCTCTATTAGGTGTTTTGTGGTTATTTTTAATATTTTGTGAATATAAAAGATAAAATAATTAATTTATCAATTTGTTAGTTAATTTTATTCGTTTCTTAAATTTAAAAAATAGGTAATTAACAAGATCTGCCATTTCTTGAGCATTATTTAATTTTTTGTTTGTTTATATTATAGATATTAAAACCTAAATTTTGTAATAAAAATAAAAATTATCCTATTTTTTAACATCTATTCTTCTATTTATTGTCTTCTGCCAATTTTAAGAAAAAATCTGCACGAAGCACCTAATATAAGTGAGCATAATCTTCAACAATTTTTGTACTTGATTTAAACTAAATTCTAGCCGACGTCATTCCCGCGCTTTTTCGCTGATTGGTCAGATGGAATGAGGCAACCTGTACTCTAATAACCTTGGATATAGGTATCAAAATCAAAACAAAAGAAAGGTTTCGTTGACATTTCAAATAGGGTACATGACGTCACGAAAAATTCAATATGGCCATTTTGTCAGTACGCAAAAAATCGGTAAAACCTTGTGTGTGGGGTATCAAATGAAAAGGCTTGATGAGTAGATTCAACTAAAAGGAAGGAAATAAAAAATTTATTAAAAAAACAAAAAAGCCGACTGCGTAAAAATCGAACATAAAAGATGGAAACAAGATCAAATGATAACATGCAATCGGAGGCATAGTAGTAACAAATGTTACTACTATGCCTCCGACTGCATGTTGTTACTACTATGCCTCCGACTGCATGTTATCATTTGATCTTGTTTCCATCTTTTATGTTCGATTTTTACGCAGTCGGGTTTTTTGTTTTTTTAATAAATTTTTTTATCCCTTGCATTTATTAGATATATTTTCTGTCACTCATCGGTGTTGACTACTCTTGTCAGCAAAAGCATAATACACTAAAAGTCAATTGTTTGTAATTTGTATGAAAACTCATGCGATGGCGTCTCACAGTGTGCTGCTCGACGTAACCCGCAAAGCGAGATAAATTCTCAAATTTGAACTTATAGCTCAGTCAATGAGTGCTCTAAAGAGGGGTCTAGCCGGAAAGTCAATAAGCGCAAAAACCGACTTCGGAAATTTGTTTGAACTGGTTAATAAAAAACATATTAAAAGTCCTTGACCCTCGGGTTAGCGCAAGAAAGGGGGGTGCACTTCAAAGGTCCCTTTTTGGTTTTTCGCGTAGGTATATCTCGATAACAGTTGGTCCTACGAAAAAATTCTATGCATGAAAATTGTAGCTGGCAAAATTTCTTCAACCGTTAACGAGTTAAGTATACGCTTCTGAAAACCACTATTTTTCGAAAAAACATTTTTCGCACCACATTTTCTTACCGAACTTTTCTCTCTAGCGCCTCAGCCTTTCATTTTACAAAAAAAAAGTTGTAGAGAATTAAATTTCTTTCAAAATGGTAGTTTACCATTTTATCTTAACCTGATCCAAAGTTTTCAGAAGCGTGTAACTGGGAGATAGAAAAAACCTCAAATATAGAAAATGTAGGAAATTTTGTCAGCCACAATTTCCATGCATGGAATTTTTTCGTAGGACCAACTGTTTTCGAGTTATACGCGAAAAACCAAAAAAAGGGACCTTTGAAGTGCTCCTCCCCTCTTGCGCCCACCCGAGGATCAAGGACTTTTAATATGTTTTTTTTATTAACCTATCTAAACAAAGTCCCGAATCCGGTTTTTGCGCTTATTGAATATCCGGCTAGACTCCTCTTTAGAGCACTCATTGACTGAGCTATAAGTTCAAAATTGAGAATTTATCTCGCTTTGCGGGTTACGTCGAGCAGCACACTATGAGGCGCCATTGCATGAGTTTTCATACAAATTATAAACAATTGACTTTTAGTGTAGGTTTGCTGACAAGAGTAGTCAACGCCGTTGACTATATACTAAATATTATAACTCTGTTATTTAAAGATATTTCAAAAATTCGGTCACCGTTAATTTGAAATTTTTATGATTATAATATTATTGAGATTTGAGAGTAGGTACCTATCCAAATTGAGAAAAAAAGAAAATTACCCAAATATTAGCATATATATGATATGCCCATAGGATTTAGAAAAGAATGCTGATTTATAAAAGTTCATCTTTAAATTTGTGTGTACCTATACCGACTATAACTGTGTACCTACTTACAAAAATAACAGAAATGTTTTTGAATCGTTCAGAATTTTTGATATTTATAACCAGATTTTACAAGAATTTCATACCTTCAAACAATAAATAAACACCTTATGAATAATTCCAAAACCTTAACCTATTCTAAAATGATCGCAATAAATCTCATAAATATCACCTGTTTTTGAGAATTTATTGTAGACTAAGAACAGATAGGTACCTACTTTTTCATTTCAACGCACATCTGTTAGTTAAAGAATATACAGGGTGATTCAATTTTAAGTTTTAACTTTGAATATTTTGACAAAATATTCTCCTCGTCGTTTTGATTCTGAAGAATGTAACAAAAATCCTCTCAGTCCTTTCCTGAGTAAGTAGGGTGTCAAAGTTTAGAAAAATAAATATTTTTTTTATCATAATATTATCTCCCGGGGAAAAACTGCAAATCGAACAAAATTTTGCATGCACATCATCTATATGATTGGCTATTTTCTACAAATATTTTCATCTAAACGTGACACACCAGTGGCGTGCAATAAGGGTACGACTGAATTAATTTAAGAAAAAAATGCACGCCAGTGTCTACTGCTGATTGTTTTGTCAATTTTTCAAAATTCTCATTTAATTTGGAATAAGACAGTGGTATGTACAAATTTTTAATAAAGGTCCTAGTTCAAGAGATTTTATCTTTTATCAGAAGAATGCAAACCAGCTATACTAGAACTAGGTAGTCGAAATTTTGATTCAAAGATTTGTAGCAGACAGACAGACAGACATACAACAAGTAAAGTTACGTAAAAGCTTTTAAAATGATTCATTTGACACCCAGTACTACTTAGGAAACGAGCGAGTGGATTTTTGTTGTGTTTTTTGGAATCAGAACGAGGAGAATATTTTTTCAAAATATTCAATGTTAAAACTGATTCAGCCTGAATAGATGTTTCGTGTTTTTCTCGTTAAATCTGCGCCTATGGGCTGTTGGGAAAGAAAACTTTTCTTTATTTCTCGGAACTTCAATCTAAACATAGATATGTACCTACTATAAAATTTAACTCATCATACAACGTGGAGGACTAGAGTTCGTATAACGATTGAAAATAGTAAAGACTGGAAGCACTAACTTATTGAGAGGCTGAGAAATAAGTGCAAATTCTCGAAAAAAGTTTTTCAGAAACTTCATGAAAACGTGAGCAATATCAATATGTTAAGAAAAAAGAAAATTCAATGCACGGTAAGACGTGAAACCCTGTTAATTTTTTAAATTGCGGTTAAGAAGAAATTAGAAACGTTCTTTATCGATTTATAGGATTTCAAAAACATTCCATTTTAACACATTAGACATAAGGAATAATAAAATAAATAATACGTTTTTTCAATATATATTCTCAACAAAAACTGATCAGACACACAGCCATAGATGCTGGGAGTCTGGGATCCGGCCCACCCCAGCTTTAAATTCTAGTGACGCCATATACATTGATGATCTTTAAGTTGTCAATCGTCTATAATCTATCTATCTATCAGACTATCTATACTTATAGTGATGTCAATACCTCTGTCGATGTTTCATATTTTATAGATAATTAAAGTAGTAAATCTACTAAATATTATAGATAATAGTATTTTGCCTACACGTCATAATATTATTTTCAGACATTTGAAAATAACAACAGAGACAACAATGGGAAAATAAACAATTTCACTGATATGTGAAATTGTCATTTGGAACTGGAAGTGACACTTCAATATTGTAAAGAAAATTTTTTAAAGGGCAATATGCGGTTTTTTTATCACGTTGCTCTGAAATTGAAAACAAGTCAACAAAAATATGCACTTATTTCGAAAAATTATTTAATTAATGCGGAGAATCAGAATTTGTTAGTTTTTCAATTGAACAAATTATTTTTATTCATTTCATTCCTTTTTTGTAAAAATTTGCAAAATAATAAATTTGAATTCCAGTGACGTAATTTGTTAAAAAACGATAACAATTTTTTCGAAATTCCCATTCTATAGTTTTATAGTCGTTCAATTTGAAACGATTCAATTACGAAGGTCAGCAACTAAATTACTATTAATGTAGTCCATGAAGTCAAAATATGATTAACCGCAATTTATTATTTTAATTACCGCTTTTATTATGATTGTTTAAACAGAAATGTGAGTATCAAATTAAATGTTATTATGAACTTTTATATTAGAAATCGTGTCCATCGTGATTATAATAAAATTAAGAATAATCGCAGGATAGTGGACAAAATATTTGGTTTATTTAATTGAATGTACGACGTTTCGTCTATATATTTAGACTTTTTCAAGTACAAAAAATAACAATATTTATGAAAATTAATATTAATTACTAACCATAGCAATTAACATAAGATAGGGTACATAAGACAAAAACATGGTAATATGGTAACAAATTATGTTGACTATAAATTTTAACAATCAATAATAATAATAATACAATTAATGTTAGTATAATTTCATAACATAATTGTACTGACTACTTAAATTTAAGTAGTCAGTACAATTATGTTATGAAATTATACTAACATTTGTATTATTATTATTATTGATTGTTAAAATTTATAGTCAACATAATTTGTTACCATATTACCATGTTTTTGTCTTATGTACCCTATCTTATGTTAATTGCTATGGTTAGTAATTAATATTAATTTTCATAAATATTGTTATTTTTTGTACTTGAAAAAGTCTAAATATATAGACGAAACGTCGTACATTCAATTAAATAAACCAAATATTTTGTCCACTATCCTGCGATTATTCTTAATTTTGTTATTATGAACTTGAAAGTAACAATTAACAGTATTCGATACCGAAAGTTACCTGCTGAATTATTCATCTTAAATCCTTTCCCCTCGCCTAAAAACGGTTTTGGCTCTCCCGACGCTATTTTTAAAGCTAAAGGGTTTGATTAAACGCCTCAATATAATTGTTTTCGTCGCACGCGTAGCGCGCGTCTCAACTCTACTAGTAAGCTAAATGCAGTATGATAACTGGATGCCCATGTTTACTCTCATAACTCTCCCCCCAACAAAATTCTGCGTACGCCCTTGTACATTTTGGGTTAAAAATAGCTGCATTTATTTATTTTGTGTGCATGAACTAGATAATTTAAACGCTGCCTGTGTACTTGTGTCAATAAGATTTCACATATGGTTTTCATCTACCTATCTCATTTTGTATCAATACATGACCCATACTGCTAGAATGAGAAAGAAGTAAACAAGGTTACATTTTTAAAAGCAACACCGCTGTAAATACATTTTTTATACATGAACAGCGTTTCACAAACTAATCGATATAGATAGATATTGTAAATTATAGACGCTCAACAACAGAGCACAAACTTAATCAAGACATTTTCGCAGCTACTATCTTCACGTTTACATCTTCACATTTGTAAACGTGATTTTTTATGAAATCTTATATGTTTTTATTGAAATCGTGTTTGTCCTTCTGTCCTTGTGACTTAGTGTCACATTTATACTATATAATGTATAATAATATATATTGTATAGACATGGTGCAGTTAGTCTACCGCTGTTAAGGCACTTTTTGCAACAAGTCTCTTTGGCGCAGCGGAGTGCGTTGGCCTTTTAATCCAAAGGGTGTGGGTTCGATCCCTCATAGAACTGTCTAGAAACGTCATGGAATTTTTTAGTTACAAAAAATAAAACACATTTTTCATTTTTTCTTTTCTTATTAAAAAGTAGTGAATTATTTGTAACTAAAAAGTACAAAATAAAATTAAAGTAAAAAAAATTTTAATAGAAGATGCTTTTTATAGAAGGGCCCTAAAAAGCAGAAAATAAAAAATTCTTTCAAATTTTTAAATGTTTTAAAAAATTTAAAAAGCACACGAGACCCCAGCAAACTATCATTAATTAATAGCAAAATTTATGATTAACCAACAAAATATATTCTATACAGGGTGTCCAAGTTGACGTTGGCTAACATGGGTAACTTTGTTATTAGTGGAGATAGAAAGTCGGTTAAATGGGCAAAGTAGTGCAGAATTATGTGCTCATTAACGTCCCGTCGAAAAACAATTGAATTTTGACACACTATGGATTTATTTAGAAAATAGTGAAAATTGCCGTTTTGAAAACTGGCCATAACTTTTTTATTTATGAAGATATCTGAAAATTTCTTTAACCATTTTTTGATAACTTATTATGATCTTTTCAGTGGCGTAGGTTTAATTTTTTTATATCCACTACATAATGAGATATTGACCTGAACTTTGGTTTTTCTTATGGACGCCATTTTGGATTTTTAGATATTCGAATTCTGCTTATTTTTCTGATTAATTCGGTGTATCACATGCCACATTTAAAAAATTTGCAATGAACGTCCCATATAAGAGACATTAAAAACAACTGACAATCAAGTTATAATTAAGTAGTGCGAACATTTTAAGTGTAAAATTAATAATAAATCGTAGTTTGGCAGAACTGAAATGTAATTTGACTGTCAGTTGTTTTTATAGTGCCTCTAATATGGGACGTTAATTGCATTTTTTTAAATGTGGCATGTGATTAGGGCATGCAATTCGAATATAGCGAATATTCGGCTGCATTTTATATTCGAATAGTAATTCCTATTATTCGAATATATTCGAATTATTTGTTAAGAATTAAAATTGTTTAAAAACGGTTTACGGCGGCGCTAAAACATCTTACAAATGCTACACTAGCTCTAAGTTCGCGCTAGGGCGTGGGAGGGGTATCGAAACGGGGCGAGGAAAGTTTTTTTTTGTTAATTATTGCATGTTTATTTGATATAACTATTTACTTACGTTACGTTACGTACGTGTACTTAATTTGCTTGATTTGCTCTTCGCACGTGCTAATAGACGTATTATTTATTTGTGAAGTATTTTTTTTATAGGGGAGCAATATCCCATACTTTTGTGGTACTAATTAATAAAAATGCTCATTTAATATTTTTGTTTGAATAGGAAAAACAGAAAGAAAGAATTTTGAATTTTTTTG
Organism: Mongoloraphidia duomilia; assembly: GCA_039654895.1. Taxonomy (NCBI): domain Eukaryota; kingdom Metazoa; phylum Arthropoda; class Insecta; order Raphidioptera; family Raphidiidae; genus Mongoloraphidia; species Mongoloraphidia duomilia. The sequence continues at coordinate 26,237,260 of CM077519.1, forward strand.
ATTACTTAAATATGTTCATTTGATCTATGGTTCTCGGAAGCTATGTGCGCTCTAATATTTAGTTGATTTGATCTGAATTTTTACGTAACTAAGTAAAGTAAAAATGATTATTTGATCTCTTTTTAATTAGAAGTAAGCTGCTTTTGTTGTTAAAATATTGATTGGATTTATGGACATGCAGTAGGCGTGTTGATTTTAAATAATTAAAAGTCATTTATTGAAGTTCCGCAGTGTTTTTATTATTTTTACCAATTATTCGAATATATTCGAATATTGGCTAAAATTTGAGCGAATATTCGAATACCTGAAACATCCGAATATTTGCATGCCCTACATGTGATACACCAAATTAATCAGAAAAATAAGCAGAATTCGAATATCTAAAAATTCAAAATGGCGTCCATAAGAAAAACCAAAGTTCATGTCAATATCTCATTATGTAGTGGATATAAAAAAATTAAACCTACGCCACTAAAAAGATCATAATAAGTTATCAAAAAATGGTTAAAGAAATTTTCAGATATCTTCATAAATAAAAAAGTTATGGCCAGTTTTCAAAAACGGCAATTTTCACTATTTTCTAAATAAATCCATAGTGTGTCAAAATTCAATTGTTTTTTCGACGGGACGTTAATGAGCACATAATTCTGCACTACTTTGCCCATTTAACCGACTTTCTATCTCCACTAATAACAAAGTTACCCATGTTAGCCAACGTCAACTTGGACACCCTGTATAGAACATTGGTCTCGAATGCTTTTTAAGATTTTTTGAACATTTAAAAATTTAGAAGATTAATATTTTATTTTCTGCTTTTTAAGGCCCTCAATAAAAAGCATCTTCTATTAAAAAAAAAATTTTTATACATTAATTTTTTAGTTCTAGATTTTTTTATAATCAATACCTTTTCCTATAATCAATACTAAATACTAATGTATAAAACTGTAACGAAACATCTGTCTGTAATTTCATTTTCTCGCGGAGTTGTCGAGTAGGTAATATATTTTATGATATCAAAATGGGAGAACGCGTTTTCAGAATTTTCGTTTGTACAAGCATTACTCTAAAATAGCTAGACCGATTTTAATGAAACTTGATACACTATATCAGCTGGTACCGGCAAATGGAAATATATATAGGATACTTTTTATTTAAAAGTTAAGATAAATTTCGCGTTAAAATCGATATTAATGCAATCGAATCTGCTGGCAGAATCGACATTCAGGTGATCGAAGTCGCGGGAAAATTATCCCTAATATCTGACAGCCGTTGACTGAAGTAAAAATTGTATAATGTAGTACCCACTTCAATCAGTGGCTATTAGATTTCAAGATTAGCCATTTTATACTTTAAAGTTCATATTCTACGATCAAGCAAGTTAAAAAGGTTAGTTATTGCTATAATTTTTAATTTCAAAAGAATAGAATATACAGGGTGAGTTCGACCACCCGTATCAGTCGTTTTTTTCGAAAACGGTTAGTCGTAGAGATTTGTGTCAAAAATTTGTATTATAAAAGCCCTAATAAAGAATCGAATGGTGATAATTTTTTTTTCCGGGAAGGTCGGCTTCCCTATTAGTTTGCTCCAGAATGTCCAGAACTCCGGAATTATAAATGTAATGATAGGTCGAAAGTGGTATTGTTGAAAAGATCTTTAAAAAATAAGCAAGTTTTGTAGGAAATTTTTTTTTATTACTGCCACCCCTGTAAATTTCTATAAGTATAAATATAAATTATTATATGTTCAAAACTCCGGAATTTTAGAAAGCACGATAGGTTGAAAGTGGTGCTGTTGAAAAGCTCTTTAAAAAATAGGCAAATTTTGTAGGAAAAATTATTTAATTACTGCCACCCCTGTTAAGTAACAATCGTTTGAAATTATTAAATCAAAATTTCATAATAACGATCGAAGTCGGCATTAAAAATCTAGCAACCTTAGACATTGTCACAAGTGTTCAAACTGTCTTCCATTTACTCTTTAATACATACTACTGAGCTCTTCTGGTTATACTGTGAGTATACTTCTTCAGTGTTTAATGATCGATAGATAGGTAACTAGATTTTAAATGCGGACTTTTAAAAAGTTCGTTATTATGACATTTTAATTTAGTAATTTCAAACAAATATTACTTAACAGGGGTGGCAGTAATAAAAAAAAAATCCGTACAAAACTTGTTAATTTTTTAAAGATCTTTTCAACAATACTACTTTCGACCTATCGTTATATTTATAATTCCGGAGTTCTGGACATTCTGGAGCAAACTAATAGGGAAGCCGACCTTCCCGGAAAAAAAAATTATCACCATTCGATTCTTTATTAGGGCTTTTATAATACAAATTTTTGACACAATTCTCTATGACTAACCGTTTTCGAAAAAAACGACTGATACGGGTGGTCGAACTCACCCTGTATATCTATGAGTGAGGGACATTATATTTTAGGTAGGTATATATGTATTTTGGGATTTTACGAGTGTTTCTCCTACCTGTCCCAATTTCACTGTTCGAGCCAAAAAAGTTTGGGAAATCCTGCATGTACAGTTTTATATTATTATACCCAAATGAACCTATAGATTTTAAAACTCGTTTAGGTACTTATGCATAATTGCATACCGTATGAATGTCCAGTTTTTTTTATTATTTATATATAATATCATTTCAAACATCTTGACGCTTGATTAGACAAAATTCCCATACAATTAATGAACGCGTCACAAACGGAACTATTCAATGGCGTCAGTATTATCATTTATCAATAAGTATATTACTATCAGTATTCTTTATAGTATAAATCGTGAATATTTAAAGTAGAGGTCAGATTGGTTTTGTTGACTTAGGTCAAGTTAGTTTACTCAGACTGTAGGTTTCTTTATTATTTGAATGAATGCACAGTGATAAGTTAACTGTGAAGAAAACTAGGAATTCCGAATTATAGATTATAGACGATAAAGAACTTTCATTAATTGTATACTGTCGTTAAATTAAAAACACGTAATTAATATAAATAGCATTCTTTAGACCTTAAAAGCGATACTGAATATGTACGTAAAGCGCCCCCTACACGCAGCGGAATGCTTGTATGTTTTGTTTGTGCTGACATGTTTGCACTACAAATATTACAACTACACGTAGCGATTTGTTTGTACTGTTATGTTTGCACGAACATGATGTTGCGTGTAGGCGATAAAATATATTTGCCATCAGAATATTCTGATAATAAATATGTTTTACCCTACACGCAACATCATGTTTGTACAAACATAACAGTACAAAGAGATCACAGAAAGTTGATTTAAAAAAGCAATCTTTCCATCCTTATGTTTGTACATACAAAATCCAGCGACATTATGTAGATTTGCGTGTAGTTTGTCAACATGTATGTGCATACATAATGCTGAAAGTTGTTTGTGCAAAATTTGTATGAACGTGTAGAGATGAAACGTATTGTTTGTATATTTTGTATGTACATACAAACCGTACAAACATTCCGCTGCGTGTAGGGGGCGCTTAAGGGGATAATAAGTGTTATAATTATTGATTCAAGGAAAAAATCGGTTGTCGCTGCAGACTCGATCTGGTTGAGTTACCAGTTTTTCTTTAATGCCGACAGCAATCACTCTACTACTGTTAGGCCATAGGGAAACAGCATAATCCGCGTTATGAAAAATCGAGGGGTACGAAGCCGCGGGGCGCTGGTACTTAAATAAATAAAACTATAAATCGTAGACACAAAAATGTTTATACAAAAGTTGTAGAGAATGTTGTTCTCTACAAGATTGATAATAACCATTCTTCACTAAAAATGAAACGGAACCGAGAAATTCGCATAATACGTTTTTCGTGAACTTGAACCTCGAATATTTGGCAACGCCGGCACGATATCGAATGGAATTTTTTATACACGTTTTTTAAAACACCATAACGAAGGTGTATATAAAAATTCAGCTAATTGGGTATTAGAAGTGTCGGTGCAAAATATAGAGGTGGAGAACAGACGTGTTCTTCTATCTTTTTTTATTACAAATACATAATCATGGCAACAGATGTAAATTAACAATACCTACTATACATTTTTAAATTCACAAATGCGTCACAAGACAAGGAAAAGAGAATCTATTCGTTTTCTATCTCTCTTTTCTAACCTGACACTGTCACAGTTGTGCCTATGACTCCCCTACTGTATCTATGATATCTCTATGGTAGCAATGCCGTTGTTAATAATATGGCGTTTCCATGGTTGCTTTATTACAATTGAAATTTCAATTTGTTATTAAAAAATTCGACTGATGACCAGTCCTGTACTTCCCACCTAGTAAATATTTGCAAAAAATAAACACTTTTTTTTTCTTCTTTGACTAGGCCCAAATAACCTTAGCTGTTGGTGGTCTTTAAAACACAATTTCATTTTTATTCTTTAAAAAAAGCATGGCCCTCTTTTTTGTTTGATGATCTACTGATGGCTAACTTAATATAGCAAAAATCATGGTTACCTTGATTTACGTACAATTTTTATTTTTTTTAGTAAAATATTTTTTTTCTCGAAAACTATACATTTTAGAGAAAAAAAATATTTACATTTTTTTCATATTATAACATCTAGAATTCATTTATATTTTTTTTTACCTATGTTAATACGTGACATTGAGGACGTTTTTTTGAATATCTCAGGATCCACTGAACCGATTTGACTCAAAATCTAATCAGATCTAAGTTAAAGGCTGATAAACACAATAGAACAATCGGCATGCCCGTATGTTGTTCCGTTCTTAAGATATCGAAGGCGAAAAATTGACCACACACACACACACACACACACACACACATACACACACACACACACATATACACACACACACACACACATACAGACATCAGTCAGAAAATGATCTTAAACGATTGCTAGGGTCTCAAAACGTGAAAATCTGTTAAAATCTCGAAATATTTTTTTCGGACTAAATCCATTACTTCCCTACCATAGTAGAGGTGGGAAGTAAAAATAATAAGTTGAGCATAATATATGAATTGGACATACGAGTATTTGATGCTAGTCCCGAATAACCCTAGCTGTCCGTGGCCTTGAAAAAAAATCTGCAACAAGTTATAAATGTCATAGCCGGAATCTAAATTCAGTCGTATTACTTGTAAATCCCGCTAGCCAGAGGTATCTGACCGCCATATTGTCATTCCTTCGTTTTAACAGTCTATTACATTGAATCTGAATTATTTCGCCACTTTTAAAGTGGCGAGTAAGATTTTAGCGACGCTTTGTCATTTCCTTCTGATATACTTTTTTCAACCGACTTGTAAAACATTGTTACTGATAGTCCTGACCTGACACAAGAAAATCAAACAGATATAGGTAATTTCAAACGAAAAAAAAGAACAAAACGTTGAAAATTCGAAACAAAAAATTCTTGTTAATCTTACTGTTTCACCATGGAAAAAGATCAAAGTTCTGCTAAATTTACAGTAGGGACCTACCTGTACTTAGCTAAACAATGAGATTGTGGAGGTCTGCTGTGAATTGTTTTCTTATAATTTCAGTGAGATAATTTTATTGGCGTTGGTAAGTTGAGTTGACTAACTCAAATATTTGTTATTAATTAAACAGTTTTTCGCTTGCTTTTATCAATTGTTGACACAGCGTCTATACCGAGTATAGATAATAGGTACTTGTGGTAGTGCCGTGTACTGCATTTACAATGATGGAGGAAATTGAATATTGCATTAAAAACAAATGCTCCGTTAAAATCGATATTTTTATATCAACTTTAGATAAATAATGCAGACCGGATCAAGCCGCAAAAAACGTGGATACATTTATTTGTATTGACATATTATTATAAAAAAATTAGATATATTACACACACACATATATATATATAAAATTATGATTTAATAGCGATCACCCATTGCTCCGCTCACGTATATTTAGTATATTGTTAATTTGTTATCCCCCCGCGAGAATCTCTCCCTCTGCGTAGCTTTCTATTAGTGAAAGAATGTTTTGAATTGGTTTAGTTCCAGAGATAAGAATTTATGATTTATTAGCCCCCCTGCGTGTCTGTTTGTCTGTCTGTCTGTATAACCGCTAACTCCTCCTAAACCACGCAACGGATTTTGATGCGGTTTTCACCATCAGTTAGATAATTTTTCACGGAAGGTTTATTTACAGGGTGTCCTCAAAGACACTAAACACACGCCTACCACATGTTCCTGAGACCAAAATAAGCCGATTTAAGCAAACTTACCTTCTTACAAAATTTCTTAGTTTGGGCGCTATACGGCCCTGAAGTTACAATTTTGAAATCGTTTTTTTGTTATAAATTTAAAATACAAATACAAATTTCTCAAAAACCATGAGAGTAATCGAGTCTTATTAAGAGTAGCTTTTTTGTAGCAAATAAGTTACTGACTCTAAATTTTATACTTAAACCCCCTTTCTTCCATTGGCGTAGAAATTTGAAACGTTCAAATATTAAAAAAAACCCGAGTTCTACGCCTATGGATTAATATTAATCATAATTTTGATATGGGTTTTTTTGTTCCATAAAACTATGTCAACGTGCCAAATTTTAGCAAAATCGCACAAGCCGTTTTAAATTTATAACAAAAAAACGATTTCAAAATTGTAACTTCAGGGCCGTATAGCGCCCAAACTAAGAAATTTTGTAAGAAGGTAAGTCTGCTTAAATCGGCTTATTTTGGACTCAGGAACATGTGGTAGGCGTGTGTTTAGTGTCTTTGAGGACATCCTGTATATAGCGAACGAACGAAGCGAGTGAGTAATGTAATTCCTAAACCACGCAACGGATTTTGATGCGGTTTTCACCATCAGTTAGATAATTTTTCACGGAAGGTTTACATATATAGCGAACGAGCGAAGCGAGTGAGTAATGTAATTATAATATTTTATCGAACGAGCGAAGCGAGTGAGTAGTGTATTGCACCCGGACTTTCTTAGCACCCGGGTGAAGTAGGACAGGGCCGCTAGTTAAATATATAATTTATGAAAAAAAAGCAGTCAGATTTCATTTTGATAGAACCGACCAAGTCAGCCTCAAGTCAGCAGTCAGTAGAAGTTTGGAACTTCTACCGAATCTCGAAATATTATCCTTTACAAAATTCTTACAATTTTTGAGCGCGACCTCTTGGACTATAACGGGAAATCGTTATAGGTACTTCTTTAAAAAAATATTCAAATAAGTACTACATAAATATGGACAACAATGGCTAGAAATCGCTGAATCATAATAATATTATGCAACAACAGTAGGTATATAGATGTTATCTAATAACGTTACAATCATCCGGAAGTTCGGCGCTAAACGTATTTGTGTGTAACGCGTAAATTCGCATCGTGACTTGCGGTCTCCGCCTTTCCGGAAGGACGAAGGAGCATTACTGAACTAACATGTTACCGGGTTATAGTCTGTTTATTTAGTTTGAGGAAATGTTGGTTGAAGTGTTTACCGGCGCATTCAAGTAAACTCAACTGTGTACATAAAGGCCGATTGTGTATCGAAAATATATCTAAATATAATATTATATAAAATATTAACGAGGTCTGTGGTAAAACTATCGTGGAATTTTAAATTTATTATTTTAAAGCAATAATATTTGAAAATATGGATTGGTATTAGGCCCTGACAATAGTAGCAGTCGTTGGCCTTAAAAAATAAATAAGAAAGTGACAGCATTATTGTCTGCAAATTGGATTTCTTGGGATATTTTTTTTTCCAAGACAGGATTGGCATATACAGGATGTCCCAAAAAGAATGGGACATAAAGTAACAGCTGATTCCTTACAAAAAAATATTGCGATAGACCCCAACATGTCTATTCCGAAAGTTGATATTAAAAGAGATACAGGGTGTCAAAGTTTAATTTTTATTTTTATCATTATGACGCGGCATTTTAATAAGAAACAATGAATTTTTAAATGAAACTGTCAAAATTACCATGATAACGCCGCGCCGGCGTTTTCAAAGCCACCTATGTTCATTTTCAAAATTTGCCATTTAAAACCACATTGCATCGATTACTTTAAGTGCAAATATCTTGAAAAAGGTTACTCCTAGCCACTTTTACAAAGTATACCTTTTTTACGTAAAAATGACGGAAAAATCAATTTTTTAATTCAAAAAAATAGTACGAGTGCGTACAAAAAAGTTATGACTATTTGAATGAGTGAAAAGGTGTGTAAGTGGCGTCCCCTACAAGTAATAGCCATACCAAGGTCAGATTTGAATTTCTCATGTCAAAAAATCCCCATATACTAAATTTCATTAAAATGCCTAAATTATTTTAAAAGTTATTTAAGAAAATCAAAAATAAAAATTAAACTTTGACACCCTGTATCTCTTTTAATATCAACTTTCGGAATAGACAAGTTGGGGTCTATAGCAATATTTTTTTGTAAGGAATCAGCTGTTACTTTATGTCCCATTCTTTTTGGAACACCTGTATATATAAATATATTTTCAGTTTTTGTGTATCTGTCTAAATATTTATACTGAAATCACGCGAGAACTGCTGGATCGATTTTGATGAAGTTTTCTATACTATCAAATATTATTAGCATCCAGACTTGTAACAGTATAGGATACTTTTTGCCCAGCTACGCTCGGTTTAAGATACGATATCTGCCAAAACAGACATTAACGCAAGCAAAGCCAGTTGTCTCTAAATCAGGTCTCTGACTTCTGAGCTTTTGCGAACGCCTATAATATGTATATTTTAATGGACATCTCTACGATATATGTTAGATTCAGAGTGGAAAATAATAACATCAAAAATATCCTTTTGTGGTTTTAACTTTTAATATTTATATTTTTTAACGTTCACCTTGATTTTGTCGGTGACTTGAAAAATTACAATAAGCGACCCAAAAGGCCATGGGCACTCATTAATATTTCAACAAACGGTTAAAAATAGCTGAATCAAAACATAATTAATTATTCCATCATTATAGTATTGAAGCTAATTATTATAATAGCCGTCATAATTAATAATTAATAGGCTACGTTTATTACATCTGATTGTATATCAGTAATATTGCAAGTATACTTACCAAACATTTATTTGTTTCATACTTGGAAACATTATTGATGGCATGCCTTTATATCTGGAAAATTTAAAATTCCAGCCTCAACGATTTTTACATTATTAGACCTATCAAATTACGTTTTTAAATCTGAATAATTACAAAAAGTATGAAGCTTGATTTAGATTTTTTTTTATACTAGGGAATGCCGGACGTCGAGAAATATTGAAAGATAAAAACTGTAACATGTTTGAGAAAAATGCCGTTTTTCCATAATATCATATTAATTATACTTTTAATAGACGGAGAGATGGCGATGTTTTTTCTTAAGTGTCGACGTAGCTGTATATGTATTCGTGTTCACCATTTGAGAATCTGTAAGTCTGTCAGCCTTTCTCTCTTGCGTTTTAAGTGGGAGATAGAAATTAGACAGGTAAAATATGATTTTTTCATGTATCTAATAATGCAACACTTTTTGTTCTGTTGTATATTTTTGAGTAATAATTTAGAATACTTACATAATATATTAACATTACTTGTTCGATTGGTTTGACCTTTAAACATAAAAATTTCTTAAAAACTTTGATTTTGATGTTCGGACCCATTAAAATAACTTCCCAATGTACTGGGAAGTTAAAAATATTTTTTCGTGTCTCTACGTAAGATCATCCTGGCATATTTTTTACCTACGTAAAGAGTGGCATATATTATATTGTAATTCTAAAATGCCAGATCAAAATGTTGATGTGAATTCGAAAAAAATTATTGAAAATCCATTATTTCTAATAATAATTAAAATAAAAGTTAAAAAAACTAAAACCCGACTACGTAAAAGAAGGCAATAAGCTTCCAATATGAAAGTTAGTTATTGTACATTTTATAGGCGTTCGATAACTATGGCCGTTAGCGTCTAATCCAATATGAAAAGTAGTCGGGCAAAAAGATATTATAATAAAAATAAAAAGCCTGATATTTACTCGGTAATATTATTTTTTAAAAATTTTTGTTTTAATTTGTGATTATTTTCGAGATTTTTAATATAAAAAATCTTGTTATTCTGAAGATGGACTAAGTTCCGAAAGCGCTTAATAAATGAATTTAAAAAACTTTTGGAAAGGATTTCTTCCTATTTTTATTTTTATCTTGATTATTCCAAATTTATGTGCGTAATAGAATAGTAATAGTTAAAAAGATATTACTTGAAGTTTAAGTATACTAGCAATGAGATGACTCTAAACAAATATATTTTTGCCCGTTTTCATATTGGAAGCGACGCTAATGACCATAGTTATCGAACGTCTATAATGTACAATAACTAACTTTCATATTGGAAGCTTGTTTACTTCTTTTACGTAAGTAGTCGGGTTTTAGTTTAGTTTAAAATAGTTTATTTATTTATTTATTTATTTACTTAATACCAACAGTTACAAAAACCAATTACTGGTACATAGTAATAAGTACAGACATACCAAATATCTGTTTTACAAATAGGAAACAAATACAAAAAAAAAATGTAAATACAAATTACGCATATTATACAGAGATAAGAGCGAGGGAAAAAAATCCAAGTAATAATCATTGAAAAAACAATGATATATCCTCAATATTTTCAATAATTTTATTTTTGAATTCATTAATCTGCATGTAAATATCTATATTTAAACGAGTGGCATAATTAATTAACCTTATCATATTGTTCAGAGGACAATGAAGCATGTAATTCGTTTGAGGGATGTCTGGCATTACTAAAGCCGTATTTATTCTTAGGTTAATCTGCGGAACATTGAAAATGAGTAAATTTCAAAAATCTTTGTTGTCGATATAATTATTGTTAATTACTTTGTAAGGATATAATATAATATTAGATAGAATTTTCTTATTTGTATGTAATAAATTGAATTGATGACAGTAATAATCGTAATCAAAATTATGATCCGGATATGATGCAGTAGTCCTGAAAACGAGATATTTTATGAAATTTCTTTGAACACTCTCAATAATATTCTTCATGAACCTTTGCCATGGATACCATACCGGAGAAACATACATCAGTATAGGCAAAACTAATGTTTTATATAAAGACAGCAATGTATTTAAATTTTTGAAATGAATGGAATATCTCTTAATAAAGCCTAGTGTTTTCATCGCCTTTTGTACAATATGATAAATATGTGAATGAAATGATAAAGTATTGTCGAATATAACACCTAAATCAGTCAATTGATTAACACGCGAAAGCATGTCGTTACTCATATAATAGTTGTTCAAGAATATATTTTTTGATTTACTAAAAGTTATCGTATTACATTTATTAATATTAAAGTAAAGCTTGTTTTCCACACTCCATTTAAATATGTTATTAATATCATGCTGTAATTTGTCTGAATCACTGGCATCTGTTATTTTTAAAAAAATTTTTAGATCATCTGCAAATATTAAAATTTTAGAAAATTTTATGACTTCAGATATATCATTTATAAAAATAAGAAATAGCAACGGACCTAAATTCGAACCCTGAGGGACGCCAGACTTTACCTTATATTTACTGGATGTGTGACCATTGCAACATACATATTGTTGCCTCTGAAATAAGTAAGAATAAATAAATTTCAAAAACTGTAGACTAAAGCCTAATTTTAACATTTTAGAAATAAGAACACCGTGATCAACCCTATCAAATGCCTTTTCAAAGTCAGTATAAACAGCATCAATCTGATATCCTTTAGAAATACCGTCATAACAGAATTGCGTAAAATTTACAAGATTAGATAATGTTGATCTATTGGGCATGAAGCCATGTTGGTAACTAGTGATTTTAGACTTAATTTCGTTAAAAATTCTGTTATATAAAATTTTTTCAAAAATTTTAGATGGCACTGAAATAATTGATACTGGCCTATAATTTCGAATATTTTCGAATTATTTATTTATTCAGCACATGCACGCGTTTAGTGTTTTTTCGTTTCTGTTTTGCTGACCTATATGTTTTAGTGACCAATATGTAACGCTTTTCAGTGCTATAATAAAAAACAGTTGCATAATGAACCATTATGTAACTAGTTGCATAATGAACCATTATGTAACCTTTTTTTAATTCTATTAAAGTCTAAAACCATGCATGTGTTGAATAAAGCAGGTATAGTGTGCAAAGCGTGTGCTAAATCTTTATGCGTCAGGCGCAATGTTGTAAGCACTCGTATGCGGCTCGTGATGTACACTCGCCAAGGCTCGTATTCGCTCGCCTACTACTCGTGCTGAAAACATCAGCTCTCGTATGCGGCTCGCGATGCACACTAATTGTCAAGGCTTGTGTGCGCTCGCCTACTACTCGTGCTGAAAACATCGCGCCTGACGTATAAAGATGTATTTAGCACACTAGTTACACAATATACTATTGTATAGTCTTTTTTACCATTTTTATAATTTTTAATTCATCAACTATTCATCGAAGGTCTATTATAATAGGTTGACTTCTTATAATCCAGCTCTATACATGTGTACGCGGTAATAAAGTTTCAGTCTCATTTGCGAACTTACGGGCGTCGTGCATATAGGGTTACCATTTCGAAATTTGAAAAGTCTTGACAAAATGCCGGACATTTCAAAAAAAGTCCGGACATTTTAGATTGATTTAATGCTTGTTTTATTTTTAAGTAATTTAATGCGAAAATTAAACATGTATTCAAAATTTTTCCATCTAATTAAAAAGTCCGGACGGAAGGCTGAAAGTCCGGACAAATCCGAACGGATGGTAACCCTAGTTGTGCATGCTTACTGGTTACCTATGTGAATGGTATCGCTATAATACTGGTGACGTATACTTGTTTTTAGCTGTGGTCACAATATACGACTGTAGTTTGACTTTTTATAACAGAAAGATCAATGAGCAATTAAGCGAGACGGTTACACAAACAGTGAAAAAAATTTGCCAAATAGGTAGGATAGACTAAAAAATTTTTTTTTTATTGTAAATTAATAAATATTACTCGAGAAGAGTATATTCATTATTATATTATGTATATTTATTTTCTTTCTATTTATGTATGTCACAATTTACACGTACTAAGCATATTTAACTATTCAAAGGATGCGAACTGAGAAAAAATAGATTATAGAACTGTAATTATTCGATATTTTTCTTAATATTATGAATATAATATGACTAAGCTTTTTCGTTACTATTTTGAATGAGGTCTCTCTTAAATCAATATTATAAATTGAATTTAATTCAATACAGTAATTATTATTTTGAATTTAATACTGAATGTTTCGTATTATTTGCCATTAAAGATATTTTTTGACCTTTGTTAACAGTTTCATATAAAATTTTGATAACATGATATTTGGTAAAACCACTTCCGAAATCGAATAATAAAATTCAAATACGTGATATAAGTCTGGCAACTAAACATTTTTTGATAAGTATCATTATTTGTTAAAGGTTGACTTTATTACTTATAAGACTTCGCAAGATATCTTCGATGTGTTATTTTGCATAGTAGAAAGAAGGAAAGAAATTTAGATTGTTGTCCATGGTGATAAAGGTTTTCATATGAAAAGTAACTGACTTAATTTTTATTAATGATTCTCAGTGAAGATGACGTTTTGTTTTCTACTGCTTCATTTTTTAGGGTTCCGTATCTCAATAAGAAAAAACGGAACCCTTAGGTATAGGAGCACTCGTTTGTCCGACTGGCTGGCTGGGTGTCCGTCAGTCAAGACCCATTTTCTCAGGAACGTATAGAGATATCAAGTTGAAATTTATACAAAATATTAAGGTCTACCGTCCCTTAAAGGTGTAAAAATTTAAGCTTCTAGGTCAACGCAATCAAAAGATACGGCCATTTTGTCATCTCATCAAAAACCTATAGGGTACTTCCCGTTGACCTAGAATCATGAAATTTGGCAAAAAGCAAGGTCTCGCAGCATAAGTAAAGGGAAAAATCCGAAAATCACAAAAAGTAAAAATTAAAGGGTGTCCTATACCCATTTTGATATTCGCAAACTCACTCATCAAAACCTATAGGGTATTTCCCGTTGGCCTAGAATCATGAAATTTGGCAAAAAGCAAGGTCTTGTAGCACAAGTAAAGGGAAAATTCCAAAAATCACAAAGAGTAAAAATTAAAGGAGGTCCCCACACATAAAACGGAAAAACCTTTTAAAGGCTGTATCTTTGGAACCGTCACATGTAGCCGGTTGAAATTTTCACTGAATATGTCTACCTAATATAATTGTTGTAACGGTACGGAACCCTCGTAGCGCGCGTTCCACACGCACTTGACCGCTTTTTTTATCTTTGACATGCCCTCAGATAACTGAGTAGAAGCAGATTGCAATTAATATAATACATTTGTGATTTTGTTATTTGTATCTTTCAACAATTTGATTTAAATAAAGAATTTAAACTGACATATACAGTTTATTCATTATTTTTCTACAGGTATTTTTTTACTATAACGAGTCATGCCTAAATTTATAAGTGGTCTCAAACAGCAGTTGATGGAATTAAATTATATTCAATGTGTCACTGAAATTCCATAACAGAATTCACTTTCAAATTTTAGTACAATTAGAAAAAAAATAGCACTTACGTAAATACAGTGAAGTGCGAAAAGCTTAATGTAATATAAGCTATAATTGAAAAGTGCACTTACAGAGTTGGAGTTCGAAGCAAAAGGGGAAACGCTCACCGCTTTTTCTCTGAACGTGGAGGTGTTTTGTTACAAGAGTTAAATCAAACGACGCAGGAACAGGACCGATTTCAGAGTTGAGAAAAATCACATAAAAAAATATTGTTTTCGGCCGACCAACTATCATTATCAACAAAAATTAAAATAAATTTGATAATTTACTGCATAATACCTATATGAGATGTTAAATCCGTTTTATTTCGTTTTTTGTGTATATAATTCAACACAGACAAAAATGCAAGTCTTCCTCTTAATTAGCGATTTAAAATCATAACAGCGTCATTGTCATTTGACCATCATTTTGAGATAATTTTGCATATACAGGGTGATTAATAAAGAATGGGAAATCCGGAAACTGGAAATACTACACGTGAAATGGTGGCCATTGACGCAAACATGCCTGATCCGAATGTTGATAGTTTCGGGTGTTGAAAGTTAAAATTTTAATTCGTTAAATCCGTTTTTATCGAAAACGGAACGTGATACCGAAATGAAACAAGAATACATAATTTATGTAGAAATGATTGCTCTTTCAGATTTTGAATGAAATTTCATGTTTGATGTACAGGGTGAAAAATTATTTACCTAAATGTATGTGAAATTGGTCGTAAGTGGCGACCTCTTCGAGCAACACGGAAATTGCAATACGTATCTTACTCGTCACCTAAAAAAACATAACTTCAAAAATTTTCAAGTTTCTACCCCAGATATTTTCGGAATTATGGCAAAAAAACGAATTAAAATTTTAACTTTCAACACCCTGTATATCCGAAACTATCAACATTCGGATCAGGCATGTTTGCGTCAATGGTCACCATTTCACGTGTAGTATTTCCATTTTCCGGATTTCCCATTCTTTATGATTCACCCCGTATATAAAGCACATTTAGCCGGTTGAAATGTTCACATAATATGTAGAATATGTGCTATTATGGCAGATATCCTAACAAATAATAAAAAAAAACAAAAAGTAAAAATGAAGGGGGGTCACCTAACAAAAAACTTGTTTTTTCAACATTCTTTTGTTTTTGCTCTATCGTAAAAACGATAATACATGCAAGCGTCAAACTTGGTGCAATTATAGTGCAAATTCTAAACTACAACAACAAATAATATAAACGGACCAGACGACCAAGTGTGAGTCGGACTAAACAGTTTATTATGTTCAACAGTTTTGAAGTTTACATTAACGGTGGCACATGAAAAAACACTCTCATTTTAAAATTGACGTATCTTTTTTATTTGTCAACCGATTTAAATGAAGCAAACACTAAATGTTATCCTAAGCTTATCTCAAACATGATCCCTACCTAAATCTTTATCTTTTTAACGTTTTTGTTTTATTTTTTTTTGCTCTATCGTATATTATGTACTGTTAAAGACTTCGTGTAGAGTGTAGACAGTATACACTGCAGGTATGTATTGTATATGACGATATGAAACAAGCACCTCGCAGGGGCTAGCGCGCTTGCTTGTCACTACGAAGATCCGGGTTCTAATCCAACTGAAGATACGTGTTTGTTTTTGTTTTGTTTTTTTTACGATCTAAACATTTTGGAATTTTTTACTTTAAAAATTAATTTAATTAAATTTGATACGGAAAAATTTTGAAACACTTAAAACAAAATAAAATATAAGTAAATCAACTTTTTTTTGCAGTACGGAACCCTCGATGCGCGAATCTGACTCACATTTGGCCGTCTTTTTTTATATTTTAGGTCTCCATGCCAAATGTGCGTTAAGAAGTATAGCTTCAAAAAACATGTAGGTACATATAACCATTGTTTAACATATTACTAGAAGATTTTGATCCTTATGAGCGTAAATGAGGCCACTTTTTCTAGAGGCAGCTAGACGTCGCACTATTGGCCATCTGTTGACTAGCATCCTAAGTTTTATTATTTAATCTTTGAGTACAGAATAATTGTAGAGTTTTCAGAAGTGAGTTGTGTTGACAATCGGCCATCTGGTGACTAGCATCGTAATTTTATTTAAGACAATCTTGCGTCATTGGTTCATATTGCATAATATTTCGCGGTTATATTAATAGACAACCCCTAACGTTCTTTCGAAACGCCTCTTTTTTGAGATGTTTATATTCACGAGGAATATTATTATAAGTATATAGAGGCAGAACCATAAGTAAAAGATTTTTTATAAAAATTTGTTTCATGGAAGCTAATTGACAATGTTGTATCTTATGACCTTGTATTTTTATTATGTTAAT
This sequence comes from Mongoloraphidia duomilia, assembly GCA_039654895.1. Taxonomy (NCBI): domain Eukaryota; kingdom Metazoa; phylum Arthropoda; class Insecta; order Raphidioptera; family Raphidiidae; genus Mongoloraphidia; species Mongoloraphidia duomilia. The sequence goes on from CM077519.1 coordinate 26,254,224, forward strand.
CTGATAAATATTTTAAATTGCAATTTAGATAATCTGGCTGCCCGGTTGTGATCAAGTTGTCTACGAAGTATGCAATATGTAAATTTATGTTGTATACAATATATCTGAAGCATGTATTTTAAAATTTTTGGATAAGCTGCGATGTTGACTGGTTTATACATGGTCCGTACACAATATCACAATAATTAAAAGATGATAAAATGAGCGATTCCACTAAGTATTTGTCTATGTATAATCCTAAATTTTTGCAGTAGTCTACAGAATTAGTTTGATGACCAGACAGCGTTACGGCACTTTAGCCAACTGATTCCGGATTTCTATAGACATTATATTGAATTTAATTGGATTTAACATTAGGGCAAGACTTTTGGACCATTCTGATATTTTATTTAATTTTAAACTTAATAATGTTAATCATTATTATGTCAAACTAAAAATATTCATACATAAGAAAATTAGATAATCAAATTCATTAAAGGGGCCTACACACGATCAGTTTAACTGCGCAGTTTAACCCTTGTGGCGTCATGTCTGAGCGATAAACTGAGATAACTGCATAGTTCCGACAAATTTTAACGCAGGCTTTTGGCCTGCGCATTTGACTCTACTTTGCACCGATAAACTGCGAAGTCAGCTCAGTTAATTGAACAGTTGGCACAGTCATGTGTTTTGCGCTCAGATTGATCTGAGCGCAAAACCGAACTTCCCTTTCTAGTCGTGTCTAGCCACGCACGTCAGCTCTTCAAACTGAGAACAATTGAGGAGCAAACTGAAATAGCCCACACACGGTACAGTTCACACAACTGTGCAGTTTGACTGCACAGATAAACTGCGAAGTTAAACTGATCGTGTGTAGGCCCCTAACGATTGGAAAAATTGTGAAAGATTTATTTTAAATTCTTTTATTTAACAACAAATTTTACAATCTTAATGAATTTGATTATCTAATTCTCTTAAACTGCTTGCTTTTGTTAACTAATTAGTATAAGTTGCTATGATAGACTAAGAGCGGATAACACTTTTTTGTGTGTTTTTAGAAGACTTGGAACTTTTTTTAAAAGATAACTTTTAAATATCTCTACAAGGGGTAAATAGTCTGTCATTCCAAACGCGGGGCAAAACTTTTTCTAGACTTTACTAATGATAAACACACATAAGTCTTTTTTCGCAAGAGTGAACAAAAAAATATGGGGTGGTTTTTCCCCGCGTTTGGAATGACAGACTATATACCCCTTGTAGAGATATATAAAATTCATCTTTTAAAAAAGTTCCAAGTCTTATAAAAACACATGAAAAAAGTGTTATCAGCTCTTAGCCTATGAATACATCAAAATATATTTTACGAGTGTTTGAACAATTTTTATTCAGAAACAAAGAAATATAAAATCAGATAGCGTTAACAGATAAATTATGTAACTAAACTAAGTTCACTTTATATAAGTTTTATACAGTCTCAACAAATTTCAAAACATTAAAATAATGTCAGCTGCGGCAGTGATGTAAATATCTTATATCATTATTTAGGATCAGTTAGAGGTAGCATTGACAATATCTGAGCTGTTAGTTCAACAATAATATAGGTGGAAGCACAAGTCAACAATGAGTTTGTGGGCCAGGGGAATGAAACGTAAGCGGGCAGCTATAGTATATTTTTCAGTACATGGAATCACTATCTTCCCATATAATATGTTAATCAATGATATAACCTATATAATATTTCGACATAATATTATTACACCTTTTTATAGGTTTTCAATAAAGATTATTTCTATTCTATTCTATTCTATGTACAAAAAATTCGCAGAACTTGAATATTTAAATAAAGCTTAAACAGTAATTCACTCTGAACAATTAAAAATATAAAATTATACATGCGTGTGTAAATAAAATTTGCACCAACCCTGAGACAGTAGATTCAAAAAAACGTTTGACAACATTGCTTTGCAGCTCTTTGCTAAATTCCATTATTCTATGTACTTTACTTGAAAAACTGAGAAGTAACGTTCAAAAAATAGTTTGCAAATGGCAGTTCATTATTTTCAAAAAAATAAATTTTAACTTCTTTTTAATTGTTTACGCAACAGTAAGCTGAGGAATCCAATCAAACTGAGTTTTGAAAATAAAAAAATAGCACTAATAATAATTAGTTACAAATAAGCTGTGTGAACTTGTACCCCGACTTTGAAATAAAATTTTTTTGTCGTCCAATCTGTAGCTTTTTGTTTGTAGTTGTTTGTAGTGAAAAGATTTTTGTTTTTAGTTCAGCGGTTTTCGAAAAAAAAAATCAAAAATTCTCCCCCCCTCCTCACTTTTGAATTTCGAAAATCCGACTTCACAGTCATGTTCGGAATCGTTTGTAGTTGTTTGTAGTGATTTTACTTTCGTTTGTAGTTCAAAATTAAGCGAGCTACAAACAAAAAACCGAATTCGTTTACGCGCAAAAACCAGCGTCATAAACACCAACTCGAGTTCAGGTAGGCGCGTCATAGACACAATTTCGAAGATTCTAGTTTTAGGTAGGTCGATGGCTTTTAGGTAGATATAATTATGTTTTTTCAGATTTTTGCATAAACAAGTTTGGTTTCTTGGCTGTAACTTTCTTAATTTTGAACTACAAACGAAAGTACAATCTCTAAAAACAACTACAAACGATTCCGAACTTGACTGTGAAATCGGATTTTCGAAATTCAAAGTAGGGGGAGGGGGCAATTTTTGATTATTTTTTTTTAAAAACCGTTGAACTACAAACAAAAATCTTTTCACTACAAACAACTACAAACGAAAAGCTACAGATTGGACAAAACATTTTTTTTTATCTCAAAGTCGGGGTACAAGTTCACATAGCTTTATAAATAGATATTTATTTTCACATCATGTAATGTGTTAAATATATTTCAAGTACATTTTTATATCAATATTTATCACTTAAAATAAGGGTTGGTAGGTATTAGGTCCACTGCTGTTTATCATTTACATAAATGACTTGTCCACTAATGTCTCGAAATCGTCAACTTTCCTTTACGCAGACGATACAACATTCCTTGCCAATCATGAAAGTATATTCGAACTACAGAAATTGGTGAATTATACACTCGAAGAAGCCACTATCTGGTTTACAGCCAATAAATTATTATTAAATAAAGAAAAAACTCAGCATTGCATTCTGCCATACGGCATTCCCAAAGAAAAAATATCTGTAAAGTTTTTAGGAGTATATATAGACAGTGATTTAAAATGGAAAACCCATATTGATAATTTGTGCCATAAACTTTCTAAAATCATCTTTATTTTACGAAAAATATCTGCATATGTATCTTTTAAATCAGTATTAAACATTTATTATGGATTATTTCATTCGAACATGATATATGGTATTCTGTTATGGGGAGCTGCTCCTGATGCAATAAGAGTGTTTCGTCTCCAAAAAAAGGCTATACGCATAATAACAAAAAGTAATTCCAGGGCTACATGCAAACCATTATTTAAAGAACATGGCATTTTAACTTTACATTCCCTGTTTGTTTTAGAAAATTTAAAATACATCAGAGAAAATATAACCAAGTTTGAAACTGTTGAGAGCGTACACTCTTATAGCATCAGAAATAGAGCGGATATCAGAATTCCTTCATACAGGTTAAATAAATTAACAAATGGCCCTAATTTCTGGGCTCCAAAATTTTATAACAAGCTACCCATAGCCACCAGATCGTTGCCTCAACCGGCATTCATAAATCACGTTAAAAAAATTCTTAATGATTTGTGTCTATATAATTTCTTAGATTTTTTGTAAATTTTATATATATTTTGACTATTTTTGTAACTATGTGTAATGTATTACCTAGTATACAAATAAACTATTATTATTATTATTATTATTTATCTTCTTTATTGATCACTCTGTATATAGAAAGAAAAAAAAACAACCGAACATCACAAAGTGGTGGTCGCGTCTGTGTTCTTGTGCGCTTAATGTATTTACCCATTTGTTTTGCAAAAACAACATCGGCTCAAATCGATAAAATGTGCCGATATAAAAACAAAAACATACATATAGGGGTCATTAACATTTCAAATCAGCTATAAGGGCGTATTATCGTCATCCTCGGATGTAGAAAAAATAAACACATTATACGTCCTATCAATTGTTTTTACAGATTGTAGGTAGATTGTTATGATTACACAAAAGCTATTCAGTTCAATAACGTCATAATTTTCAATTGCCATTTTTTCGAATAATAAAACGTATAGGTACTTATATTACATTAATTGTTTTAAAATAAGTTTAATGATGAGACGATGAGAATATTCTCATTAAAAATAATAAATTACCGCAACAGTTCTTCGAGATACATATTCTCAAAAATTGTTTGTATATTATTCTAGTTCAAAATTCGCACTGTTTTATTGCGCTCTGCTGAATGTAAAATTTAATAATAACTAGTAGAGCTGGTGTACATTTCGCAACAAGTTTCTACTGGCTTAAATTTTGTATGAATGGACAGCTTCGCTGCAATATACAGTGCAACTCGGGTCCTGAGCCTCCCCTCAATTTTTCAAAATACTTGTTTCTGTTTTTTCTAAACTTTAGGACCGCCAGATCTACCTGACTTTCAATATGCTTTCTTTCAATATGATTAAAAACCTTCAGTAAAAATTCCAGGTGATAGAAAACACTTCAAATCCATTTACACCGCCTCCTGTCAGTAAATTCGGACCAACCAAACCGCCTGGAAAATGTTTTTAACTTCCCATTGGAAGTTATTGTAATGGGTCCGAAAATTTATGTTTCAAGGTCACTACACTATTTTTAGAAATATGTCTGTGTGTCACTGTGTGTGTACGTACGTGCGTACGTATTTGTCCATTTCTTTCTAAGACGAAATCTCGAGAATGAAAAATGATATCGACTACGTTAGGGTGCCAATTGACGCGTATTAACGTAAATATGATCTGAAAGAAATTTTTTCAAAATCGGTTCAGCCGTTCTTTTTTCTTAACGAAATAGACTCCAAAAAAGTAGATTTTACACAATATCTCGCGAATAAAAAATTATATCGACTTCATAGGGTGTCAATCGAGGCGTGTTAACGTCATTTTGATCCGACAAATTTTATAAAAATCGGTTCAGCCGTTTTTTTCTTTTTTTTAATTATTGTTAAAAATAAATAATAATTATGTTTTAATGATTAAAATGATTACTTTTCTGTGTAATTTCTAATTTAATTATTATTATTAAATATTTATCAAACTGGGAAGTTCGTCGTGTGGACCTCAAGGGTCGCAATTTAGTCCTAATAAACGACCCACCTCACGGCTTGTTTTAACTTGAATAGGTGTGAAAAAATAGTTACCAAAATTTCAAGCGATAGAATGAATTTTTTCCAATTTTATTGTAATTTAGCAAAAATTGAGTGGATTAGAACCCGAGTTGCCCAGCGAGCTGTCCATTTATTTTTCTGCAATAAAAAACTAATTTCGTACAAACTTTCAATCGGTGGAGACTCGTGTGTGAAAATGTTCACCAGCTCTTATAAACTATACAATAATACAATAGTGACGCCGCCGCCTAACTGTAATATGGCCACTGTTTAATTTATTAAGTCTCACTTATTTGCTCACTAAGCTTTCTCTCACTAATAGCCAAAAGGAGATATCAATTCGAACTCTGTCTATGTACCTACAACGAAAAATAAGCCTTACTTCGCGATAAAACTCACTTATCAAGCACTAGATGGGGCATCTGGCTTCTCCCGGATGCACTTGCTTCGCTCGTTCGCTCGAATTCATAATTAACTGCTCGCGAGTCGCGACTTATTATTTCTATTGGATGTATATTATTAAATTTCTGTTTCGCACCGCTTTTGATATAAATTTAATCTCAATTCAACTCGGAATCAATCCGATTTGCACCCGGGCGAAGCTGGGCTGGACAGTTAGTATAGACTATAGACCTTCCCCAAAAAATAAGCTATCGAGTGGTAAAAACCGCTTTCAAATCCGTTCAGTAGTTCTCGAGATTTGCCGGTACAGACAGACAGACAAACACCTATCGAGACTTCATTTTATATTATGTATAAAATGATGCTTGTTGCTTTTCGGGGTAATTTATAGGCATAGGTAATAGGAGCTATTAAGATTCTTGGAACTCCCTTATCTTACTCTGATGTTTTGACTCATGGAGATAGTCAACTCTGTAATGATTATACCGATATTAGTCCAAGCTCCCACCATGTTAAAACGTACCCACAGAACACCTCAAATTTAAAAGGTGAAAATGGTTGGAAAACATGTAAAAACATGTTATGCCTGGCAGACAAGTAAACATTTGTTAATTGCTATTTTTTATGAATTTTTGAAATTAAAACGAATTTACTTTTAGAAACACCTTCTTGAAATTTACACAATTTATGGTATATAATATATTTTTGAAAAAAATTTGTGTGCCTGACAATTTTTGTTAATTAACATCTGGCAGACCTTTTGTTATAACTGATTTTTTTTATGAAAGTACACTTCATAACACCTCCTTGGATTTTGTTTTAAAATAAAGTTTGAGATCTCCCCTATCTATTAAAACATGTCTGACTGGAAATGTTTGTTAAATACCTTGTCAGACTTATATTATGAAAGCGCAATCTACATGCATGAGTTTTCCATCATAAAAAACATTTTTTCGATGAAAAACCTATTTTAATATATAAAAGGAATCAAAGACTTTAAATTAGGATTAGAAAAAAAACATTTTTTTTAGTTGGCAGTGGTATTATCGCATTTTTTAACTAAAAAACGTGGTCTCGGCGCATAAAAAATAAAGTCGGACGTATTAAAAAAACATTTTTTCGCTGGCAGACCAATTTTTATTCATAAAAGAGATCTCGAACTTCATTTAAAAAAAAATTAAGATGTTTTGCCGCGGCCGCCGTAGAAACTTCTTATTAGCATAGTGCCAACGTTTTTTCTTCTTTTTAATAAGTTTCTACGACGGCCGCGCCAAACACCATCTTAATTTTTGTTTGAAATGAAGTTTGAGATCTCTTTAATGCATAAAAATTGGTCTGCCAGCAAAAAAATGTTTTTTACTACGTCAGACTTTATTTTTTATGCGCCGAGACCACGTTTTTTTGTTAAAAAATGTGGTATTAACTATTAACCGTTGCCAACTAAAAAAATGTTTTTTTGCCGTAACTTTTTTATATTTGAAAAATGAAGTTATTGGTTGACGAATCTTGCGCATCGCCATTTTTTAAAGATGTAAACAATAATATAGTCTTATAAGCAGCTTTTCGATATGGCTTTATCACTGCACTGTCAATTGTCAATCGCCATCTTCAACTTCAAGTTCAGATTAATCATCCGACTGTTCAATATCCTGACTAGATTCTTTTATGTGGATTTTTCAGTCGGTTCTTCCACCATTACATTTTCATCGATATCCAAAACTGGGGTCAACAACTAGTTTAAAAATAAAGGGAATTCCCGTTGAAACTTGAAATCGACGACACACACGCGCGCACAGGACCCGTTGTCCGCACAAGAGAAATTTTAGTATAAATTTTGCTGTTCGCGTCCATTCAAGAAAGAGTATTTTATATGGAAAAACTATAGGATTCGGTCGGGATCTGCCAACCGTCCGCGCAAGAGAGGTGTTCGCCCATGGGAGGTGTCTGTTAATGGAGATTTCGCTGTATATAGCATACCATCTGGAAAATAATACTTGACATTTTTATTTGATTTTCTTGCTGAGATTTCGAAAAACCAATCCTTTATCCAAACCGAAGCTCCTCTCATTCGCTGACGCATGCTAGAAAACTAGAGGGCTATCACTGAGATAACGCAATATTGTGTTGGGCTTTATACTGGCGGTTGGTCGGTCATTGAGTGTTTATTGAACCGTGTCTAAACGCAGTCAACAGATTGCTATCGCTTTCCATCTTCGAAGCTTAAATCTATCGACTGTCCCAATAAAAAGCTTCCAATTTTTACGTCCTGCGCTATAAGTATAGGATTTCGCACGACACCGAGGCTTTCTCGACGGGACGAAACAAGACCGATACTATACCGTATATTTTCTCAGTGTTATAGAGTATCTATACTGTAGGTACAGGATGATTTATATTAGCTCACCGACAAACTTTGACAGACGAAATATTATAATTTAAAAAAAATTGTGTATGAACATAATATGCCCCACTTCATTTATTTAAGGAATTTAACGTATCATGTTTTTACTTGTTAATAACAAAACATTCGTTGTTTTTTTTTATTTTTAGTTTTTTTATTTAGATGAGCTTTCATCTGTCAAAGTTTGTCAGTGAACTATTGAATCAGCCTGTATTTTGTTTGAAAAATTGAAAAAAGCTCATAAAAACGACTGGAGACACTTTTTCCCACCACCAACATCGGAACTTCCACCACATGTTATTATACAGCTGAGTTTTAAGCTCACCGACGTAACTTTGAAAGCTCAACTAAATTAAAAAAAAAATATTAACATGCAAAAACAACGAATGTTTATAATATGTTTAATTTTTTAAATAAGTGAACACATGTTCATATACAATTTTTTTCTTAAACTTTGATGAGTTTTCATCTGTCCAAGTTTGTCAGTAAGCTGATAAATTACCCTGTATTTTCGTTTGATATGCATGTTGGTACAAGTACCTAACCGCGGATTATCAATATCAAAATACATTTTCTAATACAGACGAAATTCATTATTAAAAAGTTGATAGTAAAGTATATTCAGTATCGAATAAAGAATATTAAGAGTACTGTACTATGTTTGGAAATTATAAAAAATTTTGGAGCATACAAGTAATTCAAGAATTACAAGGCGCGATATTCATGTAGGTACTGTGTGTAAACGGTTTTATTGAACATAGGGAAAATAACACTGAGAAGATTTATAATTTTGTAGTAGGCTATGAGCCATAAGACCTAATATAAATACAGTATTGGATTACATAGAAAAAATAGTACAGTGAATTTTTTAAACAATTTTCCATAGCAACGGTTGACTATTAAGCGTTACTCGGAACCGGCTAAATAAAAAAGTCATGATGTGTCGCAAGACACCCGACAGAAGCTATGCTTTTTACGCATTGTATATAAAACCGAATTTATCAAAGATATAAATAATACAATTAAAAAGTTATTATTTGATCGCCATTTTGAAATCTGACGCTATTTTATTTTTTTGTGTCTTATTAAATTCTCAAATATCAATTTTCAAAAGGATCGGATAATTTTTACAAAGAAATATATACCTATGACCGCCATTTTGAAATATGACATCATTTTATTTTTTTGTGTCCTAAAAAAAACTCGCAAATATTAATTTTCAAAAAGATCGGATCATTTTTGCAAAAAAGTACATATGGCCGCCATTTTGAGATCTGACATCATTTTATTTTTTTGTGTTCTATGAAACTCTCAAATATCAATTTTCAAAAGGATCGGATAATTTTTACAAAAAAGTACATACGGCCGCCATTTTTAAATCTGACATCATTTTATTTTTTTGTGTCCTACGAAACTTTCAAATATCGATTTTCAAAAGAATCGGATAATTTTTACAAAAAAGTATTTATGGCCGCCATTTTGAAATCTGTCGTCATTTTATTTTTTTGTGTCCTATGAAACTTTCAAATACCGATTTTCAAAAGGATCGGATAATTTTTACAAAAAAGTATATATGGCCGCCATTTTGAAATCTGACATGATTTTATTTTTTTGTGACCTATGAAACTCTCAAATATCAATTTTCAAAAGGATCGGATAATTTTTACAAAAATGTCCATACGGCCGCCATTTTTAAATCTGACGACATTTTATTTTTTTGTGTCTTATGAAACTCTCAAATATCAATTTTCAAGAGGATCGGATAATTTTTACAAAGGAGTACTACATATTTCCGCCATTTTGAAATATGACGTCATTTTATTTTTTGTGTCCTATAAAACTCGCATATATCCATTTTCAAAGGGATCGGATAATTTTTACAAAAAAGTACATATTATGGCCGCCATTTTGAAATCTGACGTCATTTTATTTTTTTGTGTCCTATGAAACTTTCAAATACCGATTTTCAAAAGGATCGGATAATTTTTACAAAAAAGTATATACGGCCGCCATTTCGAAATCTGACGTCATTTTATTTTTTTGTGACCTATGAAACTCTCAAATATCAATTTTCAAAATGATCGGATAATTTTTACAAAAAAGTACATACGGCCGCCATTTTGAAATCTGACGTCATTTTATTTTTTTGTGTCCTATGAAGCTCTCAAATATCAATTTTCAAAAAGATCGTATAATTTTTAGAAAGGAGTTCTACATATTTCCGCCATTTTGAAATCTGACGTCATTTTATTTTTTTGTGTTCTATGAAACTCTCAAATATCAATTTTCAAAAGGATCTGATGTCTTACAAAAAAGTACATACGGCCGCCATTTTGAAATCTGACACCATTTAATTTTTTTGTGTGCTATAAAACTCTCAAATATTAATTTTCAAAAGAATCGGATAATGTTTACAAAAAAGTACATATGGCCGCCATTTTATTTTTTTGTGTCCTATAAAACTCAAATATTAATTTTCAAAAGGATCTAATAATTTTTAGTGTGCTTTATTTCCTTAGTCTGATTTTATTACATTTATCCGAAACGTTACCGAAGAAAGACCTTTTGCTTGTGAAAATTCAAAAGTACGATTTGCACCCGGACGAAACTCGGGCCGGTCAGCTGGTTACCATAATATTGTATTGTCACCGGAGCTACACATGTGTGCAAAATTTCAACTCAATCGGATCATGGTAAGTGGGTAAAAATTCAAAAGTACGATTTACACCCGGACGAAAGCCGGGCCGGTCAGCTAGTTACCATAATATTGTATTGTCACCGGAGCTACACATGTGTGCAAAATTTCAACTCAATCGGATCATAGGAAGTGGGTGAAAATTTAAAAGTACGATTTACACCCGGACGAAAGCCGGGCCGGTCAGCTAGTTACCATAATATTGTATTGTCACCGGAGCTACACATGTGTGCAAAATTTCAACTCAATCGGATCACGGGAAGTGGGTGAAAATTCAGAAGTACGATTTACACCCGGACGAAGCCGGGCCGGTCAGCTAGTTACCATAATATTGTATTGTCACCGGAGCTACACATGTGTGCAAAATTTCAACTCAATCGATCGCAAGATTTGTAAGAAATATACGGGATCAAGCTAAATAAAACCACCGTTTAAAAAACAAAGCATCTACTACCTACTTATTTTTGCGTGATGCCAGAACATACGTTTTTATTTGAGAATCAGTTCGGTTGCTTTTGCGTGATGCCACAAATATTTTAAAACTCGCAGTCGCATAAGAAGTTATTTACTTGAAAAAAATCATGTAAATCGGATCAGTGGTTCTCGAGTTATAAGCGTACAAAGGGACATAGAGACAGAGAAAGTCAAATTGTTCGGGAAGGTATGATGAACGTCGAGAAATTTTGGTCCGATCCGATCGACGTCAATAATTAGTTACACGTCATTTTAACTCAGTAGGCCAGGGTTTTTAAACTTAAATTCAAACATCAGCAGTCAAAAAATTGAATAACTATATTGAAATAATGCAATATAAGACAGGGCATACGCTATCTTCCAATATCCATATCACACTGTGCAACAGACAAGGACAACCGAAACAAGTTCGCGATTTATTAGATAAAGTCGCATTTATTTAGTTAAAAAATCATATAAATCTGTATAAAAAAAGTGTTTTGACACAATATTATACATGAAATCTATCTAAAATTTTCTGCTCTTTCGTTTAAGACAGGTTTCGAATCGATCTGACTTAAATTGAGCAAACTATAAGCAAAAAACACCGTTTTTTCTAATTTGCTCACCTCTGGGGCCAAAATTCAAAAATCGGGCGACGTTAGGATCAAATAGACCCCGAAAGGAATCGAACAAAAAAAAGTTTTTGAAAATTGGTTCATCCGTTTGGGCTGTACGCGTGACACAAAATAGCGTGACAGATTCACAGATTCACAGACGTACAGACAAAGCGAGTGTATATAGGCGCTTCTAGCTTCGCTAAGATCGCGCCTAAAAAGCAACAATTTAGTAACATTTTAACTACAACAATTTTGATTTTTGAAAGTACATTTCGAGAGCTATGCGCCCATCTCCGGTAAAAACTCTATACGGTTTAATTTTTACTGAAAGTGGGAGCATAGCTCTTGAAATGTACATTCAATAATCTTTCGAGGAATGGTTGTTATAAAGTCAACTAGCATTCCTCGAAAGAAATTTAATTTAACTGCCAAAATCTACCGCCCACTATAAGCAAAACTGCGATGTTCCACCTAAAGCTAAACCATCTTAAGTACATTGTTGACCTTTATATTATGTTAAGTACCTTTTACCCGCGGCTTCGCTCGGGTTAATGGTCACTGTGAACTTGGCATATCAACTATTAGCATCTCAAAAAAAAACTTCAGATTTACTTGCATCCCGCATAGTTCTATAGTTCCTGATAGATTTAAACAATAGTTCAGTTGATTTACCCTTAAAATCGCAATTTAAAGAGATGAGATGCCAACTTCACAAAAGACATTACAGCATCTCACTATATTTGAAGAACTTGAACATCGAGGAGTATAATTCAGCATAGTTCTGTACAGCCTGATTGATTTTAAGAATAGTTCCGTTGATTTCGTCATAAAATCGCGATTTAAAGGGATGAGATGCCAACTTCACTAAAGACAATACAGCATCTCATTAGATTTGAATTAATTAAGCATCGAGAAGTTGAATTGAGCTTAGTTCTATAATTCCTGATACATTTTAGGAATAGTTCTACTGATTTACCCCTGGAATCGCAATTAAAAGGTATGCCCATTGTGCATTCGACAGTTCTGGTCTTCCTGCATAGTGTCGAGAAGAGTTCTGGCCTCTCATTGCATTCAAATAATTATTAACAATTTTTTATTATCAACTGAAGTATATAACTGTGAGATGCTGATATATATATGCGAGTTCTAGATTCTTTCGAGGGTGCATTCGACAGTTCTGGTCTTCCTGCATAGTATCGAGAAGAGTTCTGGCCTCTCATTGCATTCAAATAATTATTAACAATTTTTTATTATCAAATTAAGTATATAACTGTGAGATGCTGATATATTAATGCGAGTTCTAGATTCTTTCGAGGGTGCATTCGACAGTTCTGGTCTTCCTGCATAGTATCGAGAAGAGTTCTGGCCTCTCATTGCATTCAAATAATTATTAACAATTTTTTATTATCAAATTAAGTATATAACTGTGAGATGCTGATATATTAATGCGAGTTCTAGATTCTTTCGAGGGTGCATTCGACAGTTCTGGTCTTCCTGCATAGTATCGAGAAGAGTTCTGGCCTCTCATTGCATTCAAATAATTATTAACAATTTTTTATTATCAAATTAAGTATATAACTGTGAGATGCTGATATATTAATGCGAGTTCTAGATTCTTTCGAGGGTGCATTCGACAGTTCTGGTCTTCCTGCATAGTATCGAGAAGAGTTCTGGCCTCTCATTGCATTCAAATAATTATTAACAATTTTTTATTATCAAATTAAGTATATAACTGTGAGATGCTGATATATTAATGCGAGTTCTAGATTCTTTCGAGGGTGCATTCGACAGTTCTGGTCTTCCTGCATAGTATCGAGAAGAGTTCTGGTCTCTCATTGCATTCAAATAATTATTAACAATTTTTTATTATCAACGTAAGTATATAACTGTGAGATGCGGATATTTTAATGCGAGTTCTAGACTCTTTCGAGGGTGCATTCAACAGTTCTGGTCTTCCTGCATAGTATCGAGAAGAGTTCTGGCCTCTCATTGCATTCAAGTAATTATTAACAATTTTTTATTATCAACTTAAGTATATAACTGTGAGATGCTGATATATTAATGCGAGTTCTAGACTCTTTCGAGGGTGCATTCGACAGTTCTGGTCTTCCTGCATAGTATCGAGAAGAGTTCTGGCTTCTCATTGCATTCAAGTAATTATTAACAATTTTTTATTATCAACTTAAGTATATAACTGTGAGATGCTGATATGTTAATGCGAGTTCTAGACTCTTTCGAGGGTGCATTCGACAGTTCTGGTCTTCCTGCATAGTATCGAAAAGAGTTCTGGCTTCTCATTGCATTCAAGTAATTATTAACAATTTTTTATTATCAACTGAAGTATATAACTGTGAGATGCTGATATATTAATGCGAGTTTTAGATTCTTTCGAGGGTGCATTCGACAGTTCTGGTCTTCCTGCATAGTATCGAGGAGAGTTCTGGCCTCTCATTGCATTCAAATAATTATTAACAATTTTTTATTATCAACTTAAGTATATAACTGTGAGATGCTGATATATTAATGCGAGTTCTAGACTCTTTCGAGGGTGCATTCGACAGTTCTGGTCTTCCTGCATAGTATCGAGAAGAGTTCTGGCCTCTCATTGCATTCAAATAATTATTAACAATTTTTTATTATCAACTTAAGTATATAACTGTGAGATGCTGATATATTAATGCGAGTTCTAGACTCTTTCGAGGGTGCATTCGATAGTTCTGGTCTTCCTGCATAGTATCGAGAAGAGTTCTGGCTTCTCATTGCATTCAAGTAATTATTAACAATTTTTTTTTATCAACTGAAGTATATAACTGTGAGATGCTGATATATTAATGCGAGTTCTAGATTCTTTCGAGGGTGCATTCGACAGTTCTGGTCTTCCTGCATAGTATCGAGAAGAGTTCTGGCCTCTCATTGCATTCAAATAATTATTAACAATTTTTTATTATCAACGTAAGTATATAACTGTGAGATGCGGATATTTTAATGCGAGTTCTAGACTCTTTCGAGGGTGCATTCAACAGTTCTGGTCTTCCTGCATAGTATCGAGAAGAGTTCTGGCCTCTCATTGCATTCAAGTAATTATTAACAATTTTTTATTATCAACTTAAGTATATAACTGTGAGATGCTGATGTATTAATGCGAGTTCTAGACTCTTTCGAGGGTGCATTCGACAGTTCTGGTCTTCCTGCATAGTATCGAGAAGAGTTCTGGCTTCTCATTGCATTCAAGTAATTATTAACAATTTTTTATTATCAACTTAAGTATATAACTGTGAGATGCTGATATATTAATGCGAGTTCTAGACTCTTTCGAGGGTGCATTCGACAGTTCTGGTCTTCCTGCATAGTATCGAGAAGAGTTCTGGCCTCTCATTGCATTCAAATAATTATTAACAATTTTTTATTATCAAATTAAGTATATAACTGTGAGATGCGGATATTTTAATGCGAGTTCTAGACTCTTTCGAGGGTGCATTCAACAATTCTGGTCTTCCTGCATAGTATCGAGAAGAGTTCTGGCTTCTCATTGCATTCAAGTATTTATTAACAATTTTTTATTATCAACTTAAGAATATAACTGTCAGATGCTGATATATTAATGCGAGTTCTAGACTCTTTCGAGGATGCATTCGACAGTTCTGGTCTTTCTGCATAGTATCGAGAAGAGTTCTGGCTTCTCATTGCATTAAAGTAATTATTAACAATTTTTTATTATCACCTTAAGTATATAACTGTGAGATGCTGATATATTAATGCGAGTTCTAGACTCTTTCGAGGGTGCATTCGTCAGTTCTGGTCTTCCTGCATAGTATCGAGAAGAGTTCTGGCTTCTCATTGCATTCAAGTAATTATTAACAATTTTTTATTATCAACTGAAGTATATAACTGTGAGATGCTGATATATTAATACGAGGTTTAGATTCTTTCAAGGGTGCATTCGACAGTTCTGGTCTTCCTGCATAGTATCGAGGAGAGTTCTGGCCTCTCATTGCATTCAAATAATTATTAACAATTTTTTATTATCAACTTAAGTATATAACTGTGAGATGCTGATATATTAATGCGAGTTCTAGACTCTTTCGAGGGTGCATTCGACAGTTCTGGTCTTCCTGCATAGTATCGAGAAGAGTTCTGGCATCTCCTTGCATTCAAGTAATTATTAACAATTTTTTATTATCAACTGAAGTATATAACTGTGAGATGCTGATATATTAATGCGAGTTCTAGATTCTTTCGAGGGTGCATTCGACAGTTCTGGTCTTCCTGCATAGTATCGAGAAGAGTTCTGGCCTCTCATTGCATTCAAATAATTATTAACAATTTTTTATTATCAACGTAAGTATATAACTGTGAGATGCGGATATTTTAATGCGAGTTCTAGACTCTTTCGAGGGTGCATTAAACAGTTCTGGTCTTCCTGCATAGTGTCGAGAAGAGTTCTGACCTCTCATTGCATTCAAATAATTATTAACAATTTTTTATTATCAACTTAAGTATATAACTGTGAGATGCTGATATATTAATGCGAAATCTAGCATCTCACAGTTATATACTTGAGATGATAATTAAAAATTGTTAATAATTGCTTGAACGCAATGAGAAGCCAGAACTCTTCTCGATACTATGCAAGAAGACCAGAACTGTCGATTGCACCCTCGAAAGAGTCTAGAACTCGCATTAAAATATCAGCATCTCGCAGTTATATACTTAAGTAGATAATAAATAATTGTTAATAATTATTTGAATACATTGAGAAGCCAGAACTCTTCTCGATACTATGCAGGAAGACCAGAACAGTCGAATGCACCCTCGAAAGAGTCTAGAACTCGCATTAAAATATCAGCATCTCACTGTTATATACTTGAGATGGTAATAAAAAATTGTTAATAATTATTTGAATGCAATGAGAGGCCAGAACTCTTTTCGACACTATGCAGGAAGACCAGAACTGTCGAATGCACCCTCGAAAGAATCTAGAACTCGCATTAATATATCAGCATCTCACAGTTATATACTTCAGTTGATAATAAAAAATTGTTAATAATTATTTGAATGCAATGAGAGGCCAGAACTCTTCTCGACACTATGCAGGAAGACCAGAACTGTCGAATGCACAATGGGCATACCTTTTAATTGCGATTCCAGGGGTAAATCAGTAGAACTATTCCTAAAATGTATCAGGAATTATAGAACTAAGCTCAATTCAACTTCTCGATGCTTAATTAATTCAAATCTAATGAGATGCTGTATTGTCTTTAGTGAAGTTGGCATCTCATCCCTTTAAATCGCGATTTTATGACGAAATCAACGGAACTATTCTTAAAATCAATCAGGCTGTACAGAACTATGCTGAATTATACTCCTCGATGTTCAAGTTCTTCAAATATAGTGAGATGCTGTAATGTCTTTTGTGAAGTTGGCATCTCATCTCTTTAAATTGCGAATTTAAGGGTAAATCAACTGAACTATTGTTTAAATCTATCAGGAACTATAGAACTATGTGGGATGCAAGTAAATCTGAAGTTTTTTTTTGAGATGCTAATAGTTGATATGCCAGGTTCACAGTGAGAGGAACTTTATCTTATCTTAACTCAAGCGTGGCCGAATAAAAATACCCTATACATATTTTAATTTTGGTACCAATTGGTAGTGTACCAAGTTTCAATACTGTACGGCCGTTCTCGAGTGATTCTAATAGTGCGAGTTTTTATTTAGTACGTATACACATAGGACAATATTATGCAATGGTATTTTCATGAGTTTCTTGAGTACACCTAGGGAATTTTATATTAAGTCAAGTTACCTTTGATTAGTATGTAACTATGGTATCAAAATTGATTATTATCAATTATTTTTGTTTCTTTAAATAAAAAAGAGAATAATAAATTTGTTGTAAGTTTGAAATAAAGTTCTCAACTTCTTTTGTTATTAAATGAAATTTAATTTAATATTATTAAACAATGGACTAAAATTTAAAAAATGTTTTACCAAATTCCAAAATCAAAAATAATGATTTGTAGTAATCAATTTTGCAATAAACGATTTTGTTTCCATAATACATACCTATCCTATGTAAACTCAAGAAAGTTGCATTGGATAATAATTTGTCCTATGTGTACTTACTAAATAAAAACTCGCACTGTATAATATAACGTTCTGAAAATACGTTTTCCCCTGTCTAGCGATCGGACAGTATACCTAAAAACGCATTTGTAAAAACTTGCAAAAAAAACAAATTTACAGATATAGGTTACTTTATAGGTTTATGCATATTTGGATACAAACAATTCACCCGGTATGTCACGCAATACTCGTGCTGATATTATATTATAATACCCGTTTTTCTCTCTTCTCCCATTTCCACTCTTCTCTTTAAGGTTCATGTCAGCGCTGTATTTCCATCCGTTTCGCTTCGCTTTCCGCCATAACTCTCCTTCCGAAGGAGTTGGACAACTATCGAAAGTCTCAGCTCTCCTTGAATCTTCTAGTCGTCAATGCAGGTGGTGTGAGAACGTTTGTCGTATTATAATTTTTGAAATAATTATTTTAGAACTTGCTTTTCTTGACTTTATTGAACCATGTTAATGGGATTATTCTTTATGTAAGACTTTTATAGATGATAACCAAAATGGTCCATGCATTATTAAGAACGGATTTTTGTTCTCGATTGTGATATTTTCGAAGCATTTGAACCACTACAGGATAATTTTTATTTTCAATTCTAACACACCTCATTGATAATTAGATACTGACTGAAAAGTAGTATTTTTCTAGAAAAATAGTTTAACAAAGTAATAAGTCGGTATTATAATTGAAAATTTACTGATGTAGTTTGGGTCCATTTTAAAGTATATTATTTTGGATACCTACATATTAAAACTATTTTCAATTTTTTTAGATAAAGTTGAAACATTTAACACTGAAAGATGCTGAATACTTGTAGATGTTTGTAATTTTAGGATTACAAAAAAAGTTCATGATCAGTTTGTCTTTAGATAGTTCATGAGGCATAGAAATCCTGCTGCACTTAGGCCTATAAAGAGCTCATTGTACTATTTCAATAACCAACATAGATTCCTGAAGACGCTAATAATAATTATTTTATAGTTGCAAAATTGTATCTCTCAAGTTGATTGAATCTTATTGCAGACTATCTATAGTTTCCTGCTGTATAATTGCCTGTTTCTCATTTACATAAATACGCACCAGCACATCAACCGCTCCACCTCCACAGCACTTCTTACTTTTTAGGGTCCGTATTGAAACCCTATAACTAAGCCTATGCCGTCTGTCTGTCTGTCCTATTATTAAAAGGCTGTATCTTTTGAATCGTAACAGAGCCGGTTGAAATTTTACCAGAATACTATTATGTGTTATTATGGCGGATATCCTAACAAATAATAAAAAAACAAAAAGTAAAAATTAAAAATTAAAAATTAAGGGGGGTCACCATACAAAAAAAAATGTTGGAGCATACAAGTAATTCAAGAATTACAAGGCGCGATATTCATGTAGGTACTGTGTGTAAACGGTTTTATTGAACATAGGGAAAATAACACTGAGAAGTTTTATAATTTTGTAGTAGGCTATGAGCCATAAGACCTTATATAAATATGTATTGGATTACATAGAAAAAATAGTACAGTGAATTTTTCAAACAATTTTCCATAGCAACGGTTGACTATTAAGCGTTACTCGGAACCGGCTAAATACGCATTGTATATAAAACCGAATTTATCAAAGATATAAATAATACAATTAAAAAGTTATTATTTGATCGCCATTTTGAAATCTGACGCCATTTTATTTTTTTGTGTTTTATTAAATTCTCAAATATCAATTTTCAAAAGGATCAGATAATTTTTACAAAGAAATATATACCTATGACCGCCATTTTGAAATATGACATCATTTTATTTTTTTGTGTCCTATAAAACTCGCAAATATTAATTTTCAAAAAGATCGGATCATTTTTGCAAAAAAGTACATATGGCCGCCATTTTAAAATCTGACGTCATTTTATTTTTTTGTGTTCTATGAAACTCTCAAATATCAATTTTCAAAAGGATCGGATAATTTTTACAAAAAAGTACATACGGCCGCCATTTTTAAATCTGACATCATTTTATTTTTTTGTGTCCTATGAAACTTTCAAATACCGATTTTCAAAAGGATCGGATAATTTTTACAAAAAAGTATATATGGCCGCCATTTTGAAATCTGACGTCATTTTATTTTTTTGTGATCTATGAAACTTTTAAATATCAATTTTCAAAAGGATCGGATAATTTTTACAAAAAAGTACATACAGCCGCCATTTTGAAATCTGACATCATTTTATTTTTTTGTGTCCAATGAAACTTTCAAATACCGATTTTCAAAAGGATCGGATAATTTTTACAAAAAAGTATATATGGCCGCCATTTTGAAATCTGACATCATTTTATTTTTTTGTGACCTATGAAACTCTCAAATATCAATTTTCAAAAGGATCGGATAATTTTTACAAAAATGTCCATACGGCCGCCATTTTTAAATCTGACGTCATTTTATTCTTTTGTGTCTTATGAAACTCTCAAATATCAATTTTCAAAAGGATCGGATAATTCTTACAAAGGAGTATTACATATTTCCGCCATTTTGAAATATGACGTCATTTTATTTTTTTGTGTCCTATAAAACTCGCATATATCAATTTTCAAAGGGATCGGATAATTTTTACAAAAAAGTACATATTATGGCCGCCATTTTGAAATCTGACGTCATTTTATTTTTTTGTGTCCTATGAAACTTTCAAATACCGATTTTCAAAAGGATCGGATAATTTTTACAAAAAAGTATATATGGCCGCCATTTTGAAATCTGACATCATTTTATTTTTTTGTGACCTATGAAACTCTCAAATATCAATTTTCAAAATGATCGGATAATTTTTACAAAAAAGGACATACGGCCGCCATTTTGAAATCTGACGTCATTTTATTTTTTTGTGTCCTATGAAGCTCTCAAATATCAATTTTTAAAAGGATCGTATAATTTTTAGAAAGGAGTTCTACATATTTCCGCCATTTTGAAATCTGACGTTATTTTATTTTTTTGTGTCCTGTAAAACTCGCAAATATCAATTTTCAAAAGGATCGGATAATTTTTACAAAAAAGTATATATGGCCGCCATTTTGAAATCTGACGTCATTTTATTTTTTTGTGTTCTATGAAACTCTCAAATATCAATTTTCAAAAGGATCTGATAATTCTTACAAAAAAGTACATATGGCCGCCATTTCGAAATCTGACACCATTTAATTTTTTTGTATGCTATAAAACTCTCAAATATTAATTTTCAAAAGAATCGGATAATGTTTACAAAAAAGTACATATGGCCGCCATTTTGAAATCTGACGCCATTTTATTTTTTTGTGTCCTATAAAACTCTCAAATATTAATTTTCAAAAGGATCTAATAATTTTTAGTGTGCTTTATTTTGATTTTATTACATTTATCCCAAACGTTACCGGAGAAAGACCTTTTGCCTGTGAAAATTCAAAAGTACGATTTGCACCCGGACGAAACTCGGGCCGGTCAGCTGGTTACCATAATATTGTATTGTCACCGGAGCTACACATGTGTGCAAAATTTCAACTCAATCGGATCATGGGAAGTGGGTAAAAATTCAAAAGTACGATTTACACCCGGACGAAAGCCGGGCCGGTCAGCTGGTTACCATAATATTGTATTGTCACCAGAGCTACACATGTGTGCAAAATTTCAACTCAATCGGATCACAGATTGACAGACGTTCAGACAAAGCGAGTGTATATAGGCGCTTCTAGCTTCGCTAAGATCGCGCCTAAAAACTGGTTTTTTCAACGTTCTTTTGTTTTTGCTCTATCGTAAAAACGGTACTAATACATACAAGCGTCAAATTTGGTGATATTATAATGCAATCTCTAAACTGAAACAACAAATAGTAATAAAAACCGACCAGGCGACCAAGTGTGAGTCTGATTAAACAGTTTATTATGTTTAACAGTTTTGACATTTACAATAACGGTGGCACATGAAAAACCACTCGCATTTTTAAATTGACAACTGTTTTATTTGTTGACCGATTTAAATGAAACAAACACTAAATGTTATCCCGAGCTTATCTCAAACATTACCCCTACCTAACTCCTTCTAGGGCTTGAGAATAGCCGAGCGTTTAGCAGTGCTGTTGTTTACATGGCGTTGCTATGGTTCCTCTATTACAAGTCCTCAGTTCCCGGGTTCTAGCCCGAGAGCTGGTAAAAGTGTCAATTGGATTTTCAATTTATTATTAAAAAAGAAAAAATAATGAATTGAAAATATGAATTGGTGCTAGGCCCAAATAACCTTAGCTGTTGGTGGTCTTTAAAATACAATTCCTAACTCCTTCTTTTAACGTTTTTTTACTGAAGACTTCGTATAGACTATAGACAGTATATAACACTGCAGTTATGTGTATCTGACAGTGTGAAACAAGCACTTCGCAACGTAGGGGCTAGTTCGCTTACTTGTCACTACAAAGACCCGGGTTCTAATCCAACTGGCAATTCATGTTTGTTTTTGTTTTTTTTATAATATAAACATTTTGGAATTTTTTACTTTAAAAATTAATTTAATTGATATGGAAAAATTTTGAAGCACTTAAAAAAACAAAATAAAATACCTACAAGTAAAACAAACTTTTTTTGCAGTACGGAACCCTCGATGCGCGAGTCAGACTCGCCCTTTGCCGTTTTTTTATACTCATCGTAACACCTGTTGATATGCTCTTATCGTACAAGCGTTAATCTATAGTACTGTTATTCTAGTCTATTCACGACTGTGATTGATCGGGAGGCATATTAATTAACAGTTCGGCGTTCCGAAGTTAAGTAGACTATGCTAAAAGCGTATTCCGTAACAGCTTTTTAACCATCGTAAGGACATAAAAATAGAAAAAACTCGGGTCGCAGTGCCAAACCCTGCCGACAATATAGTGTATTTGCTAATACAGGCATTGTGGCTTTATTATGTGAACTTAAGTTTGTTTTTGTACAAAATAAAAAATTTAACCCCTTAATACATCCCTTACAATAATAACTTTTTTCTTAATTGCAATATTGTTATCAATACAGCAACTGCACCAAATTAAATACACCTTTCAGTAAGGAAATCCGTATCCGCAAACTAATGTTTTCATAAAAATCGTTTCCAAAAATGGTGCCAAATTGTTCAGGAGGCTATGAAGAAACGTCGAGAAATTTTGGTCCGACCCCTAGGTCCCGCCATCCGACCGACGCCAATAGTGTATGTGCCATATGGCAAATACACTAATAAAATGTAAAATATGTATAAAAATTAAAAACGGAAACAACCAGCAGCCTAACGAGTTATAAACATGGCGGTGTTCAATTTTAGTTATTTTCTAAATTAATTAAAATTATTGCGGTCTTTTGCCAATTTAGTACATTTTTTGCTTTTCATTTCAAATTTTTGTTAAACATACGTATTAAATCGAATAAATAGCTAATTATTAATTATTATGTTTTATCAACTACCATACGCTGGGGTTGGTTAAACAGAAACTGTTACTGAATATGGTTAATAGTTTGCTGTTCACTTGATGACTTACGAAATCTGAAAATAGCCGACAGCTCTAATACGTGTCATGTAATTGAACATAATTATTTATGTGATCGGGAGGCGCGATCGTAAACTACAAAGGCTCTGTACAAAGGCTCTGTTTAAAAGGATTTTTCTCTACTACAGCCCTGAAGCGACGTTTCTATAGAGACTGTACTTGTATTTGAACAAATAATTATTTGAAGATCACAACACAATAATTAGGCGACGTCTTCATCAGGGCTTTATCAAAACAATTACATTTACTTTGTGACTTTAAACTTCAAAGTAAAAAAGTAAATGTAATGAGCCATTTTCCTGAGAAGTAGTTCTTTCAATTATCCACGAGAGGCAGCACTTGTGGTAGGCACACATATTATTTATTCCCCATATTAGTGTCGTGTCATTTTAGGGGTATACTTAATTATCAAGTTATTATTATTAAATTAATTAAATAATTAAGTTATATCACAAAAATGACACGACACTAATGGAGAATAAATAACGTTTGTCCCTACCACAAATGCTGCCTCTCGTGGATAGTTGAAAGAACTACTCTCAGGAAAATGGCTCATTGTTTTGATAAAGCCCTGATGACATAATATTGTGTCGAAACGTCGCCTTATTGTTGTGTTTTTACAATAAAAGAAACTTTGATCGGGAAGAGGCTTTTTTTACTAGATTTTTTTAAAACATTCTAAAATCTGAACTACATAACTGTACACTGACAATTCCTGACAACAAAATAATAATGTACTAACGTGTGAACGAGTCGCATAGCCGCTTGTCTGCGGTTTTCGTTCGAAAATTCGTCCGTCGTATTCTAACATGCAAACGCCTTCTCCGACTTTTCCGCTTTTCACACGCCTCAGGGTACGGTTTTGGACCCCTTTCAATTCTCTTTACACCAGAGTTGGGCAACATTTGTTGAAAGTAAATCACAAAATTATCACAAAGAGGAAATAGTAAACCGCGGAAGTTTTGTGCATAAGTATATAAATATATAGTTGACCTTCAAACAGCAAACGATAAGAAAAATGAGCATATAATAATATTTTTACTTCCCACCTCTACTATGGTAGGGAAGTAATGGATTCAGTCCGAAAAAAATATTTCGAGATTTTAACAGATTTTCACGTTTTGAGACCCTAGCAATCGTTTAAGATCATTTTCTGACTGATGTCTGTATGTATGTGTGTGTGTGTGTATGTGGTCAATGTTTCGCCTTCGATATCTTAAGAACGGAACAACATACGGGCATGCCGATTGTTCTATTGTGTTTATCAGCCTTTAACTTAGATCTGATTAGATTTTGAGTCAAATCGGTTCAGTGGATCCTGAGATATTCAAAAAAACGTCCTCAATGTCACGTATTAACATAGGTAAAAAAAATATAAATGAATTCTGGATGTTATAATATGAAAAAATGTAAATATTTTTTTTCTCTAAAATGTATAGTTTTCGAGAAAAAAAATATTTTACTAAAAAAAATAAAAATTGTACGTAAATCAAGGTAACCATGATTTTTGCTATATTAAGTTAGCCATCAGTAGATCACCAAACAAAAAAGAGGGCCATGCTTTTTTCAAAGAATAAAAATTAAATTGTGTTTTAAAGACCACCAACAGCTAAGGTTATTTGGGCCTAGTCAAAGAATAAAAAAAAAGAGTGTTTATTTTTTGCAAATATTTACTAGGTGGGAAGTATAGGACTGGTCATCAGTCGAATTTTTTATTTTCATTTCAGCCGAATCATACCTACTTTTTACAAAGCCTGCTTTATAGATCGCAAAAAAATAGTATTTTTAGCTGTTGCCAAAGCTAAAATTCAATAAGGCAACGTGAAATCATTTTTCAGTTGATATTTTACATTTTGAAAAATATCAGAAAATTTGGAAAATTTTAATTAGTACCTAACGAAATCGTTGATACGCACAATGAAATACTAGAATTTTTAAAAATGATTTTACTTATTCGAAATAAGTATTTGCTTTCAAGCAATTTACACAAAGTATAATTATGGTAGGTACTCAAGAAAGCTGAGTAATATCGAGTTTAAATTATTTAAATTATGTTCCCGTGACCGCTTATCTACCCTTTCATTTATTTCTTGAACATTATTTGTTATCGGAAGTTTACCATGACTATTATATCGCCTTCGTCATCCGATAAGTGTTTATACAGAGGAGCCTATGGAACGGGTATTTACATCCGAGATTTGAGTTTAGAGGCATAACTGATTTTATACACCACTATCTTATATTAGAAAATTGCATCCCTTCTCTTGCACACATTGTACATGCGTATATTTTGCTTGTTTTTACTTTGATCAAACTTTGTTTCTACAGAATTTCAATTTAATATTTCTTGGCTTGAATTCAATTCATAAAAGAACCGAATTGAAAAATTAAATTTGCTATTTAATTTGTAAATATCTCAATATTTATTAACTTTAGCTCATATGTACTTTAATAATTTACTGTTCACTATTAAATACTGTATCGTATTCTGGAATAAAAATGCACTGTTACTATTAAAAAATCGAAGCTGACCTTCGCCTGACCTTCACAGCACCACCTATGTTAAATCTGATATCACAGTCTCTGTCCCCCTTGACACTCTATAACTTTTGTATAAAACATTTTTTTATGGTTTGTACCGTTCACGAGATATTTTACTGCATTGTTTAAGATGTGCCACCCTGTATAATAATTTTAATTAATATTTGTTGTTTACCAACTTCACAACTGGGAAATACTTATAAATTTAGGTCAACATTCACTTTTCATCTTTGGGCTGCGAATAAATATACCTATTACATGACTAAAAATTGCCACCGGTCGTCTATATTGACAATTTAATAATAGTTAAATAGGTATGTATACTGGTATATTGAACTTGCAGAAAACATATATACATACCGTACAGAAATAAGAAATGTATACAGTTAAATTTTAATGTAATTTAATGAAAATTCAAAGAAAATAGTTTTTTTCTCAAGTTATTTTTGTCAAAGAAATAAAGTATAATGACATCTTATTATCTTAACATTGTAAAATAATAACAGTGTTTCAATGATTTTGATAATTCGTTGTTGATTAAAATAAAGAATGACGTACATATCCGTACATATCCATTCACTTTTATTATTCATTGCAGCGTCTTTTGAATATTACAGAATAAAGAACGTTTCAGTGAAACTCTTAATGAATCAGTCTTCATCTAAAAAAGAAAGTTTAGTTCATTTCAACAAAAGTCGAGGCATTGTAGATCATTTTAATATGCCCTAACTACAGTTCTTCTTTATTTCATTTCATAATAAAGTTTCTGAATGCGAAACTACAAAAGAAAAAATGAACCTCGACTAGATGACTGTGACATTTGGAGAACGTAGGAGATGGGTATCACCACGTTTGTTCCTCCACAATTGGGTCATTGGTACGGTTAAATAATATAGGTGTGCGCATGTACAATATTATATTATTGAAATAAAGAAAGCCTAAAAAAATGTTTTCATTGGGCGCAATATAAAAATTCATAAAATTTAAAAGTCTTCCAGATTTAATAGAAAACGCTTGTTCTAGTTAGCGTACTCCAATTTATGTATATTTTTCGATCCATTGCAATACAATATGCACCTATCTCTTGCATATACGTGTATAATTACAAAAGACAAAAAAAGAGGCTTGGTGTGTGGGTAAAACCATACTGCTAACTTCCCAACCCAGGGTGCCCTTAAAGATTAGAGACCAGTCTACCGCAGAGAAATTATATTTGCAATAAACATTTTACAACAATTTTACAATAGTTTTTTGTTATAAAAAAAACCGCCAATTCAAATTTTTTGCAAACCTTATCAGGTGTTCATTATGTAATTATGCGTCGAAAGAGATTGGTCTGGAGTCGATATTATTATTTGTTCTCGAGATATGCGAGACGAAAAACATTTTACAACAATTTTACAGTAGTTTTTTTGTTATAAAAAAAATCGCCGATTCAAATTTTTTGCAAACCTTATAAGAGGTGTTCATTATACAATTTGCGCCGAATGAAAATGGTCCGGAGTCGATATAATTCTTTGTTCTCGAGATATGCGAGACGAAAAGGTTCGCGAACGTACGTACGTACACACCACACACAGACATCTCTCTAAAAACGATAGATTCGAACTCTAGGGACCTTGAAACGTGGAGATACGTTAAAATTTTTCATTTGCAAAATTGGACCCAATACAATAATTAACTTCCAATGGGAAGTTAACAAGTGATTACTGAAGCGTGTATATTTATAGAAATAAGTAAATGTTTTACATAGCACCGTGAATTTGAAAAATTTGTGAAAGTTTTATTTTTGTAAATATCGTTATGCCTAATTCTAAATCCCGATACTCAATAAGGTATACTTAGCATAAATCGAGGATTTTCTGGTTTTAACGAATTTATTATTTTTGTTCATCATCATACGATTTCTCGGTAACCATTTACGTTATAAATATCGTTTTATTCCTTTCTTTTTAAAATTTAACCGATAAAAATTATGACTCGTAAGATATTGCATTTCGAGACGCCATCAATGTATAATACTTTTTAGAAATAGTAAATCAATATTATAGCAAGCTTTAATATCATCGTTGATCACAAAAACTTCTTATGCAAACATAACATCATTTCATTATAATAAGAGAAAGATGTAATTATACAATATTCGTAAATATTATGAATGAGACGTCCTGTAGGATTATATTGTTACAGCCGAGAAGAGAGATGCGAATGTAAAAAGGGACAGAAAAAGGAGAGGTCGGTTTAAAACTTCCATCCTCAGCGGGAACGTTTATATAAAAAGTGAATAATTCTATGTCACAATTTGCTCATGTCTATTTCTCAAACGTCAACCGGGGACCGCTTGTACTTTATATCCCGAAGGATTCTGTATACATCATTTCCTTAAGCTTGCTCTATTTAAACTAGTACCTTCACAACACACACACACGCGCGCACACATGGTACGTGCGGGAACGATTCATTTTACTGAAGAATCGCATCACGTCCTGCAGACGAGTTATAGTGCTTTGACTAGACAAGTTATGTAACGAAAATCGTGCTGGAAGACCGTCGAAAATGAAACAGCTTTCTATGAACTCTATAAGTAACAAGAGATACCGAATCGATAGATACTGGGTACACAGAAATAAATAGTATATGTGCCCAAAATAATCGCTTTCTATGGGAGAACAGGGAACAAGGTTAGTGACATATAGTTTGAGAAAAAAATTACTGGCGAAGGTTTCGTTCCTTTGTCATCCATTATGTCCTTTTTTTGGTTAGATTAAAAAGATTAAAAACAATTAGGGGTGGTCCTAGATTGGCCCATAAAGTGCACTTCATCCTAAAAGGATTTTTGTGCTTACCCATTAGCGTTAGCTGGATCTAGTCCAAAAATAGCCTGGATCGTCTTATGAGCTCCAGAAGATTGGGCACTAGATTATCCTGTGGAATAATTCCGTCCTCATCTATATATACTTACATTTTTTTGGTTAAAAAATCTTAATTTTTTTGTTTCTCCGGAAAATTACAAAACAGGATTTTTTACATTGGAGGTACTAACTATGACGGATCGTTTGATGTGTAATTTGATCTTTAATGACAAAGTGTGGTGGCCAAGGTGACGTCACGCTGGCCGCCACACGGTTTTTGAGAAAACCTTTAAGGTACTAATTAAACTATAGGTGGTACTAATTAGTATTAATTGTATAGTTTTTAATATCCACCGCAATCAGTTTTACGGTACTAAATAATCATATATGGTGGCCAAAGAGACACTCGTCACTTCTTTAATGAACCTCAGACTTAAATCTTTGGTATCCACCTTTGGGATCAAACGACTTGTAAACAGATTTAACCTGTTGTAAAGGCAGAAGAATGCTCAAGGAGCTAGGTTAATCATACAGTTAATGAATGCACTTCTTTAGTGACCTTCGGACAATTATTTCTCACACTCAGAAACCGAACAGCTATGGCAGATTTAACCTTATTAATAGCTGTGAAGATATTTGACTTATTCAAGGAGATAGTTAGGTATTGGGGTAGGTACAATGAACCCTTTTGAAGCTAAATACAGTGGGATATTTCCATTGCAGTAGTGAGTATACCAACCTTTAGGGTCCATTTTTATTGCACGATTGACCGTTCGAAAACTGCATACGCAAAAACAGCGCCGTATCCCTGTTGGGTGTAATTTCGTGAAAAAGAGGGATGTTTCTTTGATTGGAGTGGTGATAAATCTTCGAATATTTCTTTGTATTCACACTGATAGTTCGTATTAAAAATTTTAAAATGTTTTACACCTTTTTTCCTTCGTTTGGATATTTTTGGTTTAATTTGAGTGAAAAAGAAGGATAGAGGGATAAAAGATTTCTTACAAGTTTTTGCTCCCTCTTCTTCAATTCACATACCAATTTACCCCGACAAGACCTACTCTAAAGGTATATTATAAGTCTAAGAAAAATACGCTAATTAAACATTCGAAAAAATGTAGATTGTAGAGGAAAGACCGCATATAATTTCCAATCTGTGCAATTTTATCGTCAGTCAAAAGAACGTCAAAGTCAAAGAACGCGATCGACAAGTCATTCACCGCACGTTCCAAGTTACCTTTAAGTTTGAGACATTTTAAAATTTAATGACAAATATTTTTACCTATACAAATGTGCTCTCATTGTTTGATTAACCATTTGGAAACCACAGCGAAAAATTAGTGCCATGTCCCCGCTGGGGGTGGTTTTCCGCGAAAAATGGAATGTTTCACCCACCAGAGAGGTGTAAATTTTTCGAATTTTTAGTGGTATTCCCATTGAGAGTTCATATCCAACATTTCAAAAAGTTAAAAATTATTTCTCCTGTAAATAGTTTGCCTAGGCCCTAGACTATAATACAGTCATTTTATAAATTAACATGAACTGTGTACACAATTTGCGCCCAGTCTGTTTGAAAAGATATAATATTTTTAAGACCAATGAACTTTGAACCAAATTCATTGAAACGACTCCTGTTTGCCTGTTCACCAAAAATGAGTCTGTTATTTTTACGACCCCTCTTCTGTACTTATAACTGTAGTCAGTACCCACACAGATGCGTGTACACATTGTCAACAATCAACATGACCGTCTGTACTCTATTCGTCCCAGCGATCCCATTGCAACCGTCACATGAAATGAGAGTTGATGCTTCTGCATTGTTGCCAGATGCCCAGTCTCTCATATCTTGTACATATAGGTCTTGTTAATTTCCCATAGGAAGTTATTGTACTGGGTCCGAAAATACAAATCAAAATTTTTAACATATTTGTATGTTTGAAGATCAATACAGTATTTTTAGACTATTTTTGAAAAGAAGTATGTGTTGTGCATGTGTGTGCGCGCGTGCATATACATACATACGTACGTACGTGCGTAGTCATTTCTTTCTAACACGAAATTTCGGGAAAGAAAAATGATGTCGACTTCGTTAGGGTTCCGATCGAAACGTATCAATGTAAATATCTCAAAGAAATTTTTTCAAAATCGGTCCAGCCGTTTGTTTGTTTTTTAAGAAAAAGACTTCAAAAAAGTGGATTTTACACGAAATTTCGCGATTAAAAAATTATGTCGCGACTTCGTTAGGGCAGCAATCGAAGCGTATTAACGTCAATATGATCTGAAAGAAATTTTCTCAAAATTGAACCAACCGTTTTTATTTCTTTAGCAAAAAAAAGGGCAAAAAGTGGATTTTACAGGAGGCTTAAAAAGACGTTTCCATGATTGCAAAAAAACAATTTAGTATTCATATTATTGAAAAAAACTTATAATAACAGTAACCGTGGGTTAATTCCGTGAAATCATGAATGTAATAAAAAATGCTTACTTTTCTTTAGCAATTTTTAATAGAGAACTAAAAATTTAGTTGATATTTTCACCAGTTTGCAGATTGAAATTGGGGCACTGGGGGTAAACCGATGAGTCACAGTAATGTAATAAACACATCGCTGTCCAGATGATTTCGGTTATTTTCATCTCATTTATTTATTGGTTTGTACCTTTATCGTGCAGCTAATAGAGATAGAAATAAACTAAAATTTCTAAATTAAAAGCCCTTTAAGTTGGTCAATTTATAAATATGTAAAATGCTCTATTTGCAGTGGCGGCTCGTGGGGTAGTGCCACAGTGCCATGGCACTACCCCTAATTTTTCAATTTTCTCTAAAAATATTTTTTGTTAATATTTTTATTAATATGTATATTTTTTTAATCAATTTATAAAATTATCGATCGTCCGGACAGCAGAGTTCAGCCTAAATCGCACAAATTTCCTAAAACATTTTCACCACGCGATCAGTAACACGTATCCTGTGCCATTTAATAATAGGCACAGTGTAAACAAAGCATACCTTACGGTCCTTATATGTGAGCAAGAAAGATAGAACTATGACTCATGATTTCCCTATACTGTAATGCTAAATCTAAATGAAATGTGTGCCAGGCACATTATTGGCGATATTCTGTTTGGCATTGTTGGAATTTACAACACATTGTTGTTTCGGTTAAATGTTATCATGTTGATAACAATTTTGTTTTATTATTTGACGGTTTTGTTAGTGGAATTGACAATTTTAATAATAAAGTAATTGAAAAATTTACAAGAAATAAGGAAAGAAGGATGGACTTTATTTATCGGAAACTTTACGTCATAATTTATGTGTTGCGTAAAATATATTTTTTATTTTATTATTTTGCCAGAAATGTGTAGAGGTCTTGAACTTTATTAAACTGTTTTTTTTTCGGATTTCTATTGTTGCACTTTGTGCCAGTGTGTACTTGTTTAGTCAAACATAGATAGTTGCGTGGATAGTCACTAGGTAAGTTATTTTCTATATTTTATAGGTACTTCTTTTCTATTTTGACCTTCGTTTTGGCACCACCTGTTTAAACAGGCACGAGCCGCCACTGTCTATTTGCCGAACAGCGTTAATTCAGTAAAAATATGCTATTAAAGTAATTGAGAACTTATACAGATATTATTAAAAATTAAAACTATTCAAAAGTTATTTGAAAATATGCGTCAAAATAAGCGATCATTGAGAGCCCTTACTTTTGTAAATTGATTTCCGAAAATATAGATATAAACGAGAGCTATCTCGTGTGAGAAACTAAATCCTTATAAATAAAAGTTTTCTTCGACACGTGAAAGGGTCATTTATTTTCATTAATTCCTAATAATGCTTTTAGCGAATGGAAAGTTATATACTATTGGCGGGTGAAAGGCAGTGCTAATAACTAACCGAATATTGGCTGAAAGGTCAGTATGTGCACTTTTCAAGAGTTTGTAATTTATAGTATTTATTACAGTCTTAACGGGCTTATAATCTAAAAAGGATAGTGTAATTTTGTGATAATTTAAAAAACAAATTAGCATTTAAAGTATCATAGAAATCCAACATCAGTGACAATCTTAGCAATTCAAACATGCAATCTTATATAAAATTCTCGTGTCGCGGTGTACGTTATTATACTCCTTCGAAACGGCTGGACCGATTTTGATGAAATTTTGTGTGCTTATCGGGTAGGGTGGAGAATCGGACAACATCTATTTTTCATCCCCCTAAATGTTAAGGGTGGTCCACCCCAAATTTTTTTTTTTTATTTTTTGGACAAAATTTTTTTTTTTAATTTTTTCATGATTCAGCATTGAAAAATACATACAACTCTAAATTTTCACCCTTATACGATCAACCCCTGATTTTTAATCGCGATTTTTATATTAAGCTTTAAAAAATACATATATGGCGAACGAGCGAAGCGAGTGAGTAGTGTATTTATAATATTCAAGCGAATAAATATACGTGAGCGGACTAATGCGGGTGACCGCTATTAAATCATAATTTCATACCACCCGAGCGAAGCCGGGACGGGTCCGCTAGTTATTTTATAAAAGAATTTGGTGCATTCTTAAAAAATCTACGTTATAGCTTGCATGTTATGCGAGAAATTTGAAAAAAGTTCGAGTGCTGTGCCTTTAAAATACAATGATACTTGATTATTTTTATTACATAATATCGAAATATTCTTAACTGTCCAGATTTAATCGTATAAAGATGACACCTGAAAAGAAATACTTATTTACACAAATTTTATAAAATTTTGATTAACAAGTAAATTAGTTGTTTTTAACGTAACAATTACAAACATATTGATTTGACAAAAAAAAATGTGGAAAACGGTTGATCCACAAACGGTTGATCTGTGGATCAACCCTAAAACTTTCTGCATGTGTTAAGTACGTTACAATAAATTGATACTATTGTGTTGAGGCGTTAATTGTAAATTAGGAAGAACGCCGAATCCGTAAATCGCAGTGAGAATAAAAAAATGTATTTTTAGACAAAATAATTTTTAACCTCTTTATATACATACATCCCTTAAAATAATATTTTTTTTCTTAATTTCAGTATTATTATTAATCTAACATCTGCACCAAATTTAATACATCCTTCAGTAAGTAAATCTTTATCCGTAAATTAGTCAAAAAAAATTCCGGTCCTGTCGGGCCGATTTTTTTTAAATTTTAGCAGCACATTTTAATCGTTACTAAAGGGTTACATTTCAATTTTGAAACGATTCTGAAATTTTTTCGGTATCTTTGGGCTCAAAAACATATTTTAACCCTTAACATGGTCCGATCGACTCCAAAGTCTAATCAGATCTAAGTCTCAATAAACCATTTCGAATGCCGCAAACACGATCTCAATCGGTTGATTCGTTCTAAAGGTACCGTATGACAAAAATTTGCTTTCACGCATACACACGCACACACACACACACACACACACACACACACACACACACACACACACACACACACATACGGTCGTCCATCCAAAAATAGTCAGAATAGCTTCCTAGGAGCCCAAAACGTCGAGATCTGGTGAAAACTCAATTTTCGAAAATCGGATCGAAACCAATAACTTCTCGTTTTTTGAAAATTTTCAAAAGCGGGAAGTTAATAATAAAAATTATTTTCGTTAGGTACATACATACCTATAATACGTTTTTACAACGCCTGCTCTGGAAGTTGACTTTTCGAGCGCTGTATGTCATCTCCGAAATACACAATAATCGCATACTTGACTCTATGTGTTTCATAAACGCACATGTTCGGTTATATATCACAACTGCACGGATTCCGCCTAAACTGTACTACTATAGAAATATAACCTCACGAACACAATCTGTACTTAACTCACTCTATCTTTTTCACTTTACTAGAGACTACTGAAACGCCATCTAATGTCGCGATAATAATTTACTTTTTATCATTCATGTATAGTAATTAAATTAGGTGTAAAAAAATGAAAATTCAATAAAAAATCATTTTAATATTGCAAAACGGTACTTCTACCCTATTTCTCTCAAAGTCAACTTCCAGAGCAGTAGTTGTAAAAAGTATTGTATGCTACAGGTGGGATAAGTAGCAAATATGACAGTTCGCTGTAAGGTTTATGAGGCATTCGTATGAAGACTCGTGTGATTGTCGCAACGAGCCGTTAGGCGAGTTGCGACAATCACACGAGTCTTCATACGAATGCCCCATAAACCTTACGCTCATGTCGCAAAACACGACTGTCAGATTATTTGCTACTTATCCCACATGTAGCATAAATTACTATTATTATATGCCTGACTGTAATGGTAAAAAAATTTAAAAAAACCCGACCCAAATTGGTTGTTTGAAAAGTATGAAATAATGAGCCATTTTCCTGAGAGTAGTCCATTCAATTATCCACTAGAGGCAGCACTTGCGGTGGGTACAGACATTATTTATTCTCCATTTGCGTCGTGTCATTTTAGTGGTATAACTTAATTGTTTAAAATTTTAAATTATTAAACAAAAAGAAAAATGTTTTTAAATAACCACAATGCTAACATAACATTGTAGTTTTACTAATTATATTTCGGATATAATCGATATCCAGATGAAAACGTGTTTTTTTATACAATTCCTAAAACGTCACATTAACGATTTTAGATGTGATAAATTGAGAATGGATTTGATGAAGGAAAAAATAACAAAATTTACATATAAAACGGTCAGTCAATGATAAACTAATAACTTAAAATCATAATTTATATAGGTAGTTAACTAACTTAATAAATGTATATTGATTGAAAAATATAACCTTAATTTGTTACAGAATAAAATTCATTAATTATTATTAATTGAATTGTCTTAATTACCAAGTTAGTATATTTGGCTCATATTTTGTTCTGAAATAAGTTTTAAACTTATTATTATTTTGAACGTCTGCTATTTGAGTTCGAAAATACAACTATAAATTTAATGTAAACTAGCATTCTGTCCTGTCAATTAATTCATTTTTTTTCTGAAATTCTTAAATTACGGCAAGATAGCCAAGGTTTTAATGTTGCTACATTATTATCCTTGACATTTGGAAATTTTAATTTTGCCCCTGGCTCGTTGTCTTCTGTCAAAAACGTTTTTTTGGATACTGTTTTTATATGTATGACAGTACGTAAATGGACATTCATACAGAGAAAGAACAATACCCACCGTACCACTAGCGCTGCTAGTGAGAAATTTTTCGTACTTCATGAAAAAGGATCATTTAATATTATTTATCATCATGAACACGTTGGGGACTATTGGTTTTGAAATGTTTCCAATTTTAAAGAAATAATATTGTACTTTTCTCATCCAAAAATTATTGTTAATACTTAATAACATGCAAATATTCTAACTGTATTACGTGAAAATTGTTGAAGCGTATCTTAAAAATTACTTGCCGTGACGTAACACTCATTAACATTGTTTTGCAATATTGCTATTAATTACTGGGTAACTGTAGTTTATTAACACAAAGATAGTTTTAATATATTCCTTCAAAATATTACATATATACCTACTATTGAGTTTAATAATATTATTCTGTATCGTAAGTGCACAAAAATTAACCGCGATGTTAAATTTTTGTCCCACTTTAGGCTTTAGCAATTATTGTTAAAAAGTGACAAAAATATTACAGTGCTGTTAATTTTAACATTTGGGATATAGTAATTGCGCCATAAATTATATTTTGTAATCACCACTGTTCGGATAATATATTCGCCAGGTTTTGAACCTAGTGCCATCTAAATGCGAGCTTCGTCATTCAAGGAATTACTTAAACCATGTATTTTTTTTATAAAATACTATTACCCGCGGCTGTTTTCAATAGAAATCTTTCTTGGTCATAGTGATAAAATATAATAGGCGGCACCAGAGTTTTTTTTTCAGTATGCGGTATTCTATATAAGAAATCGTAGGTTTCCTTTGCCACAGCCTGTATACATATAACTGCAGTACAAATTTTAGTTTTGACGACGTGTCGTAGTAGTATGTTGTAGTGTTTGGTCGATTCTTGGGCGGAAATGTCAACCTGATGAATGGCATAATAATATAACGACAACTTCACATCGGTCATAATATAGAGTTCGTGCTGCTGCTTTTATTTTCTTTTTTTTATTACTATAATCTTTGAAACATTTTGCTAACTTTTACAGTAGTACCTATGTAATTTATTTTTATTTAATACTAGCGGCCCGGTCCGGCTTCGCCCGGACTGCAGTACACTACTCACTCGCTTTGATCGTTCGCTTAAATATTATAATTACATTACTCACTCGCTTCGTTTGTTTGCTTGAATATTATAATTACATTACTCACTCGCTTCGCTAGTTCGCTAGAATATTATAATTACATTACTTACTCGCTTCGCTCGTTTGCTCCTGGGTGAATTTTTCCGATGTTTTAATAGTTATTCTGTTAACCAGGGCGGAGACAAATTCAAAAAATTAAAGATCATGAAAATCGGCCCAGCCGTTCTCGAGTTATAAATGGTGTAACTAACGTCACTAACACGACTTTCTTTTATATATGTAGATACCCACTTGCAGTTTTACTAATTAACAGTTTGATCGCTTAATTTACGTGAGTCATTCATATATACTTTTGAAATCGTTCACATAAATGGTGGTACAAAAATTATAAAGCTGTTTAATATGAAGCTGGGCAAATACAATAAAAATCGTAAATGTGGCTTAAAACAACATGTGCATTGGCATTTGCCACTAGCACTACAAATTATAATGACATATTATAGATAAGGTATACAAAGATAACTTAGATTTTGGAAATTTATACATTTGTAAATTAAGGTAAGTATGTTACGAAGGTATCGGTAAGTATACAGGGTGAGTTCGACTACCCGTATCAGTCGTTTTTTTCGAAAACGGTTAGTCGTAGAGAGTTGTGTCAAAAATTTGTATTATAAAAGCCCTAATAAAGATTCGAATGGTGATAATTTTTTTTTCGGGAAAGTCGGCTTCCCTATTAGTTTGCTCCAGAATGTCCAGAACTCCGGAATTATAATTGTAACGATATAGGTCGAAAGTGGTATTGTTGAAAAGATCTTTATAAAATAAGCAAGTTTTGTAGGAACATTTTTTTTATTACTGCCACCCCTGTAAATTTCTATAAGTATAAATATAAATTATTATATGTTCAAATTCCGGAATTTTAGAAGGCACGATAGGTTGAAAGTGGTGCTGTTGAAAAGCTTTTTAAAAAATAGGCAAGTTTTGTAGGAAAAATTATTTAATTACTGCCACCCCTGTTAAGTAACAATCGTTTGAAATTATTAAATCAAAATTTCATAATAATGACCGAAGTCGGCATTAAAAATCTAGCAACCTTAGACATTGTCACAAGTGTTCAAACTGTCTTCCATTTACTCTTTAATACATACTACTGAGCTCTTCTGGTTATACTGTGAGTGTACTTCTTCAGTGTTTAATGATCGATATAGATAGGTAACTAGATTTTAAATGCGGACTTTTAAAAAGTTCGTTATTATGACATTTTAATTTAGTAATTTCAAACAAATATTACTTAACAGGGGTGGCAGTAATAAACAAAAAATCCGTACAAAACTTGCTAATTTTTTAAAGATCTTTTCAACAATACCACTTTCGACCTATCGTTACATTTATAATTCCGGAGTTCTGGACATTCTGGAGCAAACTAACAGGGAAGCCGACCTTCCCGGAAAAAAAAAATTATTACCATTCGATTCTTTATTAGGGCTTTTATAATACAAATTTTTGACACAACTCTCTACGACTAACTGTTTTCGAAAAAAACGACTGATACGGGTGGTCGAACTCACCCTGTATATTCTATATTATATTATCTGGTTTGTTTAATTTATTTTCAATTATTTGTTTATTAATTTGTTGATTTTTTTTTAGTATTATTATTATACACTACTAATTTGAGGTAAAGTTATAATTTATGATAAGAATTTTTTATAATATTTTATTGAACCGAAACGTTGCGCTGAATCAATAAACTAGTGTTTTAATGGTTTTTTTGTCCACTTTCCTACTAAATGCAGGATGATTTACACCAGGAGGCGAAAAATGAAAATTCGTGTTCAGAATTGAGTTCTCAGAAAAAAATGTGAAATAACTTTTTTCCGATCGGCCTTTATCGCCAGTTTGCCGATTTACACGTGTTAAAACTGATATATTTTAGCTATTTCCAATCTGTTGCAAGTTGTGGGATAATATTTTGGGGTAATTCGTCATTGTTTAGAAGAATTTTTCTCATCCAAAAAAGAGTAATGAGAATAATGACATTTAAATCACATTTGTCTCTATGTAAGGAGTTGTTTCATTTTTTAAAAATCATAACTTTGCCAGGATTGTACATTTATGAATATGTAATGTTCGTTCATAAAAATAAAAATTTGTTTACTCAGGATCAGGATATGACCGTAATACGAGATATAAAGCTCAGTTTAGACTTCCCTCACATAGAACGGCGCTCTTTAATAAAAGTGTCTATTACAGCTGTGTAAGGTTATATAATCACTTGCCTGCAAATGTCAGAAAAATAACAAATGTTAACACCTTTAAAAATAAAGTAAAATCGCAGTTGAAAGCTTCCAAACTGTACTCTGTGGATGAATATTTCAACATGATTTTTTAAATTTTATATTACACTAGCGGCCCGGTCCGGTTTTGCCCGGGTGCTAGGAATTTCCCGGGTGTTAAGAATATTATTAATACATTTCTCACTCGCTACGCTCGTTCGCTCGAATTTTATTAATACACTGTAACACTACACTACTCACTCGATTCGCTCGTTCGCTCGAACTTACTCACTCGCTTCGCTCGTTCACTCGAATTTTATTAATACACTACTCACTCACTTCGCTCGTTCGCTACATTTCGGATCAAATTGTGAATCTAAACCATTCTCGAATCAACTTAATCACACATACAAATCAAACCAGCCGTTAAGGAGGAGTTCAGTCACATACACACGGACAGAAGAAATATAATATATATATATATATAAAGATAATATTTATATTATCAATAATTTATTTTTATTTTGTTACTCGATTTGTAAATTTATGTAGTTTGACAAACTCTCATCTTTCTAGATGTTCAACGGAGGAAATAAATTTATTATCAAGTTTTCAGAACTTATTTAATCTTTGTCCATAAAATTTTTAGTAAGCCATGGAAATTGATTTGAAACAATAATTGTTTCCAATAGTTAGTCAAATACTTTGCGTGTTGCTCTTAATTTTTGGTGTAAGAACAAAAATAATGTCTTCATATTTTTGACAAAAATTTTATATTTTTTACACTGAAATCAAAAGCAACACGCAAAGTATTTGAGCTATTGTCAACAATTAATAAAGAAGTCTTTTGTTTCCGAGCAATTTCCATGGCTTACTATAAATTTTATGCACAAAAATTAAATAAGTTCACAAAACTTCTGGCACTGATATCTCCAAAACAAAGCTCGATAGGAAAAAAATTATTTCGCATTTTTTAATTAAAACTCAATCCTGAACACAAATTTTCATTTTTCACCTCCTGGTGTAAATCATCCCTGTATTTATTATTAAAATTAGGGCCTTTTGTAGTATTTCTAGAATTATTTATTTTATTTTTTTTGTTTTTTGAAATTGGTCAATAAATGGCGGAGTTATAGCGTGTGGCATTTTTTTACGAAACGTATATGTATTTATTTTTATTATTCGTAATTATGATTAAAAGTAGGTATATTAATTCTTACTTAATTCTCAATCTTGCTACCTATATTTATATCTGGAAACATATAACTTGAATTGTTTTTATCGTTAATAAATTTATTTTTATTTATTATCGAGAAACGTACTCTTTAAAATTATTATGATTCAGTAATAATATTATGTAGGTACTAGCTGAAAAGGGCGAGTTTTTTCCTCAAAACTTCTACAACCTATATCAATTGAAATTATAATTTGGATTATTATTCTTATATTCATTTACTGCAGAATAAAAAAACACGATAATATTAAAGTATTTCTTGGAAATCTGTCAAATTATAACTTCTAAACATAACATGGAGATTTACAAGATTGCCGTCGTTCGCCTTGTTGAATAATAATGCACGGGGTGGCGATCAGAAAATTTACTGACTGTGCGAAAGAAAAAGTAATTACAATAATGACTTTATTATATGGAAAGTCGAAGGCGTCGTCGTACGTGACTACGACGCCATTATAGAAACGGGAACAGTTTGTGACGTCAAGTAATGCGCCATTTAACATTTGTTTGGGTAATAATCATTTCATGTTTTTTTTCTTTAGACTTTTTATCAACAACTGTTTGAAATATCTAAACCTAGTACTAGTACATTCGTGCGATTTATTGAAGTGTAACTTCTTATGCGATTTCGAGCTGTTTGACGTTTGCGTTAAATATTTAACGCTAACTGTGTAACCGTCGCAAATCAGATAATATGCAAATTTATAACATTTAGAAGTAGATTTTGCTTTCACATCTGTAGTGTGTAGTGTAAACCATATATTCATTTTTTCCGGCCGAACTGTATAACTGCACACTTACAAGTTGTGTACCAGATTACTAACTAGTTACCAGATGTTCACCGGATGTATGCAAGTGTTGCGTAAGCAAGTTCCACTTCTGTAGTGTGTAACTGTAGTGTAAACTGCACGGTCTTATAAGTAAACAAAATTTTACTGCGTAACGTTTGAGTATTGTCTAAGAAGTTACACTTCCTCCGAGTGTCGCCACACACAGTTTTTTATTTTTAATAATAAATAGAAAAATCCGGTGGATACTTTTACCAGTTCCCAGATTAAAACCTGGGAACTAGGGGTTTTTAATAGACGACTCGTGTTCATCCTAGTGATTTCGACTGTTCTCTTTTATTTTGCGTTTAAATATTGCAATATAGAAAAGTAGTAATCAATATAAAAAAAGAAATTGTTAAATAATACTACAACTATTTTTTCACGCATAATTAATTTCGGAAAGTAATTTTTAAAATATCTGATCATCCGGTTCCCTCTAATAGAACAGCTGACTATAAATTGTCGTAACGTCTTTCTAAATTTAATAACATTACAAAATCTAAAGTAACTGTAGGCAGATAGTTGAGTTATGCATGATTGCCTGAATGCATTTATATAGAATTATTGCTTTTAGGGATGCTCCGAGCCCGGAAAGCATAAAACAATAAAATATCGTCAAATATTATAGCGAACATCCATTCCGACCGGGTCCAACATACTAAATTATTATACGAAATGTTACAATTACCACAAAACACCAAACCATATAACAAACACTCTCGACGTACGTTTCGCCAACCAAGATGGCATCATCAGGAGATGATTAAAATAAAAAAAATTTTATTTTTTTTTATTTTTTTTTTTTATTGCTAAATTATTATGTTAGAGAGGGAGAACACACCGTCAGATTTTTTGAAATATTTTTTATGTATCGAATACACAGACTTTCTGCGTGAATCGAGGCAAACAGAGAGCCACAATTATTATTAATACACTTTTTCGGACAGATCATGGGATACTGACGTCACTTCCGTCGTTTTTTGGATTGTCTTGTTATCGACTACATAAATAAAATTGACGTTCAAAATGTCAGTCTCAACGAGTATACTTTCATATCATCGTGGAGTTCTATAATTTAACAGTCCTATTTTTTCAATTTTGGCCAGAATAAAAATAATAATTATTGTGGCTCCCTTTTTGTCTATCCCAATACTAACTCTCAAATTTCTTTGTGTATTCGATAAATAAGAAATCCGACGGTTGGCTCAGGGACTATTATGTTACAAATAGCAACATGTTATAAATTCGGGGCTACATATAGGACACAATCATCAAGGACCACTTCAGAAAAGTTAAAAGTTGTTTTGTTTTAAAACCGTAATATGTGTCGACTGTCGTTATAAATAGTATAAGTGTATTTTTTTTAAGTTTAAAAATCGCTTGTCAGTGCCCATGTTTAAAAAAGAAAACAAATGTTTAACGGGTCACCCCATTATTTTATACATTGTCGGATTACACATAAGTGACCTTTGATCTATACACGCACGGTATGTGTGCAGCAGTATTGTCTCAGTAGGTATAACATGTTTTTTTATTGTTTGCAAAACGTTTTTCACTGCCAAAACTGCATATACAGGGTGTTTCATAATATATGCGCAGGACTTCAGGATGTGATAGCTCGTCCAAAAATATGAAAAAAAGTTTCTATTAACTTACCCTCTAAAATGCACCATTTTAGAGATACAGGGTGTTTGGGGAATTTTGAAAAAACAACTTTTGTATCATTTTTTCATTTTTTTTTTTTTAATTTAGCAATTATGAAGTTAACGTTTGGTTTTGTTACTTGTTCTAACGTTTAAATAAATTTTGTTTAATTAGTAAGAAAAATCAACTTTTATGTTGAAAAACATGGTCAATTTTTTTAAATAAAATTATTTAAAAAAATTGACCATATTTTTCAACATAAAAGTTGATTTTTGTCGAAAACGATCGACTTTAGAGATTATGACCAAGAGTACCTTTTTTGTGTAGAAAACATTGGCGGTTCAAATGGGCGTCTTAAAACCATACTTTTTCCAGTAGCGTAGAAGTTGGGGAGAAAAACACCCACTACCCCTTCAAAACCTTCACCAATTATGACTTAAAAAAAAAAATTTCCGCACAAAACATAGCTTATTATGAGTAGAAAGTGCTTACAAAAGCTGTTTTCTGTACGATAAACGGTTCCGGAGATATTCGCAAAAAACGAAATTTTTTTTCAATTTCAACAGCCTGTATCTCTAAAATGGTGCATTTTAGAGGGTAAGTTAATAGAAACTTTTTTTCATATTTTTGGACGAGCTATCACATCCTGAAGTCCTGTGCATATATTATGAAACACCCTGTATTTCAACAAAAAATATAATATTTATGACAGGTCCAGTGCGTACTATCGCTATAAACCCAACGAACCAAAACTTTATGTTAATACACGTACAGTAATTATGTGTGTAGCTTGTTGCATGTCCGTATATTTTATATATATATATCGATTAAAAATATCTTCAGCGAATTAACTCACACATTCATTAGCTAAAGTTTGTTATATTGACGAATTGACAGATTGCTGAAACTAAGTTTGACGATTGATATCTCATTAAAGATTCAGTCAACGTTGATTAAACTGT
Source organism: Mongoloraphidia duomilia (assembly GCA_039654895.1). Lineage (NCBI taxonomy): Eukaryota > Metazoa > Arthropoda > Insecta > Raphidioptera > Raphidiidae > Mongoloraphidia > Mongoloraphidia duomilia. The sequence goes on from CM077519.1 coordinate 26,298,369, forward strand.
TTCATTATTATTTTAATTTAAGTCCAACAAAAATACACTCGACAAAATTATTGAATATTTTTTGTTATCAATATTATGTGAAATTAATTTTAAAAAGAATTTATTTCTTTAAAAAGAAATTACGAACAGTTAAAAATATTCCATAATTTTGTCCGTGAGTCTAGAATACACCTCTCCCTAGTTACTTCTATTTGAAATTATAGTAAGTAATAGTAAGTATGTCATGGAACAAATATTGTAGAATGTTTTGAATTTTGTGAAAATTGGTCCAGCAGTTTTAGGCGTAATGCTCGAGCTAATGAACCGAATTACGATTTTATAAATTCTGCTACTTTATTAAATTTTTTTTTGCATTTGAAGAAATTCGAAACGTTTAAAATTACGTTTTTTTCTCGGTTTTTTTAATTAGAAAAACATACCTACTTTGAAACATTTCGAAAGATTTTTGAAAATTACATTAAAAAATCATTCTTTCATCTAAATTGTCCAAAATGTTTAAGGTCAAAACCCTTAGTAGGTACGAAACATCGGTCTGTGTGACCTTAACTGTGTTACTTTATAGTCTAATTTACACACCGCGCGCATGTGACATGCAGTGTGTAGATTTATAGTAAATTGAAAGGTTATAGTAGTACTATACTGTTCAAGTGCATCTTAGTATAAAGTAACACGAAAGGTCTCACAGACCGATGTTTCGTAAAAGGGTTTTAATTATGTTACTACCCAATGCGTGACTGTATGTTATATAATATGTATCGATTTTTAAAAATATGTCGGTCTCACGGACCAGGTGTTTCGTATTGTATTGAATGCCCATAGATTCAACACGTAATACGATATCAAGGTCTGTAAGACCGGATGTTTCGTATTGTGTACTATTCATAGTTTTCATGGCAAGTTTGTTATTCATTTTAGGACGCTTCATCATTCATTGGCCAAAAAAAACCTAAAAAAATTACATTTTCAATATACCAAATCTGATAAACCGCGAAAAAATAGGAGGAAAAATACAGACCGGATGTTGCCAATTATGTAGTACAAGTGAATTTTCATAGGTACTAAGTTAAACTTGACGTTTATTTACATGAAAGGTTCCTTCGCTGAACATTGTGACGAATGTTATGAACCTGATGCTATAAATATTGTTTTAAAAACTCAGTATTTGCTTGTTAATTGCAAGTACAAATAATAATTACAATTTAAGCATCGCATATGCGGGTAGTTGCAATGTTTTTCTATAATTTAATGACACAAAGCAAGTGAAAGTTTTTTGTATCACACGTTTATTTTCTAAAACAATGGACGTGTGTCGTTAGCTGTTTTGTAATAAATGTCTTATTAATATGCGCATGGCAAATACAGATTTAAAACAGTAATGTCATTAAAAATATTAATTAAACCTTAATTAGTCATTATTATTATTATTACAAATTGGTAACTGAATTCTACTACTTTCCGAATCATCCATCTTAAATCTATTTTGTGCATCTGTAATTACGGTATTGTTTAACTTTACCAGCCTATTTATTTCGTGTTTGTAAAGCTAGAAACTTGCAAGACAAATCAAACTAGCGTTTTATCAATAAATATTTGTGATACGTAAATATTTGAATGTGTATTTTGACAGGGAAGTGTAAGACAGTAATAATATAATAATATTTAATTCCATTTAGTAGATTGCATTCAGAATTGCGATTTTGCTTAATTTTATTATAATCACGATGGACACGATTTCTAATATAAATTAAATAATAGAAATAGCTGTTGTTAAAGATTAATCAAATACATGGTTAAATCGTTAACCAGTATTATTATTATGCATTACCTGTTGTTTTTTATATATAATTCTGTGAACTTGATTAAACTTCAGTTCCAATCTATTATTTACTAATTTTGAATCTTACTACCTACTCTTTAAAATCTATTTCATTATAAGTTATAACTAAATTATTATTAAAATTTTAATACATCCTACCAGCATGATCTTTCGAGAAGCGCTTGTAACTCTAAATAATACTAGGTATTAGAAACAGAAACTCAGCCTGCGCGAATCTGGAAGTGTCGAGTTTGAGTCCCAACGGTGACTGGTGGAAATTTATAAATGTTTTTTGATATTGCATTATAACGTGACATCATTGGGTGTTTCTTAATAGTACTTATTAAATTCAATTTTTGCTGTTTACAAAAAAACATTTTTTGAAGATTAGAAGCGAATTTTAAATACTACTTACGTTTAATTAAGATTCATAAATAGAATTTATTTCTCAAATTTAACAAGTCTAATAAATTATTCTGTAAAATTAAATATCAAGCAAACAAATTACCTAACATGGATGATTTTTGGAAATTTGCTTAACCTTTCAGCGGACGCGCTTCTTAATTTCTCTTGAGCGAGCGCTTATCGTAAATTTTACGTCATGTACGTTTATCCAAGTTAATGTTTTTTTCTTTGCTTAACAGAAAACCCTTAATCAGTAGACTCCGTTAGAACGTAACCATATAATCAGCTATTCAAATGTTAACATGTAGGATACCTTAAGTTTATTAATGTTATTGAAGTACAAACTTGCTGCGGTAAATTTATCGTGTGAATAAATTTTGATAAGATTATTTCACCATTAGTGAAACGAATCTTAAAAATACGCTGCAATAAACATGTAGATTGTAGGTGTTTTTAAAAATTTCTTTTTCAAATTTAAACGGTTCAAATAATTTTTCATTTTCTGGGGAGAACTGCAAATTTAGCAGATAAAAATCAGTATAACTATATTTACCCTTTTTCTTGACGCTCCTCGTGAGAACCTGGCATTTTCATACACCGTTCATATACACAGATACAAAGACATACGTACATAAATATATATGCACAATGAATTTTTATAGCGCGTTAAAATGCAATATATAACTTTTATGGGCCGCAAGTCACAAGTTTTATCTGAACTTAAAACAGCTGAACGCGCCCATTTCAAACATATGCTACATTGGATGATACACAACCCGTTTGGATTACCTCACCTTCGTCTAGTAACGGACAGTTTTTATTTATTTTTTTTTTAGTTTATAGAATATTAAAAACAAGTAATGCTTTTTTCACACAGTTTGTTTTCTGTTTATTACGGTTGCTGGATTATTTTAAAGAATAAACAATTATTCGCAAAAAATATCGATCTTCCCAATTTTTTGTAATTGCTGACTTCCTCACACAATTATAAACGATTAAAATTGCTCCACTTATGATGAATTTACCTGTACGATTTATACGCTGAGCTGACATGTATTTTTGAAATTTTGTATTTCAAGATCAGGTTCATTGGATCTAATCTAAAAACGCACTTTTTATTGTGATGTAGTACCTAACCTAAAAAAAACCGACCAAGTGCTAGTCGGACTCGCGCATCAAGGGCTCCGTACAATAATAAAAATAAGGAGTTAGGTAGAGGTAAAAAATTAACAGATTTGTTTTTAAAAAGTTTACTTACCTATATTTTATTTTGTTATTTTTGGTGTTTCAAAATTTTTCCGCATCAAATTTAATTAAAATAACGGAATATTTGATGAACAAAAAGTAGTTCATTCAATTATCCATGAGATGCAGCACTTGTGGTAGGGAACATTATTTATTCCCCATATATTAGTGTCGTGTCATTTAGTGGTATATTACCTTAATTATTTAATTGATTTAATAATAACAATAATTTAACAATTAAGTTGTACCACTAAAATAACGTGACACTAATGCGGGGAATAAATAATGTTTGTCCCTTCCACAAGTGCTGCCTCTCGTGGATAACTGAAAGAACTACTCTCGGGAAAATGGCATATTGATTATTTATTTAATTATAATTATTATTTGCCAGGTTTCATGCCATAACAACATTCAATCTGTGAACATTTCAACTAGCTACCTCTTATACATAATACATACTATGTACACTACACACGTTCGTGTTTGTTTATTTTTTTATCGTGCTACCAGCACAGCTAGCGCTGTATTGTTTCAATGTGTTATCTCGGGTATATGTTTTATTATATATTTTGTAAGAAACAAATATATTATTTCTATTCTATTTCTATACCGTTTGTGAGATAAAGCCTTGTGACAGACAGACGAACGGACAGACATCATATAGGCTCACTAATAGGGTCCCGTCCGGGGGTACGGAATCCTAAAAATTAGATAAAATCAGACCATTTAGCTGTGAAATCTCCGTGTTAAAGTTGTACAAAAATTGAAATTAAACCACCCATTAATATTAATAAGGGTTCAGATCTCGGTTCAGATATACAAGCATTTTGACAATACAAAAAATATTATGTCCACAACTGTGTAAGAACGCTGTGTTGGAAATCGAGTAAAATACTATACCTGCGAAGGGGCAGAAAATATGGAAGGTAAAATGTGTGAGGAAAACGTTTTAACATCATAACCTCCGTGAGAAATAGCTCTAACTTTTAATGAGGCCTATTCTTATCTTTTTTTTATTAATGTTATTCAAAAATACACCTTTTAACCTCACGGTGATATAAAAAATGCTTTTTCAGAACATAGAAATATGCTTTCATCAAATTGATTTTTTAATATTAGAACCTTGTTTTAACGTAATAATACAAATGCAATTTTAAAGATAAGTTGAATAATTCTATTAAATTTCTTTGGAACATTTATAAATTATATGCTATCGGCACCTGTCAATATTTTCGATAACAAATTCTCCGAAAAAGTTTTTGTTTTTTTTTTTACTATAAAACTCGCACAACTGATTTTCAAAGAGACTGCATATCTTCAAAAAAAAAAAAGTTCGATATGGATCACTTACGATGTAAATTTCAGTTACTATTTCGTCGCCATTTTCAAAAAATTCAGATATTTTAAAAAGAATCAAGTTTTGTCGGTCTAGTGCCATTTTCACTCTCAGTAGCCATTGTTTAGCTAAAATATCGGGTATCAACTTTATCGAAGCATTTTTTTCTTATGCTGTTAATTTTATAACCACATCACGTGAATTTCAGTTACTATTTATTTGCTGTAATATTGAATTCTGCCGCCGCTAATTTGTATCTTTGAATAACTACTGAAAAGCTCACAAACACCGATTTTCAAAAAGGTAAACAGACTGTGAGGCTGTGACAGATTTTCGAGTCCCCCCAACAGAAACAGATTCGTTTCATGATAAAACTGAGTTCCATTAAGATTAGACCTCCTAAAAATAATTAAGTTGCAGTAGTTTTAACCCAGAAGGCCGTGATTTCAACCATTTAATACCTTATCAATCATGACGGACTCCATCACCTACTATTAAAAAAAGTCTGGCTATAATAGACTATGCAACAAGTGGCTTAAGTGACGAATTATATGACAGTCGCGATGTTGCGATACGAGCCTATAAGGTTATGTTACATTTATACCAGAATGAGTGTGAGTTTACTGCGCGAATCGAAGGCGAGGGCGGGAATCACACGAGTGAAAAATCTAGTTTTTGGAGTCTATTTGATTCAGAAAAAATAACGGCTGGACCAATTTTGAAAAAATTTCTTTCAGATCACATTTACGTTAATAAAATTGACACCCTAAAGTAGTCGATATCTATATTAGAAATCGTGTCCATCGTGATTATAATAAAATTAAGAAAAATCGCAGGATAGTGGACAAAATATTGGATTTATTTAATTAAATGTCTAAATATATAGACGAAACGCCGTACATTTAATTAAATAAATCCAATATTTTGTCCACTATCTTGCGATTTTTCTTAATTTTATTGTAGTCGATATCATTTTTTATTCTCGAGATTTCGTCTTAGAAAGAAATGACTACTTATATATGTAGGTACGTATGGCGTAGGTACATACACACACAGAGAGAGAGAGAGAGATCTTTCCAAAAATAGTGTAGTGACCTTGAAACATAAAAATTTGTTATACATTTTGATTTCGACTTTCGGACCCTTTAACAATAACTTCCAATGGGGAGTTAATCAATAATTGATAATAGACGTTTTGTTAGTTTTTGCTCTCCTTATTCTAAAAATGCGTGCAAACCGCAAAATGTCAATATAGTAAAGAGTGCAAACAAAATGCTGTACTCAACTATTTTTTGTCTCGTCAGTCTCGCACATTTTAAGGTTAAAAATATATGAAATCTTTTAAAATTTCAATAAACAATGTAATAAGTGGAATGTAATATACAAGAGTTGAAAGGTGTTTTTAAATAATTTATTAAATAAATTGAAAACAAGTCGGCATACAATTATTGGGTTGCATGAAGATGAATAGCTTCATTGTTTAGATTAAACATTTGGGGGGGGGGGGCTCAGTTTCCCATTAGCCCCGTGCCTCTTAGACCCCAAATCCGGCCCTGGACATGCGTCGCGGCACACACGACCGAAGTGAAATCTCACGTATAAATAATATAAAAATCAATTAGGGCTAGAACCACTTCACTGTACGTCGTGCGAAGTCACTAGTCAGAAGTCGCATGACTTGACAGTTGACATTGGCTGTTTCAGGGTTTATATGTACTGGTGGATGGACCGACCACAATTGCCGTTTGAATGTGTCGACACACACACGCGGGAGAAGAGAGGATACATTCCAAATATTCTTTCTCGTTATACATTTTTCGTTTCATTGAGCTAGTATTGCAGCCTTCAAATCGTCGAGGCAGTGGCGTCGCATAAAAAGTTTCACTTCAAAATTTCAAAATCGATTCAGCCGTTTTGGCTGCACGCGTGATGAAAAAATTACACAAGCAATGGCACGATCTTTGCATAGCTGAAGCATAAGACTTCAGCTGTGCTTAGATTATGCCTTATGGATTAAAATTCATTTAAATTCGGAAGGTTGATTCGGGTTACTAATTCCGAAAATGTAGATTCGGTATACATATTATACGGTTCTAGTCTTGGTTTTTCGCGGATCCTAATTCAAAATTCAATAATACATTAGGGATGGGCGTACAAGCTCTTACAAGATCGTAAGCTTTCTGTTTTGGTTGGTATGTGAAAGTTGAGAAAAAATCCTAAATGCATTTATTCAAATGCATTTTCATGTGACGCTTGACGCTGATTTCTAGCGTCAAATGCGGTCACGTGATAAAATTTCAACATGAACGCCAACTGGAAAAAATGTAAAAGCTAAAAATTGTTTAGTTTTTACGCTCGAGTTCTACTGGTTCTAGAGCTGTACTTAACTTAGGTATAGACAAAGATTAATCTGTATGAATATATTAATATCTTTTATCTCAATAACAAAACGGATTTTGAAGAATATCATCGAAAAAAAATCAAATGTTGACTTTGAAATTCAATTTTCATCTAATTTCCCTAATTTTATGTTAAAAATAGCGCTATTTAACCCAAATGTGTTCGAAGTGTAATAAAAAAAATGTTTGAC